>CM060320.1:71175025-71190025 GCA_030674155.1 Stramonita haemastoma | reverse complement strand
GATGTTATTTATACTGACAGGCCCCCTGCATCCCCACGGGGTGATTATAGTTTGAAACTTGAGATTTTCGGCATGTTGTAGTCGTTGTTGTGATTAAATTAATGTCCCAGCGGAGATTTCCGATTTTGGGACAAGACACTTCGCCACGTTCAGTCAGCACTGCTTGTAATACAGTTTGGTACTTGTGGTTTCTACATCATTCGTCCGGCATTATTGCGGACACATTTCAATACTGAAAATTGTTGACACAGTTCAGCCAGTGCTAATTCATATACACTCGCTTTGTCTCTCAAAAGTTTCTCTCTCCATTCAGCCCAGTTGACCTCAGATATCGTTTAGTTCTATGTTTTCACATCATTTAGGGAATACAGCTTTGAACAAAGTTGGTTCCCTTTTTTCTTCTTCTCTGTCCCCGTGGAACGCTCAGACAGCAACCAGTACTGTCTGTCATATGAACGAAAATGCGTTGTGCTGCTGTAAGTGCCTGACAAGTCAGGCCCAGCGCATCCGACTGTATGTACTTCGGCGTGGGCGAGAATTGCTATCTTTTACGTTTTTACGGGGAAAAAAGGCCAGGAATGGACCAAGAAGGCAGAAAAACAGACACGAAGGAGATGATAAGAAGAAAAGGACCAAGGCAGAAACAAAGAGAGGGATAGAAAGAGGGAATTCTTATCACAGAGTTGCCAGAAGGTGGGGATGCTGTTCATATTAACAGGGCCCTGGGGGGAAGTTGGATCCCTTGTGGATTTTACAGTGTTCAGAAAGGTCAACGGGTGAAGCATGATTGGGTGACGTGTAAAAAAGGTCATTAACGAAATACCTCTTTCTAGAGGCTAAGCCTCCTTCTGACAGTCCCTATAATCGAATTCTTCACTGGGATGTAAATCAAAGCCGCAACAACAAAAATGGGTAGAATAATCATACTGAAGTGAAATGGAAATGGGCCAAGTGTAGTAAAGAGGAACCTGATTGGCCCGGGGTGTAATTGGGTGAAGCAGGCTTGGGAGAAGTGTGAAATGCTGGGTTTGGGCAAACTGACTGGGCAAAGTGTGGTGTGGTGTGGAAGAACGTGACTGGGCAAAGTGCGATTCATCCAAATACCATCGGGCCAAACGTGATTAGAGGAAAGTTTGATTGGGCGATAAGTGGAGATTGCCTGGGCCAAAAATAATTAGGCAAAGGGGTGATTGGGCCAAACATGATTGAGCAGTGTGATTGGGCCAAACATAATTGAGCAGTGTGATTAGGCCAAAGTGATTAGTCAAAGTTTGATTGGGCCAAAAGTGATTAGACAAAAGTGTGATTGGGCCAAACGTGATAGAGCAGTGTGATTGGGCAATAGTGTGCCAGGTGAAACACTATAATAAGTAAAACGCGACTGGGCAAAGCTGACTGGTGAAACACAATAATTGGGCGAAGTATAATGGGTGAAACGTGTGATTCAGTGGGGCAAAACATGAATGAAAGAATGAATTAGCCAATGCACGACTAATCTGATTTTTTTATAGAGCGCATAAACATTCACGTTCACACAAAGCGGGCAAATTGCTCACATCTTACTCCAGTGTGGCGTCCTCCTTCTCACAGTCATAAGCATGATAGGCGTCTACACACCCCATCCCTCTAATTCTCCTTATCTTTGATTGATTCATCATTATGCTTCTCGAACAGTGGGTCCAATCGTAGGAGATGTAAAATCCTGAATGAAACGTTGCAATTAGTATAGTTTGATGATAGGTTTATGGATTATGTTGTGTTTGTTATGTTATGTTATGTTTGTATGTTACTTGGGGAGAGAGAGAGAGAGAGAGAGAGAGAGAGGAGAGAGAGAGAGAGGAGAGAGATGAGAGAGAGAGAGAAAGAGAGAGTGGTGTGGTATATGTGTGCGTGCGTTGTTTGCTTATTCTATATTACGACCTTTGACAGCTTTCCTCATTAATTTATCTGTCCGCGCCTCCCCCCCAATACATCTCTATCTCTCTCTGCACCTCCTCTCTCCTCCTCTCTCCCTCCCTCTCTCCCCCTCTCTCTCTCTCTCTCTCTCTTGCGTTATGGCAATCTGGCAAAGCAAAACTCAGTCAGAAACAAACTCTCGACAAAAAAAAAAGTGCACCATCTGTTTACTAAGGAGATGTGTGAAATGGGGGAAAGGGGTAAAGGGGATTGGGGGGGGGGGGGGGAGGGGAGAAAGAAGGGAAAAAGGTGTGGAAGAAGGGGAGGGGTGGAGGCAGTGTAGTGTATGTGTATGAAGCCTTTGTGACAGTGGTGTTGGGAACAGTTTTTTTTTTTTTTTTTTTTTTTTTTTTTTTAAATCTTCGGGGTTTCTTGTTGTTTGTTTTATTCATTCCTGTTACCTAAACATCGATCCCCACTTTCGTGAGTTATGTCAAACGTAAGAGCAGCATACCTTCTTTCTATCTATCTATCTATCTATCTATCTATCTATCTATCTATATCTATCTATTATCTATCTATCTTTTCTTCTATCTTCTATCTACCTATCTACCTATCTATCTATCTATCTCTACTATCTCTCTTTCTTCTATCTCTCTGTCTGTCTATCTCTCTGCTTGTCTATCTATCCGTCCGTCCGTCCTATCTATTATCCTATCTATCTTCTATCTATCTATCTATCTATCTATCTATCTATCTATTCTATCTATCTATCTATCTATCTATCTATCTTCTATCTATCCCTTAGTCTGGCGACCGTGGGGGGCACCCATGAAGACTTGACAACCAGTTTCCTCCATTCCTCTCTCTGTTCTCCTTTCTCAGGGTTTTGTTTTTCTAGGCCTGTCCATTCGCTGATGTTGTCCTCCCATCTCTTCTTTGGTCTGTCTTTTTTTCTTCCTCCTTGGACAGTGCCTTGCAGTATTGTTTTTGCTAGTCCTTTTGATCTTGTGACATGCCCGTACCGGTATACCATTTAAGTTTACGCTTCTTTACGATTGATAGAAGATTTTCATAGGGACCAATGGTTTTGCTGGATTCTGTTATGCACGTCTTTGTTGCTTATGTGATCTCTTTAGGAGATGCCAAGGAGTCTCCGGAAGCATCTCATCTCTACTGCCTGTACTCTTCTCTTCAAATCTTCCATACCACCCCCCCCTCCCCTAAAAAAAAATCAACAACAAAAGAACAAGACAAAACAAAAACACACACAAAACAAAACAAAAGAAAATCCCTTTGGTTCCCGGCTCCCTGGGAGGAAAAATAAAACCCGGTGTCGGGGTGTCTGTTTGGGAAAATTTTTTCCCCCTTATTCAAAATTTTTCCTACTTTATAACATTGGGTTTTTACATCAAAGGAGTAAAAACCCAAGAAACAAAGCCCCCCAATTAAAAAAAAAAAAATTTAAAGTTATAGCAAAAAAAAAGGATAAAACCCACTCAAACAATGGTTTTTAAAATTTACCCTTAAATTTTAAGACATAACTAATTAATTTTCTTTTAGTTTGGGCACTTCCCAATTTCTCTACAACATCAACCCTTTCCCCCTCCCACCGCTCCCACCACCCCCCTACTTTACTTGCCCGAAACACATGTAACCCATACTCACTGTAAAAGGCCCCGATCTGATAAGTTTTTTTTAGCTGTAACAAAACCGGGGGGGTGTGTGTGTGGGGTGTGTTGTGTGGTGTGTGTGGGGTTTTTGGTGTGTGGGGCGCCGCGCGCGCGCGCTCCCCCGCACGGTTTCTTTTGCTTTCTTCCGACCCCCAAAAATTTCTTTAAAGTCTAATGCGCAACAGTTTTTAAAAAAAAAAAAACACACACCACACCCCACACACACACACACCCACACACACACACACACCCCCACAAGTTCCCCCTTTTTTTTGTTTAGTTTAGAATTTGGGGAAAAAAAAAAATTTTGGGGGGGTTAAAAAAATTGGG
This sequence comes from Stramonita haemastoma, assembly GCA_030674155.1. Lineage (NCBI taxonomy): Eukaryota > Metazoa > Mollusca > Gastropoda > Neogastropoda > Muricidae > Stramonita > Stramonita haemastoma. The sequence continues at coordinate 71,186,126 of CM060320.1, read as the reverse complement.
GGGGTTTGGGGGGGGGGAAGGGGCGGATTTTTAAAATTATAAAAAAAAAAAAATTTTTTTCAAAAAAATAAAAAAAAAAGGGCCCCAAAAAAAATTAGCCTAAAAAAAGAAAAAAAAAAAAAAAAAAAAAAAAAAAGGGATTGTTTTCCCCTTTTAAACCAATTTTTAAAAAAAAAATGGGGGGCATTTTGGCCCGGGGGGTTTTAAAAACCCCAATCATGGGCCCAAATTTTCAATCTTTGGCATAAAGGGAAAAAGGGGAAAAAATTTTCCCCTTTTAACCCCTTTTCCCCTTCCCCTTTTAAGGGAAAATTTTCCCCCCAAAAACAAAAAATAAAAAACCCCTTTTTTTGTAGGGGGGGAAAAGGTTTTTTAAAACGCATTTCCCCAGCCAAACCCCCCCCTTTAAAAAAAAAACCTTCCCCCAAAAAGCCCTTTTTCAAAAAAAAACCAAAACCCCCTCCCCCCCCAAAAAAAAAAAAAAAAAAACACGTTGGGGGGGGGGGGAAAAGGGGAAAAGGGGGGCCGTTTAGAATGGGGAAAAAATTTTCCCCCCCCAAAAACCTTTCTTACCCCCCCCAAAAAAAAAAACCCCCCTCTTTTAAAAACTTTTGGCCCGGAAAAACCCCTTTGGGGGGTTTATTTAAAATTTAAAAAACAAAATTTTAAAAAATGGGGGAGGGAAAAAAATTTTGGGGGGGGGAAAAAAAAACGGCCCCCGGGGGGGACCCCCCATGGAGGAAAAAAATTTTTGTTCAATCCCAAAAATGGGAGTGGGGGAAAGGGTTTTAAAATTTTAAAAAAGCGGTAAATAGGGGGGCTGTTTTGTTTGAGATCGTTTTTTTCTTCCCCTAGTTCCAAAACCCCCCCGTACCCCTTTCCCAAGCCTTCCAGGGGCCCTTTTTTGGGGGTTTAAATTTTTTGGGGGGGGGGGGGCGCGCGGCCCCCCAAAACCCCCCCGCCCCCCACGCGCCCCCACACCCCCCACACCCCCAACACTATGGTTTGTTTTTTCTCTGTGTGTGTGTGTGGTTTTTGTGTGTGTTTGTTTGGGGGTTTTGGGGGTTTTGTGTGGTTGTGTGTTTTGTGTGGGCTGAAGGCTCAGCAATAAAAAAAAGTTTTAAAAATTAAAAAAAAAAAGAAAAAAAAAACCCCAAAAATTTAAAGGGGAAAAATTTGGGTTTTTTTTTGATATTAGATCATGGGCTCGCTGGGAAATGTATTTTAAAAAAAATAAGTAAGTAGAACATTTTAAAAAAAGGGGGTTAAAAATTTTTCCACCCCCCCCCCACACCCCCAAAACACCCCACACACACAAAACCCCCCCCCAAAACCCCACCCCCCCGCGGGGCCCCCTCACTAAATTTTTTAGGTAGAATTTAAATTAGGTTTAAATTTTTTTGAATTTTTCCCTTTTTTTAAATTTTAAAAACCCGGGAAAAAAAAACTACTTGGGAAAAACAAAGGGGTTATAAAACCAAAAAAGGGGGAAAAATTTTTGGGGGTGGGGTGGTGGGTGTGTTTGTGTGTTGTGTGGGGGGGTTTTAAAAATTTTTTTAAATTTTTCATTATTTTTTTATAAAAAAAAATCCAAAAAAATTTTTTAAACCCCAAAATTTTTTTCCCAAAGCAAATATCATCCCCAAGGGTTTTTTCCCAGTGTTGGGGAAAATTTTTTTCTCGGGGGGGAAAAAAAAGCGATAAATTTTTAAAATAAAGGAAAGCAAAGGGTAGATAATTAAAAATTTTCATACTGGGGGAAACAACTTTGGGTAACCCCTAAAACCAAACGGGAATAAAAACCCAAAAAAGATCCCCCAAATGGGAAAATAGTTTTTCCCCAATAATTACGTAGATACCCCACCCCTGGGGGGAAAAACCCCCCTAAAAAACACACCCTTGGGGGGGAAAAAAAAAGTAGATACAACACCCACTGGGAATAACCACGTAGATAACCCCACCACACAGGGGAAAAAAATACTTTTAAAAACACAAAAAAGAAAAAACCCGGGCCATTTTTTTTTTTTTTTTCCCCCGGGGAAAAATTAAAAGGGTTTTTTCCAAAAAAGGGGGGATTTTTGTCCCCTTTGCCCCCCCCTTTTTTTGAACCAAACCCCCCATTTTAACTAAGGAACCGGGAAAAAAATTGGGGTGGGGGCTAAAAACGGAAAAACCCTGGGGCCAAACGCATTTTTTAAAAAAAAAAAAAATTTTAACTGTTCCAAAAAAAACGGGGAAAACGTTTCCTCCCCGGGCGGCTTTTTTTTTAAATGTGCCCAAAAAAAATTTTTTAAAAAGCATTGGGAAACAAAAGGGGGGTTTGGGTTTTTCCCAAACTCATCCGAAGGTTTTTTTGGGGGTGAGTCAGTACTGTGTTAACTCCAGGGGGGAAAAATTCCCCCACCACCCCGGCCCCTTTTTTCCCTGGTCCATCCCAACCGGGGCCAACCCCCCCAAAAAAGCAAACCTAACAACTAGGGGATCTCTTTTTTTCCCCTGAATAAAAAAAAATTGAAAGAAAAAAAATGGTAGGACAGAAATCATAACAAACACCACCCCAAAAAAGAATACGACAGAATAACAAAAAGAAATGCATATACTGCCGCTTGGTTTAACTTTCGTATGAAAAAACCATTACGTCGGAAAATTTTTTTTTTTTGGGAAAGGGGGGGTTGCACTTGAAAAATAAAGCATTAATTTAAAAAAATGTGCGACTTAAAGGGAAAAACCAGGGCAGACTAAAAAAAACCGTTTTTGTTTTTTTTTCGAAAAAAGTGGACGCCCAGAAGAGAAACTAAAAAAAACTCTAATAGATGGATGACAATGAGCCCCTTTCCCCCTTTTCCTCCCGGGGTTTTAAAACCCCCCCCAAATACTTCAGTCGTCTTCTTACCTTTTTTAAAAATTTTTTTCGTTTAAAGGGAAGATTTAAACATTCCCAAAAATTTTTTTTGGGGGAAAATTTTACTCCCCAAATTTTTCATTTTTTCTTGGGGGGAGAGCCCCCAGAACCCCCAAAGGTAATTTTTGCGTATTGGACCTTCCCCCCCAAAAAAAAAAAAACAAAAAAAAAAAAACAAAAAAAAACCCCCAAAAAAATTTAGGGGGGGTTTTTTTCCCTTTTCCTCAGGAATGGGGGGCTAAACACGACACCAGGGGGAAAAAACCGGTGGGTTTTTTTTTTTTTTTAAAAAATTTTTTCATCCGTTTTTCCCCCGGGGAAAACCCCCCAAATTTTTCCCAAAAAGCAGAAGGGGTTTTTTTAAAAAATATGCCCCAAAAAGATGTTTTTGCCTTTTTGGAACAGCCCGGGGGTTTTAAAAGGGTTTTCCTTTTGGGGTTTGGGGGCCCCTCGGGTTTTTTTAATTTTTTTCCCCCTCCAAAAAAGGCGAAAAAAAAAAAACTTGTTTAAACCCCCCCCCAAAAACCCCACGTTTACTTGTTGGGGGCCGGGGAAATTTTTTCCCTTAAAAAACCCCCTTTTTCCCTTTCCCTTTTTTTATTCTTTTTTTTAATTTAAAAAAAACAAAGGGCCCCAAAAAAAAGAATTTTGAAAAAAAGAAAAAAAAAAAAAAAAAACCCCGGTGTCCTAATTGAAAAAATTTTTGTTTTTCCCCCCCCCCTTTGGGTTTTGGGGAGGGATTTTTTGCCCCCTTTTTTTCTCTCTTCTTTTTTTTTTTTAAAAAAGCCCGTTTTTTTTTCCTTTTTTTTTTTTTTTTTTTTTTTTTTTTTAAAAAAACCCCGGTTTTAAAAAGGTTTCCCAAAAAATTTTGAAAAAATTTTTCTACCAAAAAATTTTCCTGAAAGGGCCCCCTGACCCCCACAATGCTTATAATTTTTTGGGGGGGCCCAAACCCCCCAATAAAAGGAAAAATAGTGTAAAAGAAAAAAAAAACCCCCTTTTCCCCCCCGGGGGGGGTTTGGGCACTGAAAGGGGTGAGAAAAAAAATTTCCCGGGGCCAAAAACCCCCCCTGCGGGAACCCCCAACCCCCCCACAAAAAAAAAAAAAAAAAGGGGAAAAAAGGGAGGGGGGAAGAGAGAGAGAGAAGGGGGAGAGAGAAAAGGGGAGAGAGAGGGGGGAAAAAGAGAGAGAGAAGAAAAAATTGTTTTTTTTTAAAATAAGCACTGCTGTGTTTTTGGGGCTCCAATCCCCCCCCTCGGGGGAGGGGGGGTGGGGGGTTTTGTGGGGGGGTGTTTTTTTGTGTGGTGTGTGTGTGGTGGGGGAGAGAGGGGGGAGAGAGAGAGAGGGGGAGGGGGAGAAAAAGGGGAGAGAGAGGGGGAGAGAGGGGGAGAGATTTTTAAATTTTTAAAACCCCTTTAATAAAAATGATTAGTTTTGTTAGTTTCCCCTTGCCCTTCTTATAGGACATGCACCACACATCAAAATGTGTTCAAACAGGAAGCTTGAAACAACAGAGAGATATGACCAGACAGACAGAACAGACAGAGAGAGAGAGAGAGAGAGAGAGAGAGAGAGAGAGAGAGAGAGAGAGAGAGAGAGAGAGAGAGACACACACACACACACACAAACAACACACACACACACACACACACACACCTACACACACACACACCACACACATATACGACAAAGAGATAGACAGATAACAGAACAGAGAGAAAGCGTCACAGAGATAGTAAAAAAATAACAACCAAAAAAAAACAGAAAAAAAAGACTTGAAGAAGCAAGCAGGCAAGAGGAAAAAAGCGAGGTGGGGTAGGGAGGGAGGGAGGGAGGGAGGAGGATATTGATCGACCCGGGCGGTTCACTGGGTGTAATCAAACACACATGTAAGCGCAATAGCCAACACACCTTCGTTCCTTCTCTCAGGCTGCGCTGGCTTGCTTAATACTTCTTTCACTCCTCTTTTGCTTGGAAATGCTAAGGGGCTTGTTTAGTGTATTGTGTTGCGTTGTGATGTGGCAGAAAACGGCCATCTTTTGTCTGTTTGTTTACAAGTGCTCTACCTGTATTGTTTTGTTTTGTTTTTGTCATTTCTTTATTCTTTTTTTTTTTATCGAGGATAATGAAATACTCACTCATGTAGGTTTTATTGTGTTGTTTTTTTTTAATCCGATCCCCTGTGTGTATGCAGCTATTTTGTTATCGTGTTTCCCACCGTGGTGTGTGTGTGTGTGGTGTGTGTGTGTGTGTGTGTGTTGTGAGTGTGTGTACGCGGATGGTGTGTGCTCGTGCGTGCGTTTGAGTGCGTGTGTTTACGTGTGTTTGTGTGCGGTGTGTATGTGTGTGTTTGCGCGCGCGCGTCGCATGAACGTGTATGTATGGTGCGTGATGGTCATTCTGTCCTGCCTATCTGTTTGCCTCGCGTAACGAGCGCAACGTGGTGTGTATATCTTAAAGAACCCCAAGAAGAGTTGAGTGTTGTGGTTGTACTGTTTTGTTTTTTGTTTTTTGAGGGGGGGGGGGGGGGGGGGGTTCTCAAGTGTTTTTTTGCTTTTTTCATCAAACTGTCCAAAATGAATTTCTGAGTCCATATAATATGAACAGCGACGTTTTCCCAACGTTTCGCTTTCATATTTTTGGACTCAGAATCATTTGGACAGTTTGAATGAAAAAAAGCAAAAAACACTGAGAACCCCCACCCCCCCCCCCCCCCTCAAAAAAACCAAAGAACAAAACAGTACAAACCACAACTACTAACACTCTTCTTGGAGTATCTTTTAAATATACACTACACGGCGCTCGTACGCAGGAACAAGATAGGTCAGACAGAATGACATCACGCACATACATACACGTTTCATGCACGCGCGCGCGCAAACACACACATACACACCAACACAAACACCCGTAAAACACACGCACACAAACGCACGCACGAGCACCACACCGCGTACACACACACACACACACACACACACACACACACACACACACGACACACCACGGTGGGAACAATAACAACATGCTGCATACACACAGGGATCGGATTAAAAAAACAACACATAAAACCACATGATTGCGTATTTCATTATCCTCGATAAAAAAAAAGATAAAAGAAATGAACAAACAAAACAAAACAAAACAGGATAATCCACTTTTGTAAACAAACAGACAAAAGATGGCCCGTTCTGCCACAACACAACGCAACACAATTACACTAAACAGCCTAGCTTTCCCAAAGCAAAAGAAGAGAAAGAAGTATAAGCAGCCAGCGCAGCCCGAGAGAAGGAACGAAGGTGGGGTTTGGTAATTGCGTTTTAAATGGTGTGTGATACACCCAGTGAACCGCCCGACGAAAATTTTTCCCTCCTCCCCCCCTCCCTCCCTCCCTCCCCCCCACCTCGCTTTTTCCCCTTGCCCTGTTTTCCCCTTTTATCTTTTTTTTCTGTTTTTCCTTTTTTTTGGTTTTTTTTTTTACTATTCTGGGGACCCCTTTTTTCTCTGTTTTTTTATCTGTCTATCTTTTGTCCGTTTTTGTGTTGTGTGGTGTGGTGTGTGTGTGTGTTGTGTGTTGTGTGTGTGTGTGTGTGTGTGTTTTTTGTTTTTTTTCTCTCTCTCTCTCTCTCTCTCTCTCTCTTCTTTTTTCCTCTCTCCCTTTTTTTTCTCTCTCTCTTTGTTGCTGTTGTTGTCTTTCTCTCTGTTTTTTCAAGCTTCCTGTTTTTTTTAAAATTTTTTTTTGGGGGGGCTTTTTCCCATAAAAGGGCAAGGGGGAAAAAACAAAAAAATAGTTTTTAATGGTTTTTTAAAAAATCTTCTCTCCCTTCCTTTTTTCTCTCATCTCTCCCTCCCTCTTTTTCCCCTCTCTCTTCCTTTTTAACACACACACACCACACACACAACACAACACACAAAAACCCCTTTAAATTGGGGGGGGGGGGGGGGGTGTCAAAAGCACAGCGTCTTATTAAAAAAAAGCAATTTGCTCTCTCTCTTCCCCCCCCTCTCTCTTTCCCCCCCCTTCTTCTTCCCCTTTTCTCTTCTCTCTCTCTCCCCCCTTTTTTATGTTTTTTTTTTCTGTGTGTGTTGGTCCAGCAGTGGGTTTTCAGTAAATTTTCTCCTTACAGTGTACCTGCTAGTGCAGTTTTTTGTTTTTTCTTTTACATTTTGTCGTCTTGTGGTATGCTCATATTTATAAGCATTGTCGTAAAAAAAGGAGCTTTTCAGGCAAATGTTTTGGTTAACAATTCTTTCTATTTGTGGGAAAAACCTTCTACCTGTTTTATTTAAAAAAAAAAAAAAAAAAAAAAAAAAAAAGAAAAAACGGGCGTAATTTACGATAAAAAAAAAGGGGGGGAACAAACCAAAACAACCCTGCACAACCATTGTGGGGGGAAAAAACGAAATTACAATAAGGACACCGGTTTTTTTTTTTTTTTTTTTTTTGTTTTTTTCCTTTTTTTTCCTTGTTTTTTAATTAAATTTTTGAATAAAAAGGGAAAAAGGGAAAAAAGGGTGGTTAAGACGTTCGGGGCCCCCAACAAGAAACCTTTTATTTTTTGGGGGTTTATTGAAACAATTTGCCTTTTTTTCCCCCAGTTTGAAAGAGAAAAAAAAACCCGAGTGCCCAAAATCCCCGAAAATGAGACTTTTAAACCTAGGCAAATGTAGCCCAATAAAGGAGAACTTGTGTGATACTTTTAAAAAACCCCTTCTGCTATTTGAAAGAGTTGGCGTTTTCGTGCCGATAGAAACGGTTACAATTAAAAAAAAAAAAAAAAACCCCCCGGTTTTTTTGCATGGTGTGTGTTTAGCACCTTTCCCCCCAAATGGAATCAGTTTCCTAAATGGTTTTGGGGGGTTTTTTTTTGTTTTTTTTTTTGTTTTTTTTTTTGGGGGGAGAGGTCCAATACCAAAAATTTAAAACCCTTTTTTAAAAAACCGGTTTTTTTTTTCCCAAACCCCGGGGAAAAAAAGCAAAATTTTGGCAGTAACTTTCCCCAAAAAAATTTTTTGAAAAATTTAAATCTTCAAAAGGGGAAAAATTTTAAAATTTAAAAAGGGAAGAGAGACCGACTAAATATTATGGTGGGGGAAAAAACCGGTGAGGAAGTGAGGGGTAGTGTCACCCCCTCTATTAAGTTTAAAATTTTGTTTTCTTTTTTTCGGCGTCCATTTTTTCAAAAAAAACAAAAAGGTCTATTTTAGTCCCCCCCCTTGGTTCCCTTTAAGTCGCACAGCATTTTTAAAATTTAAAGCATTATTTTTTCAAGTGCAATGACCCCTTTACCAAAAAAAAATTCCGACTAAGGGGTTTACATACTGAGAAGTTAAAACCAAAGGGGGCAGTCATATGCATTTTTCTTAGTTTTTCCCCTTTTGTATTCGTTGGCTGCGAATTGTTTTTAATCTGTACCTACCCCTTATTCTTCATACAATTTTTTTTTTTCCCGGGGGGAAAATGAATCCGTAGTTGTTGTTTTGCGTTTGGGATCTGACGGTTTGGGGGTGGACCATGGAAAGCCGGTGGGGGGGAAAATTTTCCCCCCCGGGGAAAATTTAAAACTATCTGACCCCACCCCCTTTTGAAAATTTCTTTTTTATTCAAATGGCTTGTCACTGGTGTGTGTTTAACACCACCCCAAGTCGTAACGGTTCCTTCATTAAAATGATGGTGGGTCAGAACGGTGGACACCAAAAATTTTCCCTTTTTGGTAACCTTCATCTCTAGCCCAGAACAAAAAAAGAAAATGGCCTCAGTTTTTTTGGGGTTTGTGTTTTTTCGTTTTTTTTCCCGTGTGTGTACAGTGTTTTCCCTGTGTTTTCTATAGTTTTCCCCAAAGTGTTGTAAAATTAGTTTTTCCCCAGGGTTACTGTGGTTATTCCCGTGTGTGTTCTAGTGGTTTTTTTCCCCAGTGTGTGTATTACGTGGTTATTCCCGGTGTTTTTCTGGTTTTCCCAGTGTTTTGTATTAGGGGTTTTTATTTTCCCAGTGTGTTATCTATGTTATTCCCCGTTTAGCCCATGTCCCAAAAATTGTTCCCGAAGTATTATCTATTCCCTTGCTATCTCCAGTAGTTAAATTTTCTTTTTTTTTCCCGAGAAATAAATTTTACCATGATAATTGATTGATATATGCATTAGGAATAATTTGGGGGTTTTTTTATAGATTATGTATATATAAAATAAAATTTTAATTATAATTTTACCGCGCGCGCGCGCCAAAACCACACACCCCAAACACACACACACACCAAACACTTTTCCTTATGTTATATACCTTGTAAATTCCCATTTGTAGTTTTCCATTTTTTACTTAGTATTTATATCTCCCCTAATCCAATTTACTTTTCCCCCGTGATTTAGTGATGCCCCGCGGCTTTTTGGTGTGTGTGTGTGTGTGTGTGGGGTGTGTGTGTTGGTGGTGCGTGTGTGTGTGAAAAAATCCTAGTTAGGGCCCCCTTACTTTTTGCATTTATACTTTTTCCCCCGCAGAGTCCATGACTGCTAATATCAAATAGAACAAGAGATTCCTTAAATTTTTTGTGTTTTCATTTCTTTAATTACAGTGTTTTTGCTTGCCTTCATGTCCAACCCCACACACAACCACAACACACCCACACCACCACACAACACACACACACACCACACGAGAAAAAAAACAACCATCGTTGGGTGGTGTGTGGCGCGGTGCGTGGTTTTGTGTGGGGGCGGCGCACGTACCCCCCCTAAAAATAATCAAAAAGGAAAGGAAGGCTTGGGCAACGTAGGAGGACTTGAACTAGGGAGAAAAAAAACTTCAACCGAACAGATCTATTTTCCGTCTTTAATTAAAATCCTTGCACCCCATTCTCGATTGAGCGGAATCTTTCTCCAGTCTTTTTGGCCCATGCCGTTCTTCCACCCCGCCCTGCCGATTTTAGATGTCATCACGACAAGCTTTGCACGAATGCCCCGCGAAGGGGCGATACTAAAAAAAGAGTTGCCATTTTTGATGTGGTTCTTTTTGCCCTTTTCCCGGCGGGGGAAAATGCGCTTTACTTGGCCGGTGCGGAAATATTTCCGGCCATGGTTAGAGACAGGCCCTTTCAACGTCACACAACACAACCCCAAAAAGTGCCTTCTCTTTTCTTACTTTTTTTTTTTTTTGTTCCGCCGCTAGAGATTCGGGTTCGGTTTTTGCATAATTTTTATGCGAGCGATTTTTGCTATCCCAAAGGGAACCGCTTCCAAATTCGGGGATGTGGTGGTAAAAATTCGTGTGTCCCAAAAACCCCCCGAACGCTGCGTGAATTTCGGGATTTTTAGTGTGCATTTTTATCTTCGGAATGTGTTATACCGAAGAATTGAGGGCACTAGAGGTTGCATTTGAAGAGGTATAAAAAATCGTTCCCTTAATTCCCTAGTCGAAAAATTGAACCAGGATTTTTTAGGCCCAAAAAATTTGGAAGCCTAAAGGTTTCCCTCGGCTACAGTGTCCCCCCTTTTCTTCTTTCATAAAGACCTTTTTGATGGCAAACTAAGTCCGCTTTTTTTTTTTTTTTAATTTTTTTTTAAAATTTTTATTTTCGGGGAATCTACATCCGTGCCTTTTTTTTTTTTTTTTGTGTACTAATTTTCAGGGTTTTTTTTTGCCTTTTAAACCTGCAATCATTTTTTCCCCCACCAATCCCCCCAAAAACCCGTGTTTTGGCCCCCTTAATCATTTTTTTTTCCCTACTTCAAAACATGAAAATGAAAATGGGAACTCTGTGGTGTGTGTGTGTGTGTGTGTGTGTGTGTGTGTGGTGTGTGTGTGTGTGTGTGTGTGTGTGTGTGTGATCTTTTTTTCAAAACTGTTGCGCATTAGACATTAAGCAGAAATGAGGTCGGAAGAAAGCAAAACGCACACGCGTGCGTGCGTGAGCGCGCGCGCGCGCCGCGCACGCACACACACACACACACACACACACACACACACACACACACACACCACACACACACACACACACACACGTATGTTTACAGCTGAAAAAATCTTCATCAGATCTGGCTGATTACAGTCGAGTATGGGTTACATGTGTTTCAGCAAGTACAAGTATGGTGGTGGTGGGAGCGGTGGGAGAGAAACTTGATGATTGTATGAGAAATTTGGGAAGTGACCAACTCAGAAAATAATTAGTTATGTCTTAAAATTTAATGGTGGAATACACCATTGT
>CM060320.1:71167525-71172525 GCA_030674155.1 Stramonita haemastoma | reverse complement strand
CTCTGTCACGTTTGGCCCAATCACACTTTTGTCTAATCACTTTTGGCCCAATCACACTTTTGTCTAATCACTTTTGGCCCAATCACACATGCTTAATTATGTTTGGCCCAATCACACTGCTCAATCATGTTTGGCCCAATCACCCCTTTGCCTAATTATTTTTGGCCCAGGCAATCTCCACTTATCGCCCAATCAAACTTTCCTCTAATCACGTTTGGGCCCGGATGGTATTTGGATGAATCGCACTTTGCCCAGTTCACGTTTTCCACATCACACCACACTTTGCCCAGTCAGTTTGCCCAAACCCAGCATTTCACACTTCTCCCAAGCCTGCTTCACCCAAATTTACACCCGGGCAATCAGGTTCCTCTTTACTACACTTGGCCCATTTCCATTTCACTTCAGTATGATTATTCTACCCATTTTTGTTGTGGCTTTGATTTACATCCCAGTGAAGAATTCAGATTATAGGGACTTTCAGAAGGGGCTTAGCGTCTAGAATGAGGCATTTCGTTAATGACCTGATTACACGTCACCCAATTATGCTTCACCCGTTGACCTTTTTGAACACAGTAAATTACACAAGGGGTCCGACTTCCCGGGGGCCCTGTCAATATGAATAACATCCCCACCCTCTGGAAATTCTGTGATAGGAATTCCCTCTTATCTATCCCTCTCTTTGTTTCTTGCCTTGTTCCTTTTCTTCTTATCATCTCCTTCGTGTCTGTTTTCTGCCTTCTTGGTCCATTCTCTGGCCTTTTTTCCCCGTAAAAAACGTAAAAGATAGCAATTCTCGCCCACGCCGAAGTACATACAGTCTGATGCGCTGGGCCTGACTTGTCAGTCACTTAGCAGCACAACGCATTTTCGTTCATATGACAGACAGTACTTGTTGCTGTCTGAGCGTTCCACGGGGACAGAGAAGAAGAAAAAAGGGAACCAACTTTGTTCAAAGCTGTATTCCCTAAATGATGTGGAAGCATAGAACTAAACGGTATCTGAGGTCAACTGGGCTGAATGGAGAGAGAAACTTTTGAGAGACAACGCGAGTGTATCTAAAGTAGCACTGGCTGAACTGTAACAACAATTTTCAGTATTGAAATGTGTCCGCAATAATGCCGGATGAATGATGTAAAAACCACAAGTACCTAACTGTATTACAAGCAGTGCTGACTGAACGTGGTGAAGTGTCTTGTCCCAAAATCGGAATTCTCCGCTGGGACATTAATTTAATCACAACAACGACAACAACATGCCGAAAATCTCAAGTATCAAACTATAATCACCCCGTGGGGATGCAGGGGGGGGCCTGACAGTATAAATGACATCTCCACCTTCTGGAAATTCTATGCTTGGGATGCTCTCTTTCTTTTCATCCCTCTCTTTGTTTCTGCCTTGTTCCTTTTCTCTCTGGCGCCTCCTTCTTGTCAATTTTCTGCCTTCTTGGTTCATTCTCTTGCCTTTTTCCAGAAAGATACCAATTCTCCCCCACTCCGAATTCGAATGCACTAGGCCTGACTTGGTAGGTGCTTTTACGGCAGTGCCACGCATTATTACTCATGTAACAGACAATAATTACTGTGTGGGCGTTCGAAGGAAGGAGAGAGGAAGAAGAAACTATCGGCCAATTATTGCGACGCCAAAATCTCAAGTATCAAACTATATCGACAGTAATTTTGAAGGAACAGTATGAAAAACCCCAAGTATCAACATGTATTATCAACAGTAGGGCGGTTTGAACAACAGGACATCTCCAAGACCAACCTATCATTAACAGCAGTGTTGGCGAAACAACGTAAAAACGGAACATCAAGCTACACTGAGGGTAGTGTTAACTGCACAATATGAAAGCCTGAAGTACCAAACTATATCAACAACCGTGTTGACTGAACAACCTAGTGCGCGCGCGCGCCACACACACACACACACACACCACACACCACACACACACACACACACACACACACACTATTACACACAGAGAGAGAGAGAGAGAGAGAGAGAGGGGAGAGAGGGAGGAGAGAGAGAGAGAGAAGGAGGAGAGATACACGCAAAAATGAATATACTTCTTCCCCACCAGCCTTTTTAGCATTTCAGCAGAAATACATCAATTCCACTTGCTTCCCTTTTTTTTTGAGTTTTCAAATGGCTTGGGTGACTTCTACTTCTGTTATGGGCTATTTAACTCATATTTTTCTTCAGATAAATCAGCTTCAATTACCCTCTGTCTATCTCTTCATTGCTTTTTTTTGAAACAATTTTAAAATGTTAAACCACTCTTCCATACTAAATTGTTACCAATTCCTTTTTCCCACCGACCCATACTTTTTAAACTGGTTCCAAAACTGAGAAAATTATCCATTTCTCTTGCCAAAATTTTGTTTTTAGTTTTTTGAACTTCTGTCTTTTATCTTTCAGTAGTGTTTATATCTTTTTTTGCTTCTTACATCAGTAATTATCTTCATCTGATCTAGACTTTTAAAACATTTAAGCTTTCTCCTACTTTCCTTTTTGTATCTAAAAATAGAAGAGAGAGAGAGAGAGGAGAGAGGGAGAGAGAAAAGAGTGTGTGTGTTGTGTGTGTGGTGTGGTGTGTGTGTGTGTGTGTGTGGGTGTGTGTTGTGTGTTTGTGTTGTGTGTGTTGGTGTGGAGGAGGGAAGAGAAAAGAGAGGGAGGAGAGAGAGGAGAGGGGGAAAAGAGAGGGGGGGAGGGGATCCGCGCCGCGCGCCCCAAAAACCCCAAAAACTCTCTCCTCTCTTTACTTAAAAAATAAGGCAAAAATCTAAGTAAGATAAAAAAGGTTTTTTGTAAGATTATTTCAAAACGATCCTTATTATTTCTCTGTGGTGGTGGGGTGTGTGAGTGTATGTTGTGTGAGTGAGTGAGTGAGTGTGTGTGTGGTTGGTGGGGGTGTGTTGGGGTGTGGGGTGTGGTGTGGGGTTTTGTGAATAATCGATTCCATTCTTGTTTTTTTTGTTTATCCCCTTGTCTAAGGGCAAAGCATAGACAATAAAATATTGTCATTGCCATTGTCATTGTTCTCTCTCTCTCTCTCTTCTCTCTCTCTCTCTCTCCTTCTTTTCTCTCTTCTCTCTCTCTCTCTCTCTCTCTCTCTCTCCCCTTCACACACCACACCACACACACACACACCACACACACCACACACCACACAACACACACACACACCCCTAATAACACCAAACAGGATTGCATCAACAGCAGCAGCACAGCAGCAGTGTTTTGTCAAAAAAAACCTCGGCTTTTTTGCATCAGCGCACGTGGTTTTCACCACCAGCAGCATTGGCTGTGATGGTTCACAATAATCAATGACAATCATCAGTGTGGTAATGTCTTGTACTTGCCCACTTGCGCACTTATTGCACTTGATGTACTCCCCAACGCGCTGATGCCTTCCGCCATCAAAAGAGGATTTATGTTGATCAGCTGTTTCGGAGAAAAAACAAACACACACACTATGAACACGAAGGGGGGTGGGTGGAAGAGAATGACAAAGGGGTGCCAGAAAAGGGAAATCATATTGCCGAATGTAACGTTTTGGGTAATACTTATTTCTCCCCTTTTTTCAAGAAAAGGGGATTTTAGGGTTCTGTTTGTTTTTTCCCGTTTTTTCGGCTAGAGCTCAGGGTTCACCAAGGTGAGATTGTTGTGTAATGCGACCCCCCTCCCCCCCCCCCCCCCCCCCTTTTCCCCCCCAAAACCCTTCAGGTAGCCGCATTCCGACTTCGGGGACGGTGTCTAAAATGAAAATTGTGTGCGTGCGTTTTAAACATTTCATTATCCGTTCCTACCGGGCAAATGACCCTACTCTTCCTAACGCAGAACGGGTTTTTAAAGTGTGTGTATTCGCTCACAGGGCCCCGGTTTATAGTCTCATCCGAAAAGGGTTGTGGGGAGAGTGAAGTCAGCACTGATTTAAATTCAGGGGAAAAAAACCCTTGAACGGAATCGAAACCCCGGTCGTCAAATTGCGAGCGCAATTTCTGACCCTAGGCTATCCCTTCCAGCGTGTGTGTGTATATGTGTGTGTGTGTGTGTGTGTGTTGTGTTGTGTGTGTGTGTGTGTGTATGCGCGCGCGCGGGGCGCGTTTTTTGCGTGTGTATGTTTTTTGTGGCGTGTGTGTTGTTTGTGTGTGTGGGGCATGTGCTCACTAAAAAGTGCTTTCGTCATTGTTGTCTACTACGCCCTTTTGCATTTAAAAAAACATTTTTTTTAAAAAAAAAAAAATTCGATTGGTAAAAATCCCTGAAGTGGATCGGCTACCTAAATGGTGGATGGGCGCCCCAAAAAAACCAAATCTCTCCCCTTTTTTTTGTGAACCCCCGTTAGCCGCATGCCAAAAAAAATGGATGAAAGACAGGCTTCTTGACCACAAAAATGAGAGAAAAGGTGAAAGGGGACAGACCATAACCCTCCAAAAACCCCCCCCACCCCAACCACACACACCACCCACACACCCCACACCAAAACCACCAAACCCCCTACAAAAAACCCACACCCATCAAACAATCCCCCACACACCCCACACCACGCACGCACGCACGACAGTGGGGCAGACCCAAACGGTCGTTGTTAACACATACTTCCAAAGAGGATGAGACAAAAGTGCATGAGGTCTGCTCTCCTTTTCTCCCCTCCCCTCTCTCTCTCTCTCTTCTTCTCTCTCTCTCCCCTCTCTCCTCTCCTTCTCTCTCCTTTTTTGGGAATTTTTTTTTAAAAAATTTTTATTTGCATGGGGTTTCGACCCCCCCCGCCAAACCCCCCCCCATTTTTTTGAATACCCGGAAAGGTCAAAACAAATAAAAATATTTTCATTTTCATTGCATTCTCTCCTCTTCTCTCCTCCTTCTCCTCTCTCTCTCTCTTCTTCTTCCTCTCTCTCTCTTCTTTGTATCTCTGTCTCTCTCGTCTGTCTGTCTCTCTCTGTGTCTGTTGTCTGTCTGTCTGTCTTGTCTGTCTGTCTTTTCCTTTTTTCTTTTTT
>CM060320.1:71161574-71164074 GCA_030674155.1 Stramonita haemastoma | reverse complement strand
AGATGAGACGGTAAACCGAGGGTCCGTGTGCAACACGCTTTTAACGCACGTAAAAGAACCCACGGCGACAAGAGAGCTGTCCCTGGCAAAATTCTGTAGGGAAATAAGTCACTCTGATTGATCAACAAATACAAATGCAGATAGGAGAAGGGGGGAAAAAATGATGGGTGGCACTGTTCGTGTGGCTACGCGCTCTTCCGGGGGGGGGGGGGGGGGGGGGGGGGGGGGGGGGGTGGGTAGCCCGAATTTCACACAGAGAAATCTGCTGTGACTTTAAGTGGTATACAATACACAATACAGTAACACCCCCCCCCCCCCCCCCCCCCCCCCCCCCCACACCACACACACACCTCTTGATGCTCGTCATATAGAAAAGGGAAAATTGATTTTTTTTTCTAACCCATCACCTCCAACAACGCGAGTTACAGTCTATATCTTTTTTTTTTAACCTCAAACAACATCTGCTACGCTCCACAACTTTTAAATCGATCACCATCGTAGCGCGTTTCCGGTTGTGGGATGGCGACCAAAAGTTATAAAAACTAACAGGTTTAACCATTAGTAATCTGAGTCTCCCCTTTTTTTTGTTGTTGTTGCTCTCTCTCTCTCTCTCTCTCTCTCTCTCTCTCTCTCTCTCTCTCTCTCTCTCTCTCTCTCTCTCTTTTCTTCTCTGTCTGTCTCTCTGTCTGTCTCGTCTCTCTCTCAGTCTCTGTCTCTCTCTATCTGTCTCTCTGTCTCTGTCTGTCCGTCCGTCCGTCCATCTCTCTCTCTCTCTCTCTCTCTCTCTCTCTCTCTCTCTCTCTCTCTCTCTCTCTCTCTCTCTCTCTCTTTTTTTCTCATCTGCTCATTTCCGGCTCATTCCCTCGCTCATTTCCTGAATCCGCACAGCCGAGGTCACGGAGGAGGCAGAGTGTAAGGCTAAGGCCTCCAGGCTATGTATCCATGTATGTATACATGGGAGCTGCCTGGGACGTCTGCTGTCCAGACTCGAACACATACACCACTGACAAGGTTTGAGTTGCTATAATGTTTTGTAGGTGTTCTTTAGTGTGTGTGTGTGTGTGTTGTGTGTGTGTGGTGTGTGTGTGTGTGTGTGTGTGTGTGTGGTGTGTGTGTGGTGTGGTGGAGGGGGGGGGGGAGCTGTTTGGTTGGTTGGTTGGTCTTTTGTTTTGTTTTGTTTTGTTGTGGGTGTTTTTTTTGGGTAAGTTCTGGTCAGATACCAGTCGCCATGGCACAGTGGTTAGCGCCTTGGATTTCGGACTGGAAGGTCGCTGGTTCGTATCCCATAAGTCATCAGCGGTTTTTCAGACTCCGGCCGGTGACCTGTGAATGTTAGCTCAGAACATGTTCCACTGAACACCACCAAAGTGACCCACCAACAGTGCAGGGCCCCTCTGGCTGGTGGCCAAACGGTGGCCTGATATTGATGGGCTCCCTGTGGCCACTGACCCTGGGTGTGAGATGTAAGGAACCTGGGTATGACTGTGGCGGGGAGATTTGATATCAGCAGAGTGGGAACAGCAGGGTTCGGACGTCACAGAAGACGAGGCAGCAAAAACAACATAAACCAAACAAACAAAATCAAACAAAGTTTGGGTCGATGTGAATTAACTAAAAATGAATTGATAGCAAAAAATAGCATTATCTGGCCTGCGGCAAATAGCAACATTGCTGCTTACATGCGCGCATTTGCACACACACCATATCCCCACCGAGGAGAGAGAGAGAGGAGAAGAGACGAGGAACACAGACAGACACACAGACAGACGCACAGAGTCTGTGTGTGTGTGTGTGTGTGTGTGTGTGTGTGTGTGGTGTGTGTGTGTGTGTGTGTGTGTGTGTGTTCATATTATGTGAAACTGAAATGTCAAACTTAGATATTTCAGGCAAATTTTTCATCCCAATGCTAACAGCAGAATTTTTTTTTCTCCAGAAATACTTTGGGAATTTGCGGAATGGGGGGGGGGGAAGGGGGGTGGGGGGTTTATAATGGTGCAATACGTGATAACTAATAGGGTAAGCACCACCTATACAAAGACAAGATCTATATCGTCATCAAAATACAACCGAAAACGGGTGTTACGTTATCAATGACAGGAGCAGAGGAAAACAAAACAAAAAAAAAAAAAAAAAAAACCCTCGCTCTATCAAGAATCCAGTTAGTTTCGATGACATGTCTCACATTTTCCTTTCGTATCTTCAAGAAAAGCCTAAGCGCCTTTTTCTTCGAAAAACCCTTTCATATATATCTATGCGGGGCACAGACACACACACACACACACACACACACACACACACACACACACACACACACACACACACACACACACACACTCACTCACTCACTCACTCACTCACTCACTCACTCACTCACTTACTCACACACAAAACACACACATACACACTCACTCACAACACACACACCACACACACACACACACACAACACACACACACACACACACACACACACACACACACACCGCACACAGCGCGCGCGC
>CM060320.1:71149074-71154074 GCA_030674155.1 Stramonita haemastoma | reverse complement strand
ATCTACGTGGTTATTCCCAGTGTGTGTATCTACGTGGTTATTCCCAGTGTGTGTATCTACGTAGTTTATTGAACTTATTCCCAGTGTGTGTATCTACGTGGTTATTCCCTGTTTAGTCTATGTACCAAGTTGTTCCCAGTATGTATATATCTATCTACCTTGCTGTCTTCAGTACGTGTTATTCTGCTTTGTTATCCCGAGTATAAATTATACACACTAGGAATAGCTTGATAGATATATGCATTAGGAATAATTTGGGGTATGTATATATAGATATATGTATATATAAAATAATGTATAATATATAATTTTACACGCACACACACACATACACACTCACACACACACTTATTCCTAGTTTGTATTATATACCTATGTTATTCCCAGTAGTATAATTATCTGTCCAGTGATTACTAACTAGTACGTATATCTACCTACTTAATCCTAGCATGTATATCTACCTAGTGATTTAGTGATGCGTGCGCATGTGTGTGTGTGTGTGTGTGTGTGTGTGTGTGTGTGTGTGTGTGTGTGTGTTGTGTGTGTGTAATTACTCCTAGTATATGTGTCTACTTACTTATTGCATTTTAAATACATTTCCCAGCAGAGTCCATGACTGCTAATATCAAATAGAACAAGAGATTCCTGGAAAGTCTCTGTGTTTTCATTTCTGTTAATTACACGTGTTTATTGCTTAGCCTTCATGTCACACACACACACACACACACACACACACACACACACACACACACACACACACACACACACACAAGAGAAAAAAACAACCATACATGTGTGTGTGTGTGTGTGTGTGTGTGTGTGCGCGTGCGTGCGTGCGTGTGTGTGTGCGCGCGCACGCTACCCCACCTAATAATAATCAAAACAGGCACTGGAAGGCTTGGGCAACGTACTGGATGGACTTGAACTAGGGGAGAAAAAAACGATCTCAACACGAACAGACTCTATTTATCCGCATCTTTAGATTATAATCCTTGACACTCCCATTCTCTGATTGAGCGGAAATTCTTTCTCCATGTCTGTGCCCCATGCCGTTACGTTCCATCCCACTGCTCCTGCCGACTTGTTAGATGATCATCATCGACAAGCTTTGCACGCAATGACACGTCCGCGAGAGAGCGATACTGACAAGAGTTGCCATTATTATGATGCGTAGGTTCTGTTTGTCCTTCTCCCGCGCGGTGGATAAGATAGCGCTTTACTTGGCCGGTGCGGAAATAGTTTCCTGGCCATGGTCTAGAGACAGAGCTCCTTTCAACAAGTCACACACACACACCCCAACATGTGCCTTCTCTTTCATCTTACTTTTTTTTTTTTCGTTCCGCCGCTAGAGTTCGAGGTTCGAGATTTTTGCATAATTTTATGCGAGCGATTTTTGCTATCCACCATGAAGGTAGCCGCATTCCGACTTCGGGGATGTAGGCTGGATAATGTTCGTGTGTCCGTAACCTCACCGAACGCTGACGTGAATTTCGGGATTTTTAGTGTGCATGTTTGATCTTCAGATGTGTCTATACACGAAGGAATTGAGGGCACTAGCAGGTCTGCATTTGAAGAGATCATAGAAATCGTTACCCTTAATTCACCATACGTCGCCAAGATTCGAACCAGACTTCATAGGCCCATAAGATTGGAAGCCTAATGGTTTAACCACTCGGCTACAGTGTCCCCATTTTCTTCTTTCATAAATGACGCATTATGATGGCAAACTAAGTCCTGCTCTTTCTTTTTTTTATATTTTCTTTTTTAATTTCTATTTTCAGGCTAATCTACATCCTGTGCCTTTTTTTTCATTTTTGTTGTATAATTATTCAGTTGTTTTTTTATGCACTTTTAATCCTGCAATCACTTCCACCACCACCCATCCCCCCAAACCTGTGATTAGAGTTCCCTTACATACATTTATTTTTTCCCCTACTTCTAAACATGAACTGAAACATGGGAACTCTGTGTGTGTGTGTGTGTGTGTGTGTGTGTGTGTGTGTGTGTGTGTGTGTGTGTGTGTGTGTGTTTATCTTTTTTTCAAACTGTTGCGCATTAGACATTAAGCAGAAATGAGGTCGGAAGAAAGCAAAACGCACACGCGTGCGTGCGTAGCGCGCGCGCGCGCGCGCACACACACACACACACACACACACACACACCACACACACACACACAACACACCACACACACGTATGTTACAGCTGAAAAAATCTTCATCAGATCTGGCTGATTACAGTCGAGTATGGGTTACATGTGTTTCAGCAAGTACAAGTATGGTGGGTGGTGGGAGCGGTGGGAGAGAAACTTGATGATTGTATGAGAAATTGGGAAGTGACCAACTCAGAAAATAATTAGTTATGTCTTAAAATTTAATGGTGGAATTCACCATTGTTATGAGTGGTGTTTATCCTTGTTTGCTATAACTTTAATAATTGTGGACTGTATGCTTTACTTGGATCTTCATCCTTTGGATGTAAAATCCCAATGTTGATAAAGTAGTTGATAAAATTAATGATAATGATGAACAATTTCTACCCAACAGACACACAGACAGCCTGTTTGGTTTTATTTTGTCCTCCTCAGCTTGGAGCTCTGAGTTTACCAATGGTGAGATTTTGCGTAGTTTTGTGTTTTTTGTTTTGTTTTGTCCATTATGTCCGCAGATTTCTCTGCGTGAATTGGTGCTTCCGGAGAGCGCGTGCAATGTGCAGGCTACCCTTTTTTTTTTCTGTGCAATGTTTTGTTTCCTACAGGGGTCTTCAGAATTTGCCAGGGAAACCTGTTGCCGTGGTTCTTTAGTGCGCAAATGATGATGTGAACCACGGACTCGTTATGCATCGAAAGTACTAGCGCCAGCCACTCAGGGTATGATGGGGAAAAGTTTTGGTCCAACGGGTACGAACCCGTACCTCGACGCTTTTTGCTTCTAAGGCAAGGCGCGTGACAACTAGACCACCGATCCACTTGTTTGTGTGTGTTTGTTTGTCTTGTTCTTTTGTTCGATTTTTTAGGGAGGGGTCGTATGGAGTTGAAGAAAGACAGCAGTAGTAGAATGAATGCTTCCGGAATCCTTGGCATCTCTAAAGAATCACATAAGCAACAAAGGACGTGCATAACAGAATCCAGCAACATTGGTCCCTATGAAAATCTCTATCAATCGTAAAGAAGCGTAACTAATGGTATCGTACGGCATGTACAGTCAAAAGATAGCAAAAAAATATGCAAGGCACGTCAAGGAGGAAGAAAAGACGACAAGAAGAGTGGGAGGACAACATCAGCGAATGGACAGGCCTAGAAAACAAAACCCTGAGAAAGAAGAACAGAGAGAGGAATGGAGGAAACTGGTTGTCAAGTCTTCATGGGTGCCCCCACGGTCGCCAGACTAAGGGATAGATAGAAGATAGATAGATAGATAGATAGATAGATAGATAGATAGATAGATAGATAGATAGATAGATAGATAGATAGATAGATAGATAGATAGATAGATAGATAGATGACGGACGGACGGATAGATAGACAGACAGAGAGATAGACAGACAGAGAGATAGACAGACAGAGAAGATAGAAGATAGATAGATAGATAGGTAGATAGGAGAAGAGAGATAGATAGATAGATAGATAGATAGATAGATAGATAGATAGATAGATAGATAGATAGATAGATAGATAGATAGAAGAAGGTATGCTGCTCTTACGTTTGACATAACTCACGAAAGTGGGGATCGATGTTTAGGTAACACGAATGAATGAAACAAACAACAAGAAAACCCCGAAGATTTAAAAAAAAAAAAAAAAAAAAAAAAAGCTGTTCCCACACACCACTGTCACAAAGGCTTCATACACATACACTACACTGCCTCCACCCCCTCCCCTTCTCTTCCACACCTTTTCCCCTTCTTTCTCCTCCCCCCCCCCCCCCCAATCCCCTTTACCCCTTCCCCCATGTACACACATCTCCTAGTAAACAGATGGTGCACTTCTTTTTTTGTCGAGAGTTTGTTTCTGACGAGTTTTGCTTTGCCAGATTGCCCATAACGCAAGAGAGAGAGAGAGAGAGAGATGAGAGAGAGAGAGAGAGAGAGAGAGAGAGAGAGGAGAGAGAGAGAGAGAGAGAGATGGGGGGGGGGGGGGAGGCGCGAGACAGCATAAATTAATGAGGGAAAAGCTGTCAAAGGTCGTAATATAGAAATAAGCAAACACACGCACGCACACATACACACACACACCTCTCTCTCTCTCTCTCTCTCTCTCTCTCTCTCTCTCTCTCTCTCTCTCTCTCTCTCTCTCTCTCTCTCTCTCCAATGTAACATAACATAACATAACATAACATAACACACACAACATAATCCATAAACCTATCATCAAACTATACTAATTGCAACGTTTCATTCAGATTTTACATCTCCTACGATTGGACCCACTGTTCGAGAAGCATTAATGGATGAATCAATCAAAGATAAGGAGAATTAGAAGGGATGGGGTGTGTAGACGCCTATCATGCTTATGACTGTGAGAAGGAGGACGCCACACTGGAGTAAGATGTGAGCAATTTGCCCGCTTTGTAGTGGACGTGAATGGTTTATGCCTCTATAAAATAATCAGATTAGTCGTGCATTGGCTAATTCATTCTTTCATTCATGTTTTGCCCCACTGAATCACACGTTTCACCCAATTATGCTTCGCCCAATTATTGTGTTTCACCAGTCACGCTTTGCCCAGTCGCGTTTTACTCTATTATAGTGTTTCACCTGGCACACTATTGCCCAATCACACTGCTCTATCACGTTTGGCCCAATCACACTTTTGTCTAATCACTTTTGGCCCAATCAAACATTTGACTAATCACGTTTGGCCTAATCACACTGCTCAATTATGTTTGGCCCAATCACACTGCTCAATCATGTTTGGCCCAATCACCCCTTTGCCTAATTATTTTTGGCCCAGGCAATCTCCACTTATCGCCCAATCAAACTTTCCTCTAATCACGTTTGGCC
>CM060320.1:71130412-71143974 GCA_030674155.1 Stramonita haemastoma | reverse complement strand
ATATAATATATATATATATATAATATATATATATATAATTTATATACTTTAGTTATATACATACCATATCAACACTAAACCCAGACACACAAGAAAAAATAAATAAACACACATGTATGCGCGTGCACACACACACACACACACACACACACACACACACACACACACACACACACACACACACACACACACACACACACACACACCGTGTGTTGAGATAGATAGATAGATAGATAGATAGATAGATAGATAGATAGATAGATAGATAGATAGATAGATAGATAGATAGATAGATAGATAGATAGATAAACTTTAATTATACACATACAATATCAACACTAAACTCATCACCATGGACTGACTGTGAACTATGGAACAAGTGATGCAGACAGGTTCTCTGGCCAGGCATGAGGAATTTGTTTTGGAGGGACCCTTTTCCCTTCAGTGCACAGAAAATTAATAGAGTTTGTATAGCAAAACAGGGTTGGGGCTTGACGCCACCTTCCTTTATGTCACTTTTCCTTCTGTTTCCTTAGCACTCTTGCATTTATACCGCACCTACTAAGGCATCCACCCTTTCTTTTTTCTGGAAAACCCAAACTAAACAAAATACACACACGCGCGCGCGCGGCGCGCGCGCACACAACACACACACACACACACACACACACATCACACACACTCACACACACACACACACACACACACACACACACACACACACACACACACACAACACACACACACACACACACACACACACACACACAGCACACACACACACCACAACACACACACATCACACAACACATTATTCTTTTCCTCTGAAAGACTAGCCTCTGTTTCAAAACTGGTGTGGTTTTGCACAAAATTTGGTGAGTTTGAAGTTTTATTTTCAGTAAACACTGTACCCCCTAAGTCCTTTGTGGTCTGGGTGTGGCTAGCCTCCTAGCTGCACAATGCATGTGGTGGGGCCGGCACTGTAGGAACACGAGCAATTCTTATTTAATAATAAAAAAGGGAGGTAAAGGGGTCCGGAGCCGCCGCTGTAGTCTAGTGGTTAGGGCATTGAACTCGTAATCAAAAGGTTGCGGGTTCGATCCCAGCTTTCGGCTATGGCGTTGTGCCCTTGAAAAAGGCACTTTACGGCTATTTTCTCACCCCACCCAGGTGTAAAAGGGGTACCAACCTTGTGTTGGGGTTAACCCTGCGATAGACTGGCGTCCTATTCAGGGGGGAGTCTATGACTCTCAGTCGCTTAACGCCACAGAAACCGGGATAAGCACCGGCCTGATGAGCCTTAGGCTCGGGACAGACTTTAACTTTTTTTTAAAGGTGTCCGGAGACCTCAGCTTCTCTAGGGGCCAGGATATTGAGGGCGGCGCCCATCTCCTCTCCCTCGCTGCTTTACCTTCCCTGACCCTAAAGAGGGCAGGTACCCATTTACAGCTGGGTGAACTGGGAGATTGTTCTGAAGCCAAGGCGCGCAAACGGTTATCCATCCAGCCACAGTCGATGCTGCCTAACTTGACTTGGGGAGCACTCTGACCACTGAGCTATCCCGCCTCCTCATTTGATGATCATTTCCAACTTTTTCATGACAACCTGGTGCTGCTCTATGTCTTTCATCCCCAGAACAAGTACACAACCCATTTTCTCATACTAAAAACAAATATTACATGTGAAAATCAGTAACAACTTTTTTTCCCGATTAATACCAACTTTCTCAAGACTACCTTTCTATGTTTTCAGTCCCCAAAACAAGTAAGCTACACGGTGCATTTTTTTCATACTTTAAAAAATCTGTGTGTGTGTGTGTGTGTGTGTGTGTTGTGTGTGTGTGTGTGTGTGTGTGTGTGTGTGTGTGTGTGTGTGTGTGTGTGTTCTGGGTGTTGTGGTTGCTGCTGTTTGTCACTATTGTTGATTCTTATTGTTTTGTCATTTAGGACACCGCTAGTGAAGAGGGGCGGGGAAAGGGGGAGGGGAGAGGCAATGATAAGCTTATCTGAAATCATTTGGGGTTTTCCTTCCCTTAAACCTCTTCCCCTCGTTTTCTTCTTTTTGTCAAAGGTAGTGCATGCAGACTGTATGGTTTCAATAGATGTTGTTCAGAATTTGGAACAACCATTGAAAACAACAGCATTTAGGAATCATTGCAACAACAAGCTTGTAGCTTATAGTGCGCTCAATTTAACAATGAAAATTAACATGAAAACGACAGCCGTTGAGTTGCAATGTGCAAACCAACAACAAAAACAACAAAATCATCAATTGCAAATCTTTGCTAGAAAAAGGAAAAGTAACACAAAGAAATATATCTATTTGTAGGTCAAAGCAGTAGGAATAGTTTTTTTTAAAAGGAAAAAACAGAGGAGAGATAGACCGAGTGAGAGACCAACTGAAGAAAATCCTGACTGTGTGTTCTTCGCGTGCAGTGAAACGATTCCACACCGACCTAGATGACGTGAACTTAATCTGCTGATACCTGCACTAGTTCTCCAACAGGAGTAGGCAGACCTACTTACGCAAGGGATTATGCCCTCGGCAAAATTGGATACACACATACGCTGACCTACAAAAACAGGGAGGGAGAGAGGGGGGAAAAAATAAAAAAGCAAACTACCATATAATTATATCCACCAGCTGCTACTGAGGTTCAGAATCAAGACTTCAGGGAAGAAGTGGGAAAGGAGTTGAGGGGGGGGGGGAGAGGTGGAGGGAGGATGGGGGCAGTGTCACAACTGCGAATGTATAAACTGATGAATGTATGATTTACAAAGCGTGTGCAAACCTCATCTATTAGCATAATCGCGGCGTTGTATAGTGGACTTTGAGTAGGCTGGGGGTAGCCCTGCTGAAAGTTGAACGATTTGATCCCCCCCCCCCCCCCCCCCCTCTGTCTGTATAAATAACATCGCCACCTTCTGGGTATTCTGAGCAAGAAATGTCCTCTTTTCTATCACTCTTTTCCTTTCTAACTCGTTCCTTTTCTTCCTGTTACCTCTTTCTTGTCTTATTTTCTGCCTTCTTGGGCCATCCATTTTCCAGCCCTTTTTCCAGAAAGACTTCAAAGATAACAATTCTCTCCCATGCCCATGCACTGGGCCTGACTTGTCAGGCGCTTTACGGCAATGTTTGAGTACTCAGAGAAGCATTGTATGTTGTACTCAAGTCATGTATTAGTGCTACGTTCTTTCTGAACAAATGAAATTTTGTGTAAAGAAAAAAAACCGGCAGCGTGACACATTTTCCCTCCTTTAACAGACAACAACAGTTGCTGTTTGAGCATTCAGCTAAGAAGAAGCCCTTTAACCCAGATGAATATAACACAAGTGTGTGTGTGTGTGTGTGGGGGGGGGGGGGGGGGGGTCAATTTCATTTTGCACTAGAATCCACCTAATTCTCTTAAACAAATAGCGGGGAGGGGAGGGGAGGGGAGGGGGGAGAATACAGTTGACACAGCTTGCAAACGCAACACAAAAAAAAAATGAAAGTGTCAGTTTCTGCCAGGTGTGTTGAATGTGCCATCTCCACCACATGGTCACATCTGTGTAAAGGTCATAGAGAGTGGGTAAAGGGAGAGGGGGATAGGGGGAAAACAGGATGAGGGTGGGAGGGGAAGGGGGAGGTTAGTATACAGTAAAAGATCAAGTTATAAGTTTTCACCTACTTCGTTACCCTGCTTGATCAACTAGTAAAACCGTGTGTGTGTGTGTGTGTGTGTGTGTGTGTGTGTGTGTGTGTGTGTGTGTGTGTGTGTGTGTGTGTGTGTGTGTGTGTGGTGTGGTGTGGTGTGGTGTGGTGTGGTGTGGTGTTGGTGTGGTGTGGTGTGTTGTGTTGTGTGTGTGTGTGTGTGGTGTGGGTATGTGTGTGTGTGTGTGTGTGTGTGTGTGTGTGTGTGTGTGTTTTATTTATTTATTTATTCTTTTATATCGAGGATAACAGAATAAGCAATCATGTGCTTTTTTTCATCCGGTCCCCGTGTGCATGCAGTTTTTGTAAATATTGTCATCTGTTCCCACCGGCACACGATGGCCTACTCTTACGAAAAGCGGAACAGGATTTAACGTGTGCGCAAGATGTTCTGCGTGCGTTCGCACACGGGGCCTCGGTTTAAAGTCTCATCCGAAGGACTTTTGGGGAGAGTGGAGTCAGCACTGATGTTAACTCCAGGAGAAAAATTTCCTCGACCGGACTCGAACCCGGTGTGTTGTATGTGTGTGTGTGTGTGTGCGTGTGTGTGTGTTTGTGTGTGTGTGTGTGTGTGTGTGTGTGTGTGTGTGTGTGTGTGTGTGTGTGTGTGTGTGTGTGTGTGTGTGTGTTGTATTGTGTGTGTGTGTGTGTGTGTGTGTGTGTGTGTGTGTGTGTGTGTGTGTGTCCAGCCAGTCTGTTTTCATGTAGCTGTGGGCTGGTGAATTCTGCAGGTCCCATGCCTCGCTCATCACGATTGGGAATGAATCCCTGTGCTGCCACCATAAGTGGACACTAGATGAGAAGTGGGTTTGCATGTAGACAGGGCTGTTTTCAAGTACCTCGCCATGTATTAGGCAGCCATATTCTGACTTCAGAGAATTTTGCATGAGCGTGTTCCTTTAAGTGAAAGGAGAGCGCAGGTTATCATGCTAAGAGTAAGAGCTCATCATCGCTGAAGATTTTCTGAACATAACATTCTTCATAAGGCAGAACAACGTGTTGATCAACATCAGCCTTGGCACTGAGCTGACATCAATAACTGACACTGACATTATAACATGTTGATCGGTATCAGCTTTGGCACTGAGCTGACATCAATAACTGACACTGACATTATAAAACAGAACAACATGTTGGTCAATATCAGCCTTGGCACTCAACTGACATCAATAACTGACACTGACACTATAAAACAGAACAACATGTGGATCAGTATCAGCCTTGGCACTCACCTGACATCAATAACTGGCACTGACATTATAAAACAGAACAACATGTGGATCAACATCAGCCTTGGCACTCAGCTGACGTCAATAACTGACACATTATAAAACAGAACAACATGTTGATCAGTATTAGCCTTGGCACTCAGCTGACATCAATAACTGACACTGAAATTATAACATGCGGATCAGTATCAGCCTTGGCTCCCAGCTGACATCAATAACTGACACTGACATTATAACATGTTGATCAGTATCAGCCTTGGCACTCAGCTGACATCAATAACTGACACTGACATTATAACATGTGGATCAGTATCAACCTTGGCACTCAGCTGACGTCAATAACTGACACTGACACTATAAAACAGAACAACATGTGGATCAACATCAGCCTTGGCACTCAACTGACATCAATAACTGACACTGACATTATAAAACAGAACAACATGTTGATCAACATCAGCCTTGGCACTCAGCTGACGTCAATAACTGACACTGACATTATAAAACAGAGCAACATGTTGATCAACATCAGCCTTGGCACTCAGCTGACGTCAATAACTGACACAGCTTTTGGCCTGAGCCGAGGATAGGGGTCGTGATGAGGTCACTGAGAATCCCTAGTCTGACCTCATTTCTGCCCGACTGTTACCTATGGCTGCTCTAAAGGCATTAAAAAACCCAACCCCTATTGTGTAGCAAGACTGGTTTTAATGCTTTGGTAATCACTTTTCCACACACACACAAAAAACCCACCGGAAGAGACAAAGCAATTATTGATAAATATAGGATGGAATGACACGTAGAAAGCGTTTTTCTGGTGTTATATATATATATATATATATTATATATATATATATATATATATATATATATATATATATATAAAATATATATATATATATACATATACATATATTGCCTGCAAAGCACAAATGTTAATTTGCCATTAGGTAGGTAAAGGTGTTCCAGAACCTAGGCGGTCGTAGTGGAGCGAGGCATCAAAAGACCTCAGCTTTACTTGGGGCCAGCATGTTGAGGGCGGCGCCCATCTCCTCTCCATCGCTGCTTTATCTGCCCTGACCCTAACGAGGGCAGGTACCCATTTACAGTTGGGTCACAGTCTAGTGGAGGGGGGGGGGGGGCAGTTTCTGGCACAAACAGGGTTCGAACCACCACAAACTGGAAACTCAGACCTCGCTTGTAACTTCTAGACACTTTTCGTAAGAGTAGGCCATTGTGTGATGGTGGGCACAGATAACAAGCTTTACAAAACTGCATACACACGGGGACTGCATGTAAAAAAAAAAAAAGCACACGCGTGCTTACTCCATTATTCTCGATATAAAAGAATAAATAAATAAATAAATAAAAAGACCACGGATTCACCCATCTGTTGTGCAGGTACTGAATCAGTGTATAATTATTAAACCGAACCGTTTTCCTACGCTTTGTTACCGATAAGCATCACAGGATAATGATGTGTGGGCGGGTAAATAGCGCAGTGAGCGGTACGGTGTAGGAGCTCCATTAGTTGTATGGGGGAACAGGGAGGGGGAAGGCAAAGCCTGTTGTGAATGGTGTTATAGAGCTGGTGGGATACTACTTTTTTAATATCATTTTATTTTATACCTTTTTATGTCACAGCAGATTTCCCTGCGTACTTATAGCAACCTGTACAGCAGCAGCAGCAACAGATCTGATCAACAGCTTGAAACTGAGCGAGGCTGGGGATGACTGATGTGAACACAGGCAGAAAGGACTAAGACCCCATAAAAAAGACACAAAAAGGTGTGTGTGGGGGGGGGGGGGAGTTGGGGGATGGGGGATGGGGGGAGAGTTAGAGAAGAAATTAACTCAACAGTGTAGTCATAATAATATTAAGGCCTACGTCATTTGCTAGGTTGTATAGACTGAATAAACAAGGAAACTAATACATTGCTGGGTGAATTATGAGTGGTTTCTTTTTTTCTATTTAGAAGAAAGAAAGAAAGAAAGAATTAACCCAAAAAAAGAGAGAGGTGTACTTTAATCTGGACGTTTGTACATCCCCGAGAACGACACCAGGGAGGGAGGGAAGGGGGAGGGGGTGGAGGTGTGGGGGTGGACTCTTTCATTTCCCATTATTAATTAATATCCTTTACTGGTTTTTTTTTCTCTTCGTTGTGATGATGGCGTCAGCAACGCTACCGTTCTTCTTTCCTCCTCCCTTTCCCTTTATGCTTTGCCAGGTCTGCCTCCCTCACCTGAACAGGCCGATGATCTTAAAGCTCAGCCACGTGTGTCCAGATTTTGTCCTACCCTGCCCTACCCTACCCTACCCCACCCCACCCCATCCTCTCCTGCCCCACCCCACCCCTGCCCATCCTGTCCTCTCCTACCCTACCCCACCCCACCATGCTGTCCTCACAGGGGCACGTGGACACCTCAGAGGCCTGGAGAAGGCTCCTGCATAATGAACGAAGAATCCTTCCCAGGCTGTAATCAAACATTCATAAACTGTCCCCGGTCAATAGACCTGTCACCACCCAATGCTGCCCTCGTCCATGCAGAAAGAAGCAAGCAAGCAAGCCAGTCAGTCAGCTCCACAACAAGTAGTTCTGCAAGCAAGATATTAGGACAACAGTTGGCCACCACCCCCACCTCCCACCACACCACCCCCAACCCTTTTCAAGGTCGTGAACATGGTCACGTGGTGAGTCACGTGGGCAGTGAGGCGTGTTGGCCCCCACAACTCTGTGTTGCATTGATATTTTTCTTCTTCAGGGTGGTGTATGCTGGTGGGGGGGGGGGGGATGTGGTGGTGGTGTGGGTTTGAACAATAGAGCCCTGTGGGGTATGGGATGGGGGGGGGGGGGGGTAGGGGTGGGAGGCACGGGAGCAGTGAGGTGTGAAGCGGGTGGACAATGGAGGTTTTGTGTGGATGGAGAGTGTTCCTCTCTCTCTCTCTCTCCTCCTCTCTCTCTCTCTCTCTCTCTCTCTCTCTCTCCTCTCCTCTGTGCTGACGATTTTCACTGGTGGTGGTAACTCACAGGTATGACACAGGGCTTCCCACCAGCTACCTCCTCCACCCCCCCCCCCCCCACCCCCTCACTCTTCTGTGATCACTTCATTGCAAAGCTTGAACAGCTTGTGTGGATCACCACCATGATAATAATAATAATAACTGTCACCGTCAACATAGTAAACACAGCCGTGCTGCCCCGATAACATTGCAATTATTGCCATCACTTTGCCATTATGGTCCTAACCGCTCCTTTCCTTCTAAAGTTGGCACAATAAATACCCTCCCCTCCCCCCCCCCTCCCCCAACCACAAGAGAAATAAAGCAGGCTCCGTACCAAAAGAAGCTTTACATCTGCATGTGCCGAGCAATACCTTCACCGCTGCTGTTGATCGTATTTCATGCAGTGGGCGAGTAATATGGGTAGCAGCTTCATTGTTTTGCTTTTTTATGGCTACAGGGAGAGAGGAACAGACACGACAGATAAAAGAGAGGCTGGGATCAGTTGAGCCCACCAACTAACAGCTTTTCTAGCCGAGTGAGTGGTAGGTTCCATTGTAATAGAAAATGCCCATCTGTTATGAAAGATCTCATCAGGTTATATACGTATCTAATGGCATGGGTGTTGGAGAATGAACTACCCAAAGATTTGTTGCCTAGATCCCTAGCTAAAGCAAGTTTTCATTCCTCCTATCTGTCCGAAAATGGTGTGGACTTACTGGAGTTACCAAAACTGCTTTTAAAAAAAAATCTCCATAGATAATCTGTCAGGTTGTGACAGAGAACATAACAGTTGGGTGTGTGTGTGTGTGTGTGTGTGTGTGTGTGTGTGTGTGTGTGTGTGTGTGTGTGTGTGTGGTGTGTGTGTGACACTCTGTGTGAGTGTGTGTGTGTTTGCGTGTGTGCGTGCCTGCATTGTGTGTGTGTGTGTGTGTGTGTGTGTGTGTGTGTGTGTGTGTGTGTGTGTATTTTTAACACTGTGTGTGTGTGTTTGTGACACTCGTGTGTGTTGGTGTGTTGTGTGTGGTATGTGCGTTTGTGTGTGTGCGTGCCTGCATGTGCGTGTATGTGTATGTTTGTGACATTCTGTATGAGTGTGTGCATGTGTGTGTGCGTGCATGTGTGTGTGTGGGTGTGTGTGTGTGTGTGTGTGACGCTCTGTGTGTGTGACGCTGTGTGTGGGTGTGGATACGAAAAAATCTCACCACTGGTGAACTTTGGAGCTCTAGTGGAAGAACAAAAACAAACAAACAAAAATACACCCGACAAGAATCCAGTCAATGATCAATCTTCAGGAAAGAATCAAGATCTAGTGACTGAGTCAAGCAGCATATTGCAGAGCAAAGACCATTTTTATTTGTCAGGTCCAACACCCATGTGATCAATCTAGTTGATAGGGATAATCATACTGAAATCCAACACCCATCTTATCAACAAGGATTATACTGAAGTCCAACACCCATCTTATCAACAAGGATGATAATACTGGAAGTCCAACACCCATCTTATCAATAGGGATAATCATAATGGAAGTCCAACACCCATCTTATCAACAAGGATAATCATACTGAAGCCCAACACCCATCTTATCAACAAGGATGATAATACTGGAAGTCCAACACCCATCTTATCAATAGGGATAATAATACTGAAGTCCAACACCCATCTTATGATCGAGTTAAACATGGTTTATTAAACACATGACTGTTTACACATTATTTATTAAACACATGACTGTTTCACACATTGTTTATTCAATACATGACTGTTTGAACATTGTTTATTCAATACATGAGTGTTTCCACTTTTTATTCAATACATGACTGTTTAAACATTGTTTATATAATCCAATACGCATGCAACATAAGCAGGCATCAATACAGAAAGGGAAAGACATCAAGCTGCGGCATAGTTTGAGCCCCATCACCTACCCCCCCTCCCATTAAATTCCCAATATGGTGACTGAAGATGGGCATGATAATGAGCACACCTGGCATGCAGCAGAACATCCCCACTCCAGCAGAAAGAGAAAGGGAAAACCTGGAGACCTTTCTCTCTCCTCATTAGCAGCGAAAAAACCCAAAGTGGACAAGGTTCAGCAAGGTCAGCCAACCCACCTCTCTCTCTCTCTCTCTCTCTCTCTCTCTCTCTCTCTCTCTCTCTCTCTCTCTCTCTCTCTCCTTCTCCAGCCTTGCCCATTACCGTGCCGCCGCCATTTTCTAGACAGGTTGGACAAAGAAGTCTCCATTTGAGGAGAGTGGGGTGAAGGGCTGAACTCCATGTTGCATTCACCAGCACACTGATGCCGAGTGGTTGATGACAGTTTGACAGAGAGCGTGCCGAATGGAAGTGGGGCTAAACCGTCTGCACTTTGGGGACAGTTAGGAGCCTGCAATCATGGAGGGCAAATAGCCACCCTAGCCCTGCAGCCTTCACCTGTGCTGTCACGTGACACCCTCTGACCAATCATGAACTTCCTCTCTTTTTCGTTCGTAGGGCTGTACAACTTTTCTTTTCTGCTTTTATTATTATTATTATAGTGCAAACACACACACACACACACACACACACACACACACACACACACACACACACACACGCACACACAGGTGTTGCATGCGTGCGTGTAGGTACTTACAGGATTATTTCAGAACAGAAATGATGAGATTATGTAGAAGTAAGAAGAAAACTGATAAACTTTTTAAAGTTTTATATACCACTTTATGTGACAGTAGATTTCTCTGCGTGACATTCGGGCTGCTCTCCCTGGGAGAGCGCGTCGCCACAAGTGCAGCGCCTACCCATTATTTCTTTTTTATATACAGCCCTGAGCTGCCATGAGGACTCCAACTCCCCGATTTTTCCTCAGGATGGTGTCTAAACACGACATCTGTGTACATGCTGTTGTTGTTTTTTTTATTATAATTTTGTTATCTGCTCCTACGGGCACACAATAGCCTGCTCTTCCAAAAGGTGGACGGGGTTTTATTGTGTGTGCAAGATGTTCTGTGTGCGTTCACACACGGGGCCTTGGTTTATAGTCTCATCCGAGACTGGCGTAAACTGGCGGATTGACTTCTTCTTTTCTTTTCTTTTTTTTTTTTGCAAAACACACAAAAATATCCCCACTTTAGGATTGCACGCTTGAAGAAAAGGAAAATTTCAGAGGTGGTAGAAATATAGAGGGAGAGGGGGGGGGATACAGATAAAAGACAGGAATTACACAATCACAGGCACAGATACACACTCATCTGAAACAAGGCCTCAGTGCAGCCTCCTGCATACCAACCAGCCTGTAACACACTCCCTGTTCCGTGATGTATAACCTGAGGGGATCAAGCCTTTGATTTGTTTTTTTGCAAAATATAGTGCAATATAAATTCCATGTATATTATTATTATTATTATTATTATTATTATTATTATTATTATTTATATATTATATATTATTATCATTATTACCTGAGGGGATTGCACATGCATCAAGCATTTGGTTTAAATAGGTATTCTTCAGAATATGGAACAAACATTGAAAACAACAGCATTTAGGAATCATTGCAACAACAAGCTTGTTGATTATAGTGTGCTCAATTTAACAATGAAAATTAACATGAAAATGACGGCCGTTGAGCTGCAATGTGCATACCAACAACAAAAAACGACCAAAAATCATCAATTGCAATCTTTGCTGGAAAAAGGAAAATAAACACAAAGAAATATATCTATTGTAGATAAAACACACAACAGTAGTGGGAATATCATATATATTAAAAACAGCAACAACAACAACAACAACAAAAAACAGAGGGGAGAGAGAGAGAGAGAGAGAGAGAGAGAGAGAGAGAGAGAGAGAGGAGAGAGAGAGCATTGCTTGCTAGTGACGCCATCACTGCCTGTTTTTAAAGAGGAAGGAACATAGCGCATCATATCAGGCTAGAACAGGCAGGGTTGGGTGGGCAGTATGTATGTTATGCCCATCCATTTGCTGCTTACTCCTCGCAATAACAAAATGGATTATAATGTCCCACAGAGCGTTAGTTTGACATTCCTGGCAGAAATCTAGATTTCATCAGTGACAATACTCACGTTGTTATGGGGAACAGCAACAAAAACAAAGCAAAGGAACGGTGATCACAGCAAAACCCTCTGGGCAAATAATCTTTTTTTTTGTTTGTTTATAACAATTTTAACATTAACTTCGATCACCTAACGGGAGGGACCTCTGACGAAGGCTCATCCAGGAGCCCCCGAAACTGGAGTCAGATCAGGCCAAAGGCATGGTTCTTACGCAGAAATACCTAAACAAATGCTGCTGTTGAGAGACATTGTTCTCTAGAATTTAGTTTTATTTAATTGTTTGTGTTGAATCTTTGATAAATAATTTTCAAAATGATTCAGAAGTTGTAAGTGGTTACCTGCACTTGTTTTCCTCCACTACTTGTTCCTCGAAAGCATTTAAGATTTAAGTCTTCAATAGAAGTTTCTTCTTCTTCTTCTTCTTCTTCTTCTTCTTTTCTTTTTTTTTTTTTTTCCTCCTCCTCCTCCTCCTCTTCTTCCTCCTCCTCCTCCCCCTCCTTCTTCTTCTTGGTTTGATTAAACATGTTTATTCTTCAAGCAAAGAGAACTTCATAGTTGCACAACACAATCCATGATTAGAGCAACAAGAAGATCAGAGCTGATTGTAGAATTACTATCGTCTGCTGCTACTGCTGCTAATGCTTCTTTCCAGTGCCCACGTGGTCATTCTTGATATGACCCTCGCGGTCAGTCCGACTTTAAGCAAACCATGTCAATGAATTTAGAAGCTGAACTTTGAGAAGGGGGAGTGGAATCTGCTATCCTCATGAAATGATGGACGCTATAGCCGAGTGGTTAAGACCACTCAACTTCATTCCCACTTATTTGTGAAGTCATAGGTTCGAACCTCAGTGGTGTCTGGTGAATTAAGGATGGGGATTTTTTTCGATCTCCCAGATCAACTTTTAATGCAGACCTGCCAGTGCCTTAATTTCCTTTGTGTATATATTCACATGTAGAAGATCAAAAATGCATGTTCAAGATCCCGTAATTCATGGTAGTGTTTGGTGGATTAGGGAAACATCAATATACCCAGCATACATCCCCGAAGTTGGAATGTGGCTACCTTCTTGGTGGGCAAAAAGAGTAGCAAACACAAGATTGAACTCACCATTGGTGAACCTTGGAGCTCTAGCCGAGGAACGAAAAAAATCTTCATCAAATCCAGAGTCAAACTTTCTCTTTGACAGAAATTTGTCTAGAAAACGTCAAGTCTGTTGGAAAAAAGTTAATGAGGACAGGCTCTGGTGAACTTAGAGCGAAATTCCTACGAACGGAAGAGGAATTTTGTAAGCGGAAAAGACATTATGTAAATGGCTTTGTAAGTAGACGTGGATTGGATTGCCTACATCCTTTCCGGAAACTGGAAATAATAATAATAATGATATAATACCGATTGATAA
This sequence comes from Stramonita haemastoma, assembly GCA_030674155.1. Classification (NCBI taxonomy): domain Eukaryota; kingdom Metazoa; phylum Mollusca; class Gastropoda; order Neogastropoda; family Muricidae; genus Stramonita; species Stramonita haemastoma. The sequence continues at coordinate 71,130,572 of CM060320.1, read as the reverse complement.
TGCCGTTTCCATGTCGGTTAGGGATTTTGAAAACAGTAACAACTACCTCCTGTCTTTAAGAGAGAGAGAGAGAGAGAGAGAGAGAGAGAGAGAGAGAGAGAGAGAGAGAGAGAGAGAGAGAGAGAGAGAGAGAGAGAGAGAGAGAGAGAGGAGAGAGAGA
>CM060320.1:71105939-71130312 GCA_030674155.1 Stramonita haemastoma | reverse complement strand
TTAAAAGGAATTCTTGTGTATTTTTTTTTTAATCCACCCATTATATTGCAGTTTGAAATTTTGTTATCTGTTCCCAGAAACACAAAAAGCCTCCCTTTTTTCGAAAAGTCAACAGAATTTAATGGCGCGCAAATTTTCTGCTTGCATTCGCGTGGGGGCCTGGGTTTTTAAAGTCTCCTCCGGGGACTTAAGGGGGAGGGGTGTCTGCACTGGTGTTAACTCCAGGAGAAAATCTCCTCGATGGGTTGGGAAACCCAAAAACCCGGGTTTTATCAGATTTGATCGCAATGTTCTGACCGCTAGGCTACCCCTCTCCCGGGATTATCCGACCCCCCCCCCCCCCCCCCTTTTATTCTGAAGACCATGCCCAATTCCCACGGATAATTTTGAGAGTAAAAGATTGTAAAATGTTATAAGTGCCCATTATACCCCCGAAAAAACCCAACCTAACCAGCCCTAGGAAAAACAAGGCACAAAATTGTTCAGAAAGTGTGCTGCAAAGGCAAGAAAAGTAGAATTGAAGGATAAAAACAAAATTAACACTACCACAAATACATTCGAGCAAAAATAAACCCAGACAAATGTAAATCACTCCTTTACACTTGGAGAAACGCATGCAGCAGCAGCACACACTAGAGCAACAATAAACCCAGCCGACTGTTCACTGCCGCTGAACATGAATAGACACAGGCAGCAATTCACACTGGGGCAGTTACTGCTCCGGACTTAGGTCAAATGAGAAATGCTAGTTCAGGTTCATGGATGATAGGATAGAGATGGGAAGGAGACGGGACACTTAAAAAAAACAACTTTGTTGCTGCTTCTTTAAGGATTTTTTTGTTTGGCCTATGAAGAGAGACGTGTGAAGCACCCACCAAAAGATTTATAAAAAGATGGTGCTCCATGATCTGCATGCAACTGAGGCTTAAAAAAAATATATATATATTGTGTGTGTGTGTGTGTGTGTGTGCGTGCGTGCGTGCGTGCGTGTGTGCGTGCGTGCGTGCGTGCGTGCGTGTGTGTGTGTGTGTGTGTGTGTGTGTGTGTGTGTGTGTGTGTGTGTGTGTGTGTGTGCGCTTTGTTATAATTTGTTGTAAAACTCGATGGATTGATGTGGTAACCACATATTTTTTTTTTGTCTTATGATCGTGTGTAATGTAATCAATACTTAAAATTATGTAAGTTTTTTTTTCGGCCAATGAAGAAAGATGTGTAGAGCACCCACATACAAAAAAATAAGGAATAAAAACTGCCATATCTCTCTCTCTCTTCTCTCTCTCTCTCTCTCTCTCTCTCTCTCTCTCTCTCTCTCTCTCTCTCTCTCTCTCTCTCTCTCTCTCCCCTCTCTCTCTCTCTCTCTCTCTCTCTCTCTCTCTATTAGTTGATTGAATGATTATTGTTTTTGTTTTTTTCTCATTTCTTTTTAAAAGCTGCCTTAACTTATCTAGGGAGAAATTATTTTGGTATTGCTGAGATGGCCAGTAATGTTGATCTGATCGAAAATGTTATTTAATTGTGTTCGGTTTTTTAGTTTATTTTTTTGCTTATTCTGAATTGGGTTTTTCCCTGCTTGCAATTTAAAAAAAACCTTACAAAGTAGATTAAGAAGTAATCTGACCACTTTGCTACCTTAAATTTTGTTTCCAACAAAAACATTTATGTACTTTTATCTTAAAAATACAAGTAAATAATTAAATGAATGAATAAGTAATAGATCGATTTTATTAACTCATAATGATTGGTCTCATTAGAAATGGATAGAATACTGTGTTGCTTATTTTTAATTGCAGGTGTATGAGTATGATGGTGTTATCATTCAGTGTGAAGGCTGGTTTTTTAAGGTTCTTTTTTTGCTTTTGTTTCGTTAGTTTGGTAGGTCAGTTGGTTAAGATTTTCTCTAAAGCATAAAGATAGCGTGCGCGTATTTTTTTTCTCATTCTTTTGTTTCGTGGATAAAGAAATAAACACTCGTGCACATTTTTTTGCATCCAGTTCCCATGTGTATGCAGTTTTGTAACTTTTGTCATCAGTTCCCAAGGGCATACAATGGCCTAATCTCAGAATATGCGGAACAGGTTTTAACAAGTGAGAAATAGGTTCTGTGTGCGTTCGCGCACAGGACTTCGATTGATAGACTCAAGACTCAAGACTCAAAAATACTTTGTCTCAAATTGAGAAATTATGAGTGGCATTCCAAAATGACAATTACACCGCATTCTTTGTTAAACAAAAGAAAAAGTAAAAAAAACAAAAACATCACGGTATTTTAAAATTGACAATATGTTGCGTCACATGCACACACGTACCCACACGCACGCACGCACGCACGCACGCGCGCGTGCACACACACACACACACACACACACACAACACACACACACACACACACACACACACACACACACACACACACACACACACACACACACACACACACACACACACACACACACGTAAAAGTGAAGACCACACGCTCGCGCTCACACACACATACACACATATCAATAATAGTTAACAGAAACAAAGCAACATTATAACACAATAATTATTTAAACAAATCTGATAAAATATCTCATCAGCATAATAAATGCATATATTACCGGTAGAAGTATTTCTACATTAAAATGCAGAACGGGACAAAAACATTTTGGCTCAAAAAACAAAAATGAAAAAATATAAAATAAATATAAAAAAAACATTCAACACCCTTTCTACTCTTCACCCATCACAGTTTACACTTATTCATTAACTAGTCCTTTAGATAAAACGTACACACACACACGCATACACACACATGCACGCGCACGCATGTACACACACACACACACACACACACACACACACACACACACACACACACACACACACACACACACACACTACTCTCTCTCTCTACTCTCTCTCTCTCTCCTCTCCTCTCTCCTCTCTCTCTCTCTCTCCTCTCTCTCCTCTCTCTCTCTCTCTCTCTCTCTCTCTCTCTCTCTCTCTCTCTCTCTCTCTCTCTCTCTCTCTTCGAGTTCGGGGTTCGAGTCCGGTCCAGGAGATTTTTCTCCTGGAATTAACATCAGTGCTGACTCCACTCTCCCCAAAAGTCCTTCGGATGAGACTTCAAACCGGGTGCGAACAGAACATCTTGCGCACACGTTAAATCCTGTTCCGCTTTTCGTAAGAGTAGGCCATCGTGTGCCGGTGGGAACAGATGACATTTACAAAAACTGCATACACACGGGTACTGGATGTAAAAAAGCACAAGAGTGCTTATTCCATTATCCTCGATATAAAAGAATCAATCTCCCCCCCCTCTCTCTCCCCCCCTCTCTCCCCCCCCCCCTCTCTCTCTCTCTCTCTCTCTCTCTCTCTCTCTCTCTACCTCCCTCTCTCTCCCCTCTCTCCCCCCTCTGTCTTTCTCTCTCCTATCTTCCTCTCAGGTGCATACTCGAGCATACATAGTTATATATATATATATATATATATATATATATATATATATATATATATATATATATATATATATATATATATGCATATACATATTTATTTTGTAAAAAATCAACAGTGATTTAGAAAATGAATTGGTTTGTTAATAAAACTATTTCTGGTTCAGTTTGTTTTTGATTTTGGCATCCGGAATCTTCAACCAGATGGAAGCAATGTATAGGGAGGGCTGTGAAAGCACATAATTATAGTGCTGTGACAGCACATGGGTCTCATTCAAAGGAGAGGTGTGTGTGTGTGTGTGTGTGTGTGTGTGTGTGTGTGTGTGTGTGTGTGTGTGTGTGCGCGCGCGCGCGTGTATGCGCGCATGCACGTGCAAGTGTGAGTGTGTCTTTGTGTGTTCTCACATTCGTTCATCAAATATAAAATGCTTTTTTCTGTATTGTAGCAGTAGATGATAAGAATTTAACAGGCGGGTGGGGGGGAGGGTGGGGATTAAATATTCGCTCTCTTGCACAGAGATGGTCTGTGACATTAGCAAGGCAATTTCTGAATGGAATTCTAAAAACCAGTTTCAGTCTCTTGCTAAGAACAAGATGGTTTTAAGAAAACTAGATTTGGTTTTATCCAATTTTATACTGTGGTCGATATGTTTTTTTCCCAAAACGCCGTGCCTGCCCTGGGTCGACCCTTATTTATTTATTTATTTATTTATTTTTCATTTGTCTTTATTTATTTTATTCTTTTGTATCGAGGATAATGGGATAAGCACTCTTGTGCTTCTTTACATTCAGTCCCGTGTGTTTGCGGTTTTGTAAATGTTATCCGTTCCCACCGGCACACGATGGCCTACACTTACGAAAAGCGGAACAGGATTTAACGTGTGCGTAATATGTTCTGCGTGCGTTCACACATGGGGCCTTGGTTTATAGTCTCATCCGAAGGATGGTTGACCAGGGCGTTAACAAAAGGAAAGATAGTAAAGTTGGTTTTGTACCCCGTTTTAATCTGTATAAATTGATATAGTGATCCCATATGCTAGCGCACACAGTTCATCTTGCAATCACATCAAAACGCTTTCCACCTTTATGGAGAGTAGGCCACTGCGTGCCAGTAAGAACGATGACAATTTATTAATTTATTATTCATTTACGATTTTAGATTGAGGATAAAAGAATAAGCATTCGTGGTTTTTTCACATCCAGTACCCGTGTGTATGCAGTTTTGTAAATTGTCATCTGTTCCTACCAGAACAAAATGGCCGTCTCTTTGGAAAAGCGGAACAGGATTTAAAGTGTGGGCAAGATGTTCTAATTCTGCATGCGTTTGCACACATGGCCTCGGTTTATAGTCTCATCAGAAGGACTTTTGGGGGGAGTAGAGTTTGCACTGATGTTAACTTCAGGGGAAAAATCCCCTTGAACGGGTTTCGAACCCGGGTCGTCAGATTGCAAGCGCAATGTTCTGACCACTGAGCTAATCTGTCCCCTCAAAATTTAATGCATGCATGCATGCTGGTGTCCCTTTTCTACCTCAGACAGAAAAGTGAAAAGTGGCTACCTATGGGTGGACAAAAGTGTTGGAATACACACAATCTCACCGTTGGTAAACCTGGGAACAGTAGCAGAGGGAAAGCAAATAAGAAAAGAAAAAAAAATTCTTAAGTGTTCAAAAAGCTGTTATGAAACAACATACAAAATGATTAAGCAACCAAACTCATAACCAACGCAGTCATACTAAAACACTAAAGGAGAGAGACAGACCGACCAAATGCAAGGATGCTGGAATGTAGAGAGTTGGTGACATACAAAAGATCATAAGAGAAAGAGCAAGAGAACACTAAAAATGAAATAGTTTAATTCAACATTGGCCTTAAGCTATGATACAATAAAGAAAAGAAAACAGGAAAATATCTGATATACCATCACCTATCTCTATTCCACAATCGCTGGTTAACTTATGTTCATATAAACCGCCTACGCACTACAGTTCAAATCTTCAAAGTAATTGTCGAGATATAATTTACATTTCACTTTTACTGTAATAATCGGAATCAGACATAAGTTTAAAAGGGGAAGAGAAGGAAAAAATTTATATATCGGAGCGAGAGCGAGAGAGAGAGAGAGAGAGAGAGAGGGGGGGGGGGAGGTAATCACAGATAGATAGATATACTCGAAATCAGAGAGACATAGAATAACCTTAATACAAGACAGTGATAATTCAGTTTGTGATTAATACAGTACAAACTGTTATTCTTCTGCATAAAAAAATGCAAAACTAACACTTCAATCACAACAAGATACCAGTAGAATCAATACTCGGAGGATGCTTTTCCCAAAGCCACACGAAAGGACAGCCTGGCAGACAGCATTTAACACCCCCCTCCTCCCTCCCCAATAGATTGCTGTGGATAGCCTAGCCTAGGCAGACAGGCAGACAGACAGACAGACAATGGCTTGACCCAGTTTGGCTGGGGGCTAAGGGCCTACAGTGACCTCAGTCACATGACTGGACACATGGTGGATACCTAGACTCTTGACTACCTGGTCATAGGCCCTACTCTTTGGATAAACTTGCCCAGTGTGTGATGAATAGGCTACAGGTGTAGACAAGCTACAGGGACAAGGTTCGGCTTTCAGGTATGTTGATCATTTTCTGTTGGTTGTGGTGGAGGTTTGTTTTCATGTTATCTTTATCATTTTTCTTTTTTTGTTAAAAACGGAGATGAATGTTTCATGTGGTGGAAGGAGCTGTTTATTATTTTTTTTTTTATAGATTCCTACTACAGACAAAGAAGACACATGTTGTACTGACTGTTGGGAGTCTCCCACTACTGCTCTGCTCTGTTAGTGATTGTTTGATCTGACTGACTGACTGACTGACTGACTGACTGACTGAGAGAGAGAGAGAGAGAGAGAGAGAGAGAGAGAGAGAGAGAGAGAGAGAGAGAGAGAGAGAGAACCTAAATTCCTTTGGACATTGTCTTAAGACAAATTCATGCTTGTCTTTGTTATACTATATTTTGTTTAGGGGCTGCAGAAAAAGGTAAAGTAATCATTGTCAGGACACCAGCTTTCGATCATGCTCTGAATACACTTACTTCAAAATTCCTGTAAGTTGGATTCTTCATGATAGACAAAAAACAAACTAGGAAGGACGGTGGCAGGATGGTTAAAGACGTTCACCTGCCAATATGTAAACCTTGAGGTGCTGGGTTCATATCCCAGCCTTGCCCTTTCTTCCCAATTTGATGAGAAAAAAATTGAACTGAATGTCAAAGTCATTCCGATGAGACTAGAAACCGAAGCCACGTGTGCGAACCCACGCAGAACACCTTGCGCACACATTAAACACTGTTCCGCCTTTCGGAAGAGCATGCCATTGTGTGCCGGTAGGAGCGGATGACAAAATCATATATAAAAAAGAAAAAACCCAGCATGCACACAGGTGTTGTGTTTAGACACCATCCCTGGAAAAAAATCGGGGAGTTGGAGTCCCAGGGCAGCTCGGGGCTGTATATGGCAACGTTCTGGTGGCTCTTGCAATGGTACTGGAACCATTTGAATCTGTCATTGCCTTTCCAATGGATTATTCGAGTGGTGTGGAAAGGGGGGTCTACTGCAAGGGTAACAGCTTGCCCTCCATACATACTTACCCAGGCTTTGTGCTCTAAAGACTAGAGCGCAACTCCATAGTCTTCCGAGACTGATGGGTGCCTACTACTACTTCTACTAATCCTGCATACTACTTTTGGCTTGGACCCCTTGTCTGATACAACGGCTCCCAAGTACTTGAAGCTTTGGACCATTTCCAGCTTCTGGTTATTGACCCTGATATCAGTGCTGATGCCCTTGTATTGGCATTATTAGTCATCAGTTTAGTCTTCTCTGCACTGATTTCCATGCTGTATGTTTTAGAAGCCTTGTCCAGGTGTTCTGTTAAGCTGGCAAGCTCCTGTTCTGATCCTGCTAGTCCATCAATGTCATCTGCGAAGTGGAGGTTTGTGATCATTCTGCCACCAATGCTGACTGATCCTTTATCATATTCCAGTGCATCAACCATGATTCTCTCAAGGGGGATGTTGGAAAGAGTGGGTGAGAGTAGACAGCCCTGCCTTACTCCAACTGTTGTATGAACCACTTTCCAATATTGCTGTTGTAGTACAGGTGATTACCGACAAGAGCAGACAGATGGACAGGTGGGTGGAGCATTACTCTGAGCTCTACTCTAGAGAGAACACAGTCTCCAACTCAGCCCTCGATGCCATTCAGCCTCTGCCCATCATGGAGGAACTTGATACTGAACCAACCCTTGCTGATTTACGCAAAGCAATTGACAGCTTAGCTAGCGGCAAAGCACCTGGCACCAATGGCATTCCACCCGACCTCATCAAAAGCTGTAAAGACATCTTACTACAGCCCCTTCACGACGTCCTATGCCAGTGTTGGAGGGAGGGAGCCGTGCCGCAAGACATGAGAGATGCCAAGATCATCACTCTCTATAAGAATAAAGGCGACAGGAGTGATTGTAACAACTACAGAGGCATATCTCTCCTGAGCATCGTAAGAAAACTCCTCGCTCGTGTCATGCTTGTGCGCCTCCAGAAATTTGCTGAGCGTGTCTACCCCGAGTCACAATGCGGCTTCCGAGCTGAACGCTCCAAGGTGGACATGATATTCTCCCTACGCCAGCTTCAGGAGAAATGCAGAGAACAACACAAACCCCTCTACATAGCCTTCATAGACCTGACCAAGGCCTTTGACCTAGTCAGCAGGGAAGGGCTATTCAACATCCTTCCAAAAATTGGTTGCCCCCCAAAACTCCACAGTCTCATCAGATCCTTTCATGATGACATGAAGGCAACAATCCAGTATGAGGGCAGCATGTCTAACCCATTTGACATGAAGAGTGGAGTCAAGCAAGGCTGTGTCCTTGCTCCCACCCTCTTTGGCATCTTCTTTGCCCTGCTCCTAAAGCACGCTTTTGGAACTGCAACAGAGGGTGTATACCTACGCACCAGATCCAGCAGTTGACTATTCAACCTGGCTTGGTTGAAAGCAAAAACAAAAGTGATGGAGAAAACAATTAGGGACATGCTTTTTGCTGCTGCTGCTGCTGTTACTTCTCACACTGAGCAAGAACTCCAATGCCTCATGGATAGGTTTTCCCAGGCCTGCAAAGACTTCGGCCTGACAATCAGCCTGAAAAAGACCAATGTGCTGAGCCAGGACGTGGTAACTACACCAGCCATCTACATCGATGACTACCAGCTTGATGTCATGCACCAGTTCACATACCTGGGATCCACCATCAGTGACAACCTATCCTTTGATGCCTAGATCAACAAGCGCATCGGCAAGGCTGCTACGACCTTAGGACGCCTCACTACCCGTGTCTGGGAGAACCCAAAGCTGACAATTTCCACCAAGATGGCAGTGTACAATGCCTGCATCGTCAGCACTCTCCTATATGGCAGTGAAACATGGACAACATACTCCAAACAGGAGCGCAAACTGAACAGCTTCCACCTGCGCTCTCTCCGTCGCATCCTTGGCATCCACTGGAGTGACAAAGTTACTAACACTCAGGTCCTCAAGGTTGCAGGTCTTCCCACCATGTACACACTCCTCAGACAATGCAGACTCAGATGGCTCGGTCACGTGCGAAGGATGGAGGATGGACGCATTCCTAAAGATCTCCTCTATGGTGAACTTGCCTCCGGCAAGAGAAGCATTGGCCGCCCCCAACTGCGCTACAAAGACGTCTGCAAGCGTGACATGAAAGCCCTGGACATCAGCCTAGAGAACTGGGAGGAGGTAGCGGCTGACCGCAGCAAATGGCGCAGTGTTCTCCACAAACAGCTGAAGTGTGGTGAAGAAAAGATCCACACCGCAGCAAACGAAAAGAGAGCCAAGTGGAAGGCATGTGCTCCAGCCACCTCAACAAGCCACATCTGCATCAGATGCAACAGAGACTGCCACTCCCACATCAGACTGACCAGCCACGGCCGGCATTGTCGCTGAACAAATGACCTGTCTTTTGGCGCGATTTCCATAGTCGACACCGACTGACGGAGGCCTACTAGTACACTGCACTGGTGGCCCTGTTGTACAGCTCTTTGATGACTGATTAGGTTTGAATTGATGCTGTACAAATTCATGGTTGCCCACAAAGCTGCATGCCACACCCTGTCGAATGCCTTTTTAAAATCAACAAATACGTGGTTGAGGTCTTGTTGGTGTTGAAGGTACCGCTCACAGAGTATTCTGAGGTTGAATATCTGTTCAATTGTGCTGCACCCTGCTCTAAAACCTGCTTGTTCCTCAGCAATGATGGTCCCTGTTTGTGGCTTCAGTCTGTTCAATATAATCTTCAACATGACATTGCTTGGGTGGCATATGAGGCTGATTGTGCGGTAATTCTGGCACTGCTGAAGATTTGCTTTGTTGAGGAAGGTGATGATGAGTGACTGTGTCCATGGTGTTGGCCATTTTCCTGTCTGCCAGATCTTGTTGCAAATTTTTTTGTAGAGCATTGATCATGGCTTCCCCTCCAGCTTGATCCAACTCCGCTGGACTGTTGTCAGCCCACGCTGCCTTCCCCTTTTTCAGTGATCTGACTGCCGTTTCCATTTCTTTTCGGAGGATAGGGTCGCTGTCTGCATCTGTTATTGTTGTGACATTGAGGACTTCTGGGCCTCCTGTGGTTTTGTTTTTATACAGGTCAGAAAAGTATTCTATCTGTTCAGAATATCCTGGTCATCAGTGAGGCACTTCCCATTTTTGTCTTAGATTGTTTAGCTTCTTCCCTGTTTTGTGCCAGTCAGGTCTTTCACCAGTTGATATGCTTTCTTGATGTTGTTTTTCTTGATGTTTTCTTCAATATCTTGGAATTGTTCACCAATCCATTTCTCCTTTGCTTCTGTCATGGACTTTCTGATTCTTTTTTTGAGTGCCCTATGTTGTTCTGCTCTCTTTCTTCTGTTTCATTTTTCTTTTCCTTCAGCTCTCTATGTTTGTCGCATAGTTGTAGGGTGTTAGGTGTGACCCAAGGTTTTTCGACTGGTCTATATTTGCCAAGAAGTTTGCTACTGTTTTAGTTACTGTTGTGTTGAAACCATCTGACGAGGTTTTATTTCCGTATCATCTGAGCCTATCAGAGTGAGTGTGCAAACTTCCCACCTATGCTTGCTTGAAAAATGTCTGCTACCTCTGGATCCTTCAGCTTCTCAAGGTCAAACTTAATCCTGATGTTGTTCCGCTTGTGATTTCTTTAAGACGGAGTCATAATGTCATTACAAGATCATGGTAGTCGCCACCTCAGATGGGCGTCTCACTCAGTCTGGTTCCGTGACTGAGCTAATACTGTCGTTAGTAGGGGGCTTAGTAGGTGGTGTCCTGCATGTGCTAGCTCAGAACAGGCACCACTGGGCACCACTAAAGTGACCCAGCAGCAGTGCAGGGCCCCTCTGGCTGGTGGCCCCACGGCGGTCTCATATTGATGAATCCCGGTGGACTCCCGGCCCTGAGGATGAGACATGGCGAACCTGGGGTATGGCTGTGGCGGGGAGATTGGAACGAGCGGCGTGGGAACAGCAGGGATAGGAACGTCACGAAAGACGAAGCAGCAAAAAAATCCCAGGATGTCTTTCTTGGGAATTTGATTTAGAACACATTGTAGTTGGTCATAGAATTCTTCTATTTCTCCATCGGTGCTGTCTGATGTAGGGGCGTAAGCCTGTACTACCGTGATGTTGAAGGGTTTGCTCTCAAGCGGAAGGTAAAAAGTCTGCTGGACACTGTGTCTCTGTTACTGTGCGAAAGTCGGGGTATGACAGGACTCAGACCGGCCGTTTTGGTCACATCTTTTCGAAAACGCGCCGTATTTTTGGGGGTGGTGTGTGTGGTTTCTTGTGTGTATGCATGTAGCGGCGGCCCTGCACTTTGCTGTGGTGTATCATACTAATTTATATTATCATTATTAAGATGTGTAATGCTACGTTTTATTGCGTACACTGTATCAGCTTTTGTTTCGACAAACTTCCTATATTCAAGACAGGCTGCCCTCTTTGGGCTGTGGTGTCGCCACAAGTCCGGCGCCACGCACGTCAAAGATGCCAGTAAAGAGTGTACGCATACGGTACAGCCCTCCCTTGGTGCCGTGGGGTCTATTACTGTGCAAAAGTCGGGGTTAGACGGGACTGAAACTGGCCCTTTTTGTCACATCTTTTCGAAAATCGTGCCTTATTCTTAGGGGCGCAAGGGGGGGGGGGGGGGAGAGGGAGGAGAGGGGGGGGAGGGTTATGGGCATGCGCGTATGCTTGCGTGCGCCTGTGTTTGTGTGTGCGTTTTTTTTTGTTTTTTTTTGGGGGGGGGCTATAGTGTCGCCACAAGAACAGCGCCACCAATATCAAAGATGCTGGTTAAGTGTGTATGCCTACAGTAGAGCTTCACTCTCATGGTGCCGTGGGCTCTGTTAGTGCGAAGCAAATGTCTGGGTAGGAGGACAAGACTCAAACCGTTCTTCTTTTGTCGGGGATGGGATAGCCTAGTGGTCAGAACATTGCGCTCGCAATCTGACGACCCGGGTTCGATACCCGTCCGAGGAGATTTTTCTCCTGGAGTTAACATCAGTGCTGGCTCCACTGTCCCCCAAAAGTCCTTCGGATGAGACTATAAATCGTGTGTGAACGCACGCAGAACATCTTGTGCACACGTTAAATTCTGTTCCACTTTTCGTAAGAATAGTCCATCGTGTACCGGTGGGAACAGATGACATTTACAAAACTGCATACACACGGGGACTGGATGTAAAAAAGCATGAGTGCTTATCCCATTATCATCGATAAAAGAATAAAATAAAATAGAATAAAATAAACATCTTCTGATATACTTTTGCCACATCTTCTGATATAGTTTTGTCACATCTTCTCCATATACTTTTGTCACATCTTTTCGATATATTTTTGTCACATCTTTTCGATATACTTTTGTTACATCTTCTCGATATACTTTTGTCACATCTTCTCGATATACTTTTGTCACATCTTCTTGATATACTTTTGTCACATCTTCTCAATATACGATGCCTTATTCTGCACTGACTGCCTTCATGGTGGGCAACAACGGTCGCATATGCAGAATCTCACCACTGGGGAACATAGCTTGGAACTCTGGCCGAGGAACAAAAAAAGAAAAAGAATTTCAGATCTCTCTCTCTCTCTCTCTCTCTCTCTCTCTCTTCTCTCTCTCTCTCTCTCTCTCTCTCTCTCTCTCTCTCTCTCTCTCTCTCTCCTCTCTCTCCAATACAAAACCCTTCACTCCAATAATAGTATGAAAGCTGTATTGTCATACACACAAAGAGCTCTGACACATCAACATAGAAGTGACTGTATTACATATCGAGAGACAACATTATGTGTACATATCATAGTCATAACAACTGGTTTATACAGTCATGACAATTGATTTATTCGCACAGTCATAACAACATATTCACACACAGTCATAACAACAGATTCACACACAGTCATAACAACAGATTCACACACAGTCATAACAACAGATTCACACACAGTCATAACAACAGTACAGATTCACACACAGTCATAACGGTATGAAGACGACAGACCGAAAGAGGAACATGGAATAGAATAACCCGAGGACATAATGACAAAATGTCACCACATTCAGCATAACCAACAGCGGTGTGTACAGCAAGAGCATCCATCCATCTCCTCCTCCTCCTCCTCCTCAATTCAGCCCAATCCACAGTCAACAGACAACTCTCTGTATCAGCTTCATACAGTCAGCATATCAAGCAGTGACAGGCAATATGGACACTGAACACTCAAACACCAAAAAAAAACAAAGAAAAATCTATATCCACAATAACGACACCGCCATGTATGGAGCCAATGTCTTCGGCATACCAGAAGTGACTGGAGTTCCATTCCGATGTCTCAAAACACTCCAGTTGAGTGCAGTTCACTTCAAGTCACTTCTCTTAACTTCTCTTCACTTCACCAGTTCACTTCACTTCACTTCAGTTCACTCCACTCCACTTCTCTTCACTTCTCTTCACTTCACTTCTCTTCACTTCTCTTCACTTCTCTTCTCTTAACTTCTCTTCACTTCACTTCTCTTCACTTCTCTTCACTTCTCTTCACTTCACTTCTCTTAACTTCTCTTCACTTCTCTTCACTTCTCTTCACTTCTCTTCCCTTCACTTCTCTTAACTTCTCTTCACTTCTCTTCACTTCTCTTCACTTCTCTTCCCTTCACTTCTCTTAACTTCTCTTCTCTTCTCTTCACTTCTCTTCACGTCACTTCTCTTCACTTCTCTTCTCTTCTCTTCACTTCAATTCACTTCTCTTCTCTTCACTTCAATTCACTTCTCTTCACTTCACTTCTCTTCACTTAATTTAACTTCACTTCTCTTCACTTCACTTCTCTTCACTTCTCTTCACTTCACTTCACTTCTCTTCACTTAATTTAACTTCACTTCACTTCACTTCACTTCACTTTTCACTTCACTTCAGTTTGGACACCAGCAAAGGCAAAGTAGATTACAATCAGCTTACAATGGGAAAAAAAACCACGTCACACTCATCAACCGTTTTATGATGATGGCATCACTGCAGTTTTCTATGGCATCAATACATCAGATAACCTGTTGCTTTTTTGCTTTTGTTTTTTAGTCACCCAAATCCTGTGCGTGACATCATTCTCTACACATGCAGGGGCAGGGAGACAGGTGTTGTGTGTTGCAAGAACTCCACGCCTTGCAAGACGATCACAGATGTCCAGAGACACACATTACAACAACAACAATATCAACAACAACAAAAACCATCAGTAGTCTGAAGCTAACGCATCTGCCTAGAAAAACAACAACAAAACAACGAGAAATGACAGCTTTGTTCCTTATTTGAACCCAACCTTGTACTGTGAATGGTGATCTGGGTGCTAGTCTTTCATCAGACAAGGCCCTAAACCAATGTCCCGTACGCAGCAGATATTTTTACACAGGTAAAAGAAGCCAGGGCAACAAGAGTGGACATGCTGGGTCTGGCTTTGCCGGCAGAGGTTGAAGACCTGCTTGGCCCTCAGAGCAACTGCAGCTTGGCTCTGTGAAGTGGCGCTGGACTGTGGAGTCAGACCTTTCCTTTCCTTTCCCTCATGGGGCAGAACAGTCACACTGCAGCTTGGTTCTGTGAAGTGGCGCTGGACTGTGGAGTCAGACCTTTCCTTTCCTTTCCCTCATGGGGCAGAACAGTCACAGTCAGTCCTTTTGGAACACTTCTCATCAAGACAATTCAATTCAAAATACTTTATTATCTCTAAAACAGAGAAATTCCGGTGGGTTCCAAGTCATATATAAAAACAATAACCATGCAAAAATAATATTAATATAGCACAACACAAGTTCTGAACATTATCACGATCAATCAATCAATCAATAAATAATTGAAAATTAGTTTGTTCAATATTTTGTAAATAAAACTATCTACACAAACAGAATTAAAGTCTTCCGCCTCCAACTGAAAAAAGGAAAATGTTATGAAAAATAATAATCCAAATGCACACCTCAGCCAACCAACTAATCAATCAACCGTTCAACCGTTCAATCAATCAATCGTTCAATCAATCAACCAACCAATCAATCAATCAATCAATCAATCAATCAATCAATCAATCAATCAATCAATCAATCAATCAATCAGTCAGTCAAACTGGCAATCAAAATAAAGCAAGTTATTAAACAAACTACCACCCAAGCAGAAGTCGTTTAAAAATAGTGAAGTTCCGTTTAGATCTCAGGATTTTTTTTTTTTTTTACTCAGAGAGAGAGAGAGAGAGAGAGGAGAGAGAGGAGAGAGAGAGAGAGAGAGAGAGAGAGAGAGAGAGAGAGTGAGAGAGAGAGAGGGGGGGGGGGGGGGGGGGGAGGGCAGAAATTGATTTTCAGACAGACAGACAGACAGACAGACATAGGATGGCATGTTGAAGAAATGAGGGGAAGTAAAATGAAGGGGAACAAGGAGGAGGAGGAGGAGGAGGAGGAAAAGGAGGAAGAATAGGAGGAGGAGGAAAAGGAGGAGTTAGTTTTAGTTTACTCTTTTATATCGAGGATAATAGGATAAGCACTCGTGTGCTTTTTTTCATCCAGTCCCGTGTGTATGCAGGTGTGTAAATATTGTCATCTGTTCCCACTGGCACACGATGGCCCACTCTTACGAAAAGCGGAACAGGATTTAATGTGTGCGCAAGATGTTCTGCGTGCGTTTGCACACAGGGCCTCGGTTTATAGTCTCATCCGAAAGACTTTTGGGGAGAGTGGAGTCAGCACTGATGTTAACTCCAGGACAAAAATCCCCTCGAACGGGAATCGAACTCGGGTCGTCAAATTGCGAGGGCAATGTTCTGACCACTAGGCTATCGCGTCCCCCAGGAGAAGGAGGAAGGAGGAATAGGAAATTGAGAAATAGGAAAAGGAGGAATTGGAAAAGAAAGGAATAGGATGTGGAATACGAAGAGGAGGAATAGAGTAGGAATAGGAGGAGGAGGAGGAATAGGAGGAAGAGGAATAGGAGGGAAAAGTAGAAGAGGAGAAGGAGGAATAGTAGGAGTAGGAAAAGGAGGAAGAGGAGGAGGAGGAGGAGAAATAGGAGAAAGATGAGGAATTTGAGAAGGAATAGGAGCAGGAGGAATAGGAAAAGGAGGAGGAATAGGAGGACAAGGAATAGGATGAGGAGGAGGAAGAGGAGGAGGAGGAATAGGAGTAAGAGGAGGAGGAGGAAGAGGAGGAATAGGAGAAAAATGAGGAATAGGAGAAGGAGGAGGAATAGGAGAAGGAGGAGGAAGAGGAGGAATAGGAGAAAGATGAGGAATAGAAGGAGGAGGAGGAATAGGAGGAGGAATAGGAGGAGGAATAGGAGGAGGAGGAGGAGGAGGAAGAGGGATAGGAGGAGGAGGAGGAATAGGAGGAGGAGGAGGAGGAAGAGGAATAGGAGGAGGAGGGGGAGGAAGAGGAATAGGAGGAGGAGGAGACATCAGTCTGTCATCTGCCTTGTCCTTCATTCAATGAAGCAGAGTGCACCGCTGCACCGGGAAGGGGTAGGAAGGAAGACCGTCCTGATAGGAAAGTAGCTAGACTCGAGAAGATTCCAAGAACCCAGCACCACCACCACCCTCCTCTCCAGTCCCTGTACAGCATCACTGCCTGCCACGGTGATGGCGTCAACAGATGGCAGAGCGAGATCCCGTGTGTCAGCTTCACTGAGGGGCCATGACGTCACAGCCCTGACTGGCAGGTCACGCTGCTGTAGCCTCTGAACAATGACGTCATCATCACGTGGAACAGCATTACCATAGCCATAGAGGATGAACACATCTTTGTAGCGGAGGCCATGATCTGTCAACACCATGATGATGACGGTTAACATCACTGTCCACAGTCACACACGTCTGTACTGCTGTGATCTATAGAAATATCACTGAATGTATGTTATGTATGTATGTATGTATGTATGTATGTATGTATGTATGTATGTATGTATGTATGTATGTATGTATGTATGTAGCTAGCTATCTCTTGGCTGTCTGTCTGCTTATCTGCTTACCTATGAAGGGGGGGAGGAGGAGCGAGTGAGAGTGAGAGAGAGAAGACGAGGAAAGATGAGACGGATAGAGAAGAGAGAGAAGATTGAGGGAGAGAGGATGAAGGAAGAGAGAGAAGACAGAAGACAGACGACGGGACAGAGAGAACAGAAGAGAGACAGAGACAGATAGAAAGAGACAGGACGAGAGAGCAGTACGGCGGAGCACCAGAGACAGAGAGAGACAGAGACAAAGAGAGACAGAGAGAGACAAGAGAAACAGAAGAGACGAGAGAGACATAGAGTGAAGACAGAGAGACAGAGAGCAGAGACAGAGAGAGAGAGAGAAACAGACAGAGATAGAGAGAGAGAGTAGAGAGAGAAGAGAGAGACAGAGACAGAAGAACAGAGACAGAGGAGACAGGAGACAGAGAGAGACAGAGAGGAGAGAAACAGAGGAGAGACAGAGAGAGGAGAAAAAATGAGAAGAGGACAGAGGCAGAGGACAGAGGCAGAGAGAGAGAGAGAGAGAGAGAGAGGAGGAGAGGAGAGGAAGAGAGAGGAGAGAGGAGGAGAGAGAGAGAGAGAGAGAGAGAGAGAGAGATTTGATTTGATTTGATTTGATTTATTCTTTTATATCGAGGATAATGGAATAAGCACTCTTGTGCTTTTTTACATCCAGTCCCCGTGTGTATGCAGTTTTGTGAATGTCATCTGTTCCCACCGGCACACGATGGCCTACTCTTACAAAAAGCGGAACAGGATTTAACGTGTGCACAAGATGTTCTGCGTGTGTTCGCACACGGGGCCTCGGTTTAAAGTCTCATCCGAGAGAGAGAGAGAGAGAGAGAGAGAGAGAGAGAGAGAGAGAGAGAGAGAGAGAGAGAGAGGGAGAGAGAGAGACACACACACACACAGACACACAGACAGAGACAGAGAAAGAAACAGACAGAGAGAGAGAGGGATTCAGTGAGACATAGAAGTTTAATATTGATACAATGAAAAGTTTCACAATGACGTATTGTGGGAATGATGTCAATTTAATACGTCTTCAAACCAAAACAAGTCCTCTGAGGAAACAAGTTAAAGTTGTTCTTCTTTTCCTTGAATGGGTGTGTACACACCAGTGTGTGTGTGTGTGTGCGTGCGTGCGTGCGTGCGTGCGGTGTGTGTGTGTGTGTGTGTGGAGTGAGTGAAAGAGAGAGAGAGAGAGAGAGAGAGAGAGAGAGAGAGAGAGAGAGAGTGATGTGTGTGTGTGTGTGTGTGTGTGTGTGTGTGTGTGTGTGTGTGTGTGTGTGTGTGTGTGAGTGGGTGAGTGAGTACGAGTGAGTGAGTGAGTGCGTGAGTGTGTGTGTGTGAGTGAGTGAGTGTATGTATGTATGCGTGCGTGCGTGCGTGCGTGCGTGCGTGCGTGCGTGTGTGTAATGTACTCTATTGCAGTGCACTGCATTGCGTTAAGTTATATTGCTTTGTAATACGACGAGGATGATGATGATGACTGCGGCGACGATAATGACAACAACCAAGATGATAAAGAAGAGCAGGAGGCAGTTTCTACCTGGCTGTCCCACACGCAGCTGATTGGTGAGGAAGTCAATCACGTAATCAGCACACGTGACACACTGCCAAGGCAACCCTGTATCGTGACCTGGCCGACCTGTATGACTCAGCCGCTGCACTGGGGGGCCCTGTGTGGCCACTGGGTGCTGGGGGGCAGTGTACGGAGGATGGAGGAGGATTGTATGATAGCTGACTGCTGCAGGAATGTGGTCACTGTGGGCGGACAACGCAGAGACTCCTGCAGTGTCTGCACCTCCAGCCAGGGCGGTGGTTGATCTGTCATAATCTCCAATCTCCAGATACCAGCCATCCACACAGTGACGTCAGGTAACTGTGCACGGACCTCTGTCACCCACTTGATGTATCTGTCATTACTGCAACACAGAAGACAAGGCGGACTGCAGGTGAAGAAAGCGTCATCACTGACAGAGATCTGTCTACAGGGTCAGTGAGGTCT
Organism: Stramonita haemastoma; assembly: GCA_030674155.1. Classification (NCBI taxonomy): domain Eukaryota; kingdom Metazoa; phylum Mollusca; class Gastropoda; order Neogastropoda; family Muricidae; genus Stramonita; species Stramonita haemastoma. The sequence continues at coordinate 71,111,263 of CM060320.1, read as the reverse complement.
GCTACATACAGCACACAGCTTGGGTTAGTCCTCTTCTGTAGCACTGCACTGTCTGCTTTCTCTCCTGTTGTGCCTTATTATTATTATTATTATTATTATTATTATTATTATTATTATTTTATTTATCTATCATCATCATCATCATTATTATCATATTAATTTATTATTATTATCATTATCATCATTATTATTATTATGTTTTTTTTTTAAACCTTTGTCAGTATTATCACACACACACACACACACACACACACACACACACACACACACACACACGCCCGCACGCACGCACGCACACACACACACACACATACAGAGTCAATGAACCAGCCACAGCACAGGACTTACACAAATCCAAACTCATCCACAATGAGGTGGAGCGGGTCAGGGCCCAGCCGCTGCTGGAGTCTGCACACAGCAGCCCTGGCATCAGAACGCTGACTGAAGATGTCCACACAGAGGAGGTGAATGTTGTTGGCTGCTGCTGGCTCCATCCAGACCAGTTCTTCCTTCAGCAGCAGGCTCACGGCGCGATTTCTCTCCCCCCCACTCACCACCACCACCTGCCGACCTTGCCGGGCCCACTGCAGGCCCTTCAGCAGAAGACAGATCGTCTTGCCGGTGCCATAAGGACCCAGCAGGTACAGGTGTTGTGGCTGTGGTTGCCTGTTGAGGAGATCCACCTGGCTGGGGGTCAGAACCAGTGAGGCCAAACGGAGTCCCGTTTCCGCTACTGCCTGACCCTGTGACCGCAGCACCTTACGTGGGGGGCCGGGTGTGGGGACGTCCACTGTAGTGGCTGGACCACAGAACCTGACCACACAGATACACAGTGTATAGAGTCATGTCTGTCTGTTTGTCTGTTTGTCTGTCTGTCTGTCTGTCTGTATCTCATTCTGCTCTCCCCTCTTCACTATCTCTTTGTATTTGTGTTACAAGGCGTGTGTGAGTGAGTGACTGAATGAGTAAGTGTGTGTGTGTGTGTTTGTGTGCGTGCGTGCGTGTGCATGTTTATCTACACTCTCCTGCTGCAGTGGGTTCTTTTGCACACATTGAATGCTTGTTGCTTACCAAATATCAGATTATCTACATGTCTGAAAGACTAGCACCCAGACCACCAGTCAAGATCTAGTGATGGGGAAACAGTGCGGGGACACAGGAAGATCAAACCTGCACCTGTCGCTTTCTAGGAAGGTGCGATATCTCTGGACTACCTATCTTTTCCTTCACCTTTTTTTTTTTCTTCCTTCCTTCCCTCCTTCCTTTGTTTGCTTGTTTGTTTGTATGTATGTTTGCGTGTTTCTATCTATCTATCTATCTATCTATCTATCTACTATCTATCTATCTATCTATCTATCTATCTATCTATCTATCTATCTATCTATCTATCTATCCGTCCGTCCGTCCGTCCGTCCGTCCATGCATCCATCCATCTTTCTTTCTTTCTTTCTTTCTTCTTCCTTCCTTCCTTCCTTCCTTCCTTCCTTCCTTCCTTCCTTCCTTCCTTTCTTCCTTCTTCCTTCCTTCCTTCCTTCCTTCCTTTCTTTCTTCCTTTCTTTCTTTTTCTTTCTTTCTTTTTCTTTCTTTCTTTCTTTCTTTCTTTCTTTCTTTCTTTTTCTTTCTTCTTTCTTTCTTTCTTTCTTTCTTGTTTTTCTTCCCTTGTGTATACCTTAACAGCACTGTGAGGGGTTGGAGTGTTGTGTGGTGAAAGAGAAATGTTGGCTGTTGTAGAGATGGGCGGAAGAACTGTCTTTGAAATTCCAACGACAGAGAAGTGTACTTTTGAACAACATGTGTCTGTTTCTTTGTTCACTCTTGACTTGTTACCAGGTGATGGTAAAGTGATGATGATGATGACAGTGTCTGTCAGTGTCACCTCACCTGGCCACCAGGTGATGGTAAAGTGATGATGATGATGACAGTGTCTGCCAATGTCATCTCACCTGGCCACCAGGTGATGGTAAAGTCATGATGATGATGACAGTGTCTGTCAGTGTCATCTCACCTGGCCACCAGGTGATGGTAAAGTGATGATGATGATGACAGTGTCTGCCAATGTCATCTCACCTGGCCACCAGGTGATGGTAAAGTCATGATGATGATGACAGTGTCTGTCAGTGTCATCTCACCTGGCCACCAGGTGATGGTAAAGTCATGATGATGATGACAGTGTCTGCCAATGTCATCTCACCTGGCCACCAGGTGATGGTAAAGTGATGATGATGATGACAGTGTCTGTCAGTGTCATCTCACCTGGCCACCAGGTGATGGTAAAGTGATGATGATGATGACAGTGTCTGTCAGTGTCATCTCACCTGGCCACCAGGTGATGGCAAAGTGATGATGATGATGACAGTGTCTGTCAGTATCACCTCACCTGGCCACCAGGTGATGGTAAAGTGATGATGATGATGACAGTGTCTGTCAGTGTCATCTCACCTGGCCACCAGGTGATGGTAAAGTGATGATGATGATGATGATGACAGTGTCTGTCAGTATCACCTCACCAGGCCACCAGGTGATGGTAAAGTGATGATGATGATGATGATGATGATGATGATGATGATGACAGTGTCTGTCAGTGTCATCTCACCTGGCCACCAGGCGTTTAAAGACCTCCTCTGTCATGGACGGATCAGCCCCAGCGGAGTGAAGCCTCTGCCACCAGACAGTCGGCTGTCCCAGGTCATCTTGACACAGGCAGTGTCCCACAGCCCGCGTGATGTCAGCGACGTCATTAGGTGGGAAGAGCACCTGACACAGCTCCTGCACATCACAGTCACTGACATGACATGACATGAAATGACATCCATCACTTTGGGGCATGGCGCTGTCAGTGCTGGTACTGACATGACATGACATGACATGTCATCCATCACGTTGGGGCATAGGCTGTCAGTGCTGGTACTGATATGACATGATAAGACATCCATCACGTTGGGGCATAGGCTGTCAGTGCTGGTACTGACATGACATGACATGACATCCATCCCTTTGGGGCATGGCGCTGTCAGTGCTGGTACTGACATGACATGACATGACATCCATCACTTTGGGGCATGGTGCTGTCAGTGCTGGTACTGACATGACATGACATGACATCCATCACTTTGGGGCATGGCACTGTCAGTGCTGGCACTGGCTGACAGTTTTCATCATTCACACTGTGGACTCTGTGTCATGAGGGAACTGACAGCTGACCCTAGCATTCCCTGTGGATATCCCTGATTCCCTCACAGAGGATGGTACAGACACAGTGTCTTAACACCGTTTACACTGTGTCATGATGATGATAATGACAGTGACGATGAGGATGAGAATGGTGATGACGATGATGATGATGTTGATGAGGAGGAGGAGGATGAGGAGGATGACGATGATTATAATGTTGTTGTTGTTGTTGATGATGATAAAAATGATGATTATAATGCTGATGACGATGATAATAATGATAATGATGTAGTATGACACCTGTCCAATAATGGATAATACAAACTCAGCAGTATGACACCTGTCCAATAATGGATAATATAAACTCAGCAGTATGACACCTGTCCAATAATGGATAATACAAACTCAGCAGTATGACACCTGTCCAATAATGGATAATATAAACTCAGCAGTATGACACCTGTCCAATAATGGATAATATTAACTCAGCAGTATGACACCTGTCCAATAATGGATAATATAAACTCAGCAGTATGACACCTGTCCAATAATGGATACTATTAACTCAGCAGTATGACACCTGTCCAATAATGGATAATATAAACTCAGCAGTATGGCACCTGTCCAATAATGGATAATATTAACTCAGCAGTATGACAGCTAGCAAAGAATGAACAATGGCAACACAGCAATGTGACACCTGTGACATGATCGTTAATGGCATAGTTTTAGCAGTGGGACACATGCCAGATAATGAAGGATATTGGCTCAATTGTAGGACATATAACATCAAATACGAGATAATATCATTAAAGCATGACAACACCTGTCCTATACATGATGATACAGACTCAGCAGTCTGACACCTGTGTAATAGTATACGATGTAAAATCAGCAGTAAGACACCTGTTCAGTAATGAATGATATCAACTCAGCAGTCTGACACCTTTGCAATAATGTACGATGTAAAATCAGCAGTCTGACACCTGTCCAATAATGAATGATACCAACTCAGCAGTCTGACACCTGTTCAGTAATGAATGATATCAACTCAGCAGTCTGACACCTGTTCAGTAATGAATGATATCAACTCAGCAGTCTGACACCTGTTCAGTAATGAATGATATCAACTCAGCAGTCTGACACCTGTCCAATAATGAATGATATCAACTCAGCAGTCTGACACCTGTCCAATAATGAATGATATCAACTCAGCAGTCTGACACACTCACCTGGAGCAGAGGTTGGGAGGCAGACAGAGCTAATCTCAGCTGTGCAGAAGTGACGTTAGGCAAAAACAGCGTCTTTGTGATTCTGATGGGGCCCAGGTCATTGATCAGGTGTCTCAGAGCTGTCTCCTGGTTTCTGAGCTGTACTGCTGCCTTCTTTACTTGTTTCACGATCAGCTCAATCTGTTTATCTGTGGCCTGTGTACGGAAGTAGTCGCTGTCCCCCACTGATTTGATTTCCGCGAGGATGATACCGTTTACACGGTGAATAACGAGCACATCGGTTTCCCCGTCCTGTATGTTTTCGGGAGAGAGGAACCTGCAGTGGTGGGCAGCTGGGCAATAGCAGCAGGGTGGAGGGGGTTGGTGTTACCGGTGAGATACTTTCTGAATAATAAACTAGAAATCACCATCATGACTTGATGGCCAAGGTTGGACAGGGCAGAGAGACAGCGCTGTGTAGCACGGTCATCCTGCTGGTCATTGTCTTGTACTCGGATATTCCGACTGTCACGTGGGTACTGCACCCATGACCTCCCTGCCACCTGTGGGTCTGGTGGTGTGACTGCTGCTGGTGCTGGGGAGGGTCACTTGATGGGGGATTGTCTCTCACTATGACAGTTTGTCCTGCTATGGTCTGCACGATTTGGGGGGTAAGATTAAAGTGGTAGGGAGGAATGAAGTATGTCTGGCGAAGAAAGTTTGGGAAGTAGTCATAGATAAAGGTCATCCAGGCATCCTCTGGTCCAGCCCCTGCCTGCAATCACAGTCATCCTGATTGTTTGTTGACTGTCAGTGACGGTGTGGTGTGGACTGTTCTGACACTGGTTCAGTGTTTAGCAGCCAGTGACCTCTGTAGTTCTGACACTGGTTTAGTGTTTAACAGTCAGTGACCTCTGTAGTTCTGACACTGGTTTAGTGTTT
>CM060320.1:71100939-71103439 GCA_030674155.1 Stramonita haemastoma | reverse complement strand
TTAAGCAGCAGAATTGAGGTGGCAGCAGTAGTAGGCACCCATCAGTCTCGGAAGACTATGGAGTTGCGCTCTAGTCTTACAGCCCAAAGCCTGGGTAAGTAAGTATGGAGAGCAAACTGTTACCCATGCAGCAGACCCCCCCTCTCCACTGCACTGGAATGATCCATTGGAAAGGCAATGACCAATACAAATGTTTCCAGTACCCTCGCAGAAGCCACCAGAACGTTGCCATAAACAGCCCCGAGCTGCCCTGGGACTCCAACTCCCCGATTTTTCCTCAGGGTTGGTGTCTAAACACGACACCTGTATGCATGCTGAGTTTTATTTTTAATATTAAAAAAAAATGTCATCCGCTCCTACCGGCACACGATGGCCTGCACTTCCGAAAGGCGGAACGGGGTTTTAATATGTGCGCAAGATGTTCTGCGTGCGTTCGCACACGGGGCCTCGGTTTATAGTCTCATCAGAATGACTTTGACATTCAGTTCGATTTTTTCGTCAAGCTGGGAAGAAAGGGTGAAGCTGGGTACGAACCCAGAATCTCACGGTTTACTTGTTGGCAGGCGACGTCTTAACCATCCTGCCACCTTACTTCCTGGTGGCAATAAACTATAGTTATAGCCGAGAATTCTTGACTTGGGTCCTCTGTAGCACCTTTGAGAGGGAGAAGTTCGAAATATTTAGCTAGCACATGAGTATCATCACTTACAATCTGTCTCGCTCAATCTGTCGTAGGCACTCATATAAGGCATTCAGTTTCATTTGCTCACAGCCCACAGTTTTGCCACATCTTGTTACAATTTTGTTCAATATATTTCTGTTTTTGACGGTCAGGCCTTTGTACCAACATATCAAGGAAAAGGAAAAGACGGACTCAATATGAGCTTCGGTAGAAATTCTGTAAAACTTTAACATTTACTTGAAGACTACAGAGTTTTTGAAGGAAAAAGATGCAAGAATGTCATTTTCTGGTTACAAGATCTGTATTAGCATTAAAATTCAGTTTATCATCAATAATAGCACTTAGGTATTTATACATGTACATGCTCATCCATCACACCATCAATAGAAAGATTTGGTATGGGCTCAGGTTTTTTTTTTGAAAATCAATTAGCATCTCTTTAGGGTTTTTTTAACGCTTAAATCAAGACAGTTCTGTTTGCACAAAGAAGAAAACTCCTCAACTTGTTTAGAATGTGTGGCATGGAAGCTGGACAGATCTCCCAGAGCAGAGTCATCAGAATACTTGATTAACGGTATAAGATCAGAACTGGTGCAGTCATTGTATAAAGGGTGAAAAGAATGGGGGACAGAACAGTGCCTCGGGGAAAACAAGTGGAAGTTGATCTTTCAGCAGACATTGTCTTTTGAAAATGGACAAACTGTGCTCGATTCATCAGGAAGCTAATTATCCAGAGAATGAGCCGAGGACAGACGTTTATTGAGAACAGTTTGAGTGCTAAGAGATGGGGCTGAATGGTATTGAAGGCAGAGGAGAAGTCAATGAAGAGTATATGTAAGAGTATGCATTGTGCAGAAAGGTAATTGTAGCATCATTTGTGCTTCTGTTGGCTTTGTATGCAAATTGAAGAGGACCAAGAAATAAGGAAGTGAAGAAAAGAAGTCATTTCAGAATAATTCTTTCAAGGCATTTGATTACAACTGGAGTGAGAGCTACTAGTTTGTAATCATTTAGATAAAAAAAAACAGGACAAATTATTGATGTTTTCCAGAGACTAGGTACATGAAACACTTTTAAAGACAGAGTAAACAGATCACTAAAAACATGACACAGCTGTTCAGCACAAGATTTTAAAAGCCACCCACAAATACCACCCACACCAACAGCCTTCTTCACATGCAATGTACTAAATACTGATTTAACATCTCTAGAATCAATGATACAATCTTAATCATCTTGATCATTATTACACACATTATTTTGCAGTTAAAAAAGAGCACATTCAAGCTCATGTTTACAATATCCACGCTCAAAGCGGCAGTGGAAATCATTTCGTTCCTCTAGTGGCATTGACTGCCTTGACATTTTTGAGTTTACTTGCCCTGAAAGTATCTTTAACCCCCTCCATACATTTGCTAAATTACCCTTCTGAAATCGTTCTTCAACTTTCTCTTTGTAAGATCTTTTACCCTCCTGAATTTTGTTTTGGAGTTTCTTTTGAATTTTTTTCAAGCTATTCCACCCCCTGCTCTGAAACTCTACTTTCTTTTTGTTAAGAGATGATATTAATGTTTTTGTCCTCCAAGGCTTATTGTTGAGAAATCGCTTTACAGATTTTTCTTAATTATAAGGTCTTCACAGAAAGAATTATAGGCATGCACAACATCAGTCGCTTCATCAACATTCTCACTCCAGTCAAGAAACACACTCCAGTCAGTGCACTCAAAGCAGCCTTTCAACTCTTCCACACTCTCATGCCTTCACACTTTCACAAACAACAAACAGACATTGGTGACACTGTCAGTGTCATGACAAAAG
>CM060320.1:71093439-71095939 GCA_030674155.1 Stramonita haemastoma | reverse complement strand
GGGGGGGGGGGAGGGCAGGAAAGGGAGGAGAGAGGGGGGGGGGGGGGGGGGGGGGAGGGGAGGTGAGGGTAGTGTGGGGCAGGGGAATGACAACTGCATGTAAGCTTGCTTGGGAGGGAAGTGGTACACACACACACACACACACACACACACACACACAGACACACACACACACACACACACACACACACACACACACACACACACACACACACACACACACACACACACACACACACAGGCACACGCACACACATTGTCACCCAAAAGTCTTTTGGATGAAACTGTTGGCTCAAGGACCTGTGTGCAAACGCAGGCAAAACATCTTGTCCGCAGGTTAAACTCTGTTCCACTTTTTAAAAAAGTAGGCAATTGTGTGCTGGTTGGAACAAATGACAGTATACACGGGAACTGGATGAATGTAAGAAAAAACAAACCCATATGAGTGCTTGTTCCATTATCCTTGATATAAAAGAATAAATAAAATAAAATAAATACACACAGTGTCACACACACACACACACACACACACACACACACACACACACACACACACACACCACACACACACACACACACACACACACACACACACACACACACACACAATTCAGGAAGTATTTGCTGGATATTTGTATGCCTCAATATGTGTTATGGAGCATTTGGCTTGGTAGAGGTTGTTGATTTGAAAAGACCATAGAAGGCAGAGGAGGTGGAAAATCAAAACCTCGTAACTGTCTTCTGACTCATGTATACGATCTCTTTCTTGTCCAGGTGTGGCTTCATACTTGTCGAAACCGTTCTATTGAGACTTCAACTCTAGGGGACTGCCATGCAATACACAGAGATCAGAACAAAAACATCGTATTTCTAAAAGTTTTTGGCAGCAGTAGGATAAAGTACACACACACATGCACGAAAGTGAGTGTACTGTCGTTAGTGTTTTATGTGAACTGTTTATAAAATATATGTCTGTCTGTCTATCTGTCTGTCTGTTTGCCTGTCTCTCTTTCTGTCTGTCTGTCTCTGTTTGTGTGTTTGTGTGTCTCTCTCTGTCTCTCTACTCTGTTACCCTTGAAAAATAAAGATTATTCATTCCTTCATTCTTTCGTTCGTTCATTCGTTCATTCATTCATTCATTCATTCATTTATTCTCCTCTCTCTCTCTCTCTCTCTCTCTCCTCTCTCTCTCTCTCTCTCTCTCTCTCTCTCTCTCTCCTCTCTCTCTCTCTCTCTCTCTCTCTCTCTTTTCCAGGGGGACGGATAGCCTAGTGGTCAGAACATTGCGCTGGCAATTTGAAGACCCGAGTTCGAATCTGGTCGAGGAGATTTTTCTCCTGGAGTTAACATCAGTGCTGACTCCACTCTCCCCACAAGTCCTTCGGATGAGACTTTTAAACCGAGGCCCCGTGTGCGAACGCACGCAGAACATCTTGCGCACACGTTAAATCCTGTTCCACTTTTCGTAAGAGTAGGCCATCGTGTGCCGGTGGGAACAGATGACATTTACAAAACTGCATACACACGGGGACTGGATGTAAAAAAGCACAAGAGTGCTTATCCCATTATCCTCGATATAAAAGAATAAATCAAATCAAATCAAATCAATCAAATCTCTCTCTCTCTCTCTCTCTCTCTCTCTCTCTCTCTCTCTCTCTCTCTCTCTCTCTCTCTCTCTCCTCTCTCTCTCTCTCTCTCTCTCTCTCTCTCTCTCTCTCTCTCTCTCTCTCTCTCTCTCTCTCCTCTCTCTCTCTCTCTCTCTCTCTCTCTCTCTCTTTAGAAGAACTTTCAAGAAGAATACTGACTATATGTGTAATTTGTGTAATGTACTGGAAGATGAGGAGCATTTTATAAAAAGTTGTATTCTTTATGATAATCTAAGACATAAATATTTAGACCGTATAGATCAACCATATACAAATCTACTGAAATATGGTTCTGTTACAGCTATTCGTAATTTGAGTCTGTATCTTTTTAATGCCTTAAAAGTACGCAGGATTTTATTGAGAACTCGGGAAACTGACAAGGAGAATATGATTACTCAAAGGAGGTCATTTGTCCAATATATTAATAAGAAGGACGCATTCACATTTGCTTTTTTTGTTGTTTTTTATGTCTTGGCAGTCGCCACATATGGTTATACAGCAATTCTCATTTTTGCTTTATTTTGCTTTCCTTTGCTTTGCTATGCTTGTATGACCCCATTCTAGGGGCTGGAGCCTGAAGAATAAACATTGTTCATTGTTCATTGTTTTTCTCTCTCTCTCTCTCTCTTTCTGGCAATTTGACGACCTGGGTTTGAGTCCGGTCGAGGAGATTTTTCTCCTGGAGTTAACATCAGTGCTGACTCCACTCTCCCCAAAAGTCCTTCGGATGAGACTTTAAAACCGAGGCCCCGTGTGCGAACGCACGCAGAACATCTTGCGCACACGTTAAATCCCGTTGCGCTTTTCGTAAGAGTAGGCCATCGTGTGCCGGTGGGAACAGATGACATTTACAA
>CM060320.1:71083439-71088439 GCA_030674155.1 Stramonita haemastoma | reverse complement strand
GACAGTCAGGTAAACAGATAATTACAAATGGAGAGAGGAGAGGAGAGAGAGAGAGAGAGAGAAGAGAGAGAGGAGAGAGAGAGAGAGAGAGAGCAGACAGACAGACAGACAGACAGACAGACAGACAGACAGACAGACAGACAGACAGACAGACAGACAGACAGACAGCGAGACAGAGAGACAGAGAGAGAGAGAACTACGTGCTGCTTGAATAAATACGAGTATTTTAACACCCCTCCTCCCCCTCCCCCACTCCTTGTGTGTCCCACTGTCAAGTGATAGTTACCTGATCGATGCACACTGCTGATCGGCTGTGGGAAGGTAAAATCCTAAAAGGGGATTCCCCCTCAAGATGTTCTGCATGTGTAAAACTAGACAATGGTTTAGCATGTGTGTGGTTTTTAGTGGTGGGTCGAATTTTTTTTTTTTTTTTTTTTTTTACAAGTAATTGTATGAAACACTTGGCCGTATCATTTGGTTTAGTTTTTGTTGCTTTAAATCACTTTGTCCAAATAGAAGAAAAACCTGCATTTCAGCAAGGAATGGTGATGGACATCCAGTCTTGTTACGTTAAGGTTCTTGCCTTTAACATTTTTTTTTTCTACCCGTTTACTCTTCTTGACAATCACAACTTTGACATTTTGTATTGGCAATATTCAGTATTTTTCCTACACTTGATGAGCAAGAACCTGATTTTACTTTTCCTTTTGATGTTTTTGGTACACGAGGTGAAGTGTTGAGCACAAAGTTTACACGTTCAGTAATGGGTTTGGGTGTTGTTGGGTTTTTTTGCATTTAGAGCTTCAGCATGTGTTTTAGAGGCTCAAAATTTATCGGCTTTATCTGGGCAGATGTCATTAATTTACATGCTTGTATTTTTCAAACTCCGCCCACATAAGTTTTTCTCCTTCAACTGGAAGGTGGTATATATATGTAGCTTGATGTCAACTGGAAGGTGGTATAATATGTATGTTGATGTCAACTGGAAGGTGGTATAACATGTATGTTGATGTCAACTGGAAGGTGGTATAATATGTATGTTGATGTCAACTGGAAGGTGGTATAATATGTATGTTGATGTCAACTGAAAGGTGGTATAATATGTATGTTGATGTCAACTGAAAGGTGGTATAATATGTATGTTGATGTCAACTGAAAGGTGGTATGATATGTATGTTGATGTCAACTGGAAGGTGGTATAATATGTATGTTGATGTCAACTGAAAGGTGGTATGATATGTATGTTGATGTCAACTGGAAGGTGGTATAATATGTATGTTGATGTCAACTGAAAGGTGGTATAATATGTGCGTAGCTTGATGTCAACTGGAAGGTGGTATAATATGTGTGTAGCTTGATGTCAACTGGAAGGTGGTATAATATGTGTGTAGCTTGATGTCAACTGGAAGGTGGTATAATATGTGTGTAGCTTGATGTCAACTGGAAGGTGGTATAATATGTGTGTAGCTTGATGTCAACTGGAAGGTGGTATAATATGTGTGTAGCTTGATGTCAACTGGAAGGTGGTATAATATGTGTGTAGCTTGATGTCAACTGGAAGGTGGTATAATATGTGTGTAGCTTGATGTCAACTGGAAGGTGGTATAATATGTGTGTAGCTTGATGTCAACTGGAAGGTGGTATAATATGTATGTTGATGTCAACTGGAAGGTGGTATAATATGTGTGTAGCTTGATGTCAACTGGAAGGTGGTATAATATGTATGTTGATGTCAACTGGAAGGTGGTAATAATATGTATGTTGATGTCAACTGGAAGGTGGTATATGTATGTTGATGTCAACTGGAAGGTGGTATAATATGTATGTTGATGTCAACTGAAAGGTGGTATATGTATGTTGATGTCAACTGAAAGGCGGTATAATATGTATGTTGATGTCAACTGAAAGGTGGTATACGTATGTTGATGTCAACTGAAAGGTGGTATATGTATGTTGATGTCAACTGAAAGGTGGTATATGTATGTTGATGTCAACTGGAAGGTGGTATAATATGTATGTTGATGTCAACTGGAAGGTGGTATAATATGTATGTTGATGTCAACTGGAAGGTGGTATAATATGTATGTTGATGTCAACTGGAAGGTGGTATAATATGTATGTTGATGTCAACTGGAAGGTGGTATAATATGTATGTTGATGTCAACTGGAAGGTGGTATAATATGTATGTTGATGTCAACTGAAAGGTGGTATATGTATTTAGCTTGATGTCTGTATCCTGTCTTGATCATAACGATCTGAAGGACACGGTTTAAATAATGTTTGACCTATCCTGTATTTGTGAAATCTTAGACAATGGTTTTGTGGTTTGAAAAAAAAATGGTACTGCTTTATGTCACAACAGACTTCTCTGTCTGAAATTCGGGCTGCTCTCCGGGGGAGCTGTCCCGATGGTGCGTTACCTTGATGTGGTGGGATGGCTTGGGTGTTCTGTTTGATCCCCAGAGCTATGTGGGTGGGGGCTTCTGCCTCTGGCAGGTTCAACCATGCTCAACAGGTCTGTGGGGTAGGATCTAGACTAAAGTTGCACCCTGGTCCTCCAGGTTGGGGGTTGTGCTTTGGGTTAACAACACATTCACTTAAAAAGTTAGTATGTTACAGAAACCACAACAATATCTCTAAACAGCGACCTAGTTGGGGGAGTGTCCTCTCTGGTAGAGTCTATGACGCGAGCTGGTGAAAGCCTCCGGGAAGCCAGTGCGCTGACAACTCCTGGCGCAGAAGCACTGAAGCAGAGACGAAGGCAGCGGGAATGACGTGGGCCGAGCTGAAGGATCTCCCAGAACCGAGTCTGTTGGAGGAGTGTTGTTGTGGCCCTATGTTCCCATGGGAATCCACAGGCATAAGTCAAGTCTCCCCGGGGAGAGCGTATTGCCAAAAGTGCAGCGCCTACCCATTTTTTTTTTCTTTTTCCTGCATGCAGCTATATTTGTTTCCCTATCAGAGTGGCTTTTTTCTACAGAATTTTGCAAGGAAAAAACACTTGTTATCGTGGGTTCTTTTACATGCGCTAAATAATGACATGTAACACACGGGATCTCGGTTTATCATCTCGTCTGAAAGAATAGCACCCACACCACCACTCATGGTCTAATGGATGGGGAAAAGGTTTTAGGCCCAAACGGGATTCGAACCACCACACACTTCGACCCGGACTTTCCGCTTTCTAGGCAGGCGCGTTACCTCTAGATCCCTGATCCTCCCCAATTCAATGACCTCTATCATGTGTGATGAATCCAAGCTTGGCCTTATGAATGAATGGAGAAAGTGTTCCTTTAGAAGATGAACAAAATGTTTGCTGTCACCAGTATTGCTTCCATTTTTCCTGTATGTGGTGAGCACACACCACTGGCACTTGACTACCCAACTGACTTTCTTTCCCAGAGAAATACAAGCTTTGTACAAATCCTGCTTCTTTAGAAAGTTGATGTCTTGCACTTTAATTATTCAGAGTGTCTGTGCTTTCTGGCTGTAAAGATAACATGGCTGGATTGGAACTTTTTCCACATCTGTGTTTGAAAAGCATATTGGAATAGGCACGCCATTGTAGTCTGAGGTATTTCAAATAAATTTGTGAGAATGCAAAAGCGAACAAATGTCAGTGGGTTGGTCATTGTGTCACTGCTGGTCGGAGCATTGGGAAAAGCCTACCACCCCCTTCAGTCAAAAAAGCTGGAGTTAGGGTTGGGTAGCCGGCTCGCAGCTGAAAAAATGGAAAGGAAGCTTCAGAATGACTGAACAATGTCACAATCTGATGAAAGGAATTGCAAATTAATGCAAACGTCATAAGACAGTGAAGAAAACAAAAACTTGGCCAAGGTCTTTGAACATGTTCAGAGTTCAGTTTATGAATGACTTTCTAGTCAATGGTCTTAATAACATTGTATTCCTACAGTGTGTGTGTGTGTTGTGTGTGTGTGTGTGTGTGTGTGTGCGTGCGTGCGTGCGTGCGTGCGTGCGTGCGTGCATCAAGCTATAGCCTTGTCTGAGCGCGCGCGCGCGGGCACACACACACACACACACACACACACACACACACACACACACCACACACACACACACACACACACTCACACAACACACGCACACACACGCAGCGCGCACACTCGCACGTACGCGCACGCATGCACGCACGCACGCATAAAACCGAGGTCCCGTGTGCGAACAGACGCCGAACATTTTGCGCACACGTTAAGACCTGCTCCGCTTTCCAAAGGAGTAGGCCATTGTGTGCTAATGGGAAAGGATGATAGTTAACGATTGGGAAAACTGCATACACATGGAGACTAAATGTATAACAAAAAAAGGCATATGAGTCCTTTTCGATTATCCTCGAAATAAAAGGAGAGGTAACTGAGTGAATAAATGATAAATTATCTAAAAGAAAAAAAAAGCCTCCCCGGCGGGGAATTGAACCCCGGTCTCCCGCGTGACAGGCGGGGATACTAACCACTATACTACCGAGGATCTGCTACATGATGGCCTTGAAAAGAAATAAAACAGCGTTGCCATAAAGAAACTGTTGAGCTTTCAGGGGTGCCCCTACTTAGTCTATCTCCACCCACACTCCACCACCGTCTCAAACACAATAAATAATGAAATGATAATAATAATAATGTAAACACCCACTCCCCACCCCGCTCCCACTTCCAGTAGCCTACACCTAGCTGTAGGTGGATGGGTGGTCTAGAGGTAACGCGCCTGTCTAGAAAGCGAAAAGTTCTGGTCGGAGTGTGCGGTGGTTTGAATCCTGTTTGGCCCCAGATTTCACCCCCCACCCATTAGACCATGAGTGGTGGTCTGGGCGCTAGTCTTTCGGATGAGACGATAAACCGAGGTCCCGTGTGTTACACATCATTATATAGTGCGCGTAAACGAACCCTCGGCAACAAGCGAGTTGTCCCTGGCAAAATTCTGTAGAAAAAAGTCACCCTGATAGGGAAACAAATAGCCTACAGTTGCGGACAGGCAAAGAAAAAAA
>CM060320.1:71068439-71070939 GCA_030674155.1 Stramonita haemastoma | reverse complement strand
GTGTGTGTGTGTGTGTTGTTGTGTATTTGCGCTCTCAATTTTTTATTTCGAAGATAACGAATAAACATTCGCGCGCTTTTTTTAACATCCAGTCTCTGTGTACATATGTTGGCATATTTTGTCATCCGTTCCCAAATCGTCCATTTTTAAAAAAACAAAAATCAAATGAGGGTCGTACGCTTTCTTACATCCAGTCTCGTGTGCACGTGACTTTGCAAAATCTTATGATCCGTTCCCAGGGACACACACGAGAGAGAGAGAGAGAGAGAGAGAGAGAGAGAGAGAGAGAGAGAGAGAGAGAGAGAGAAAAGAAGAGAGAGAGAGAGAGGGAGAGAGAGAGAGAAGAGAGAGAGAGAGGAGAGATGATGGGGTGTGTGTGTGTGGTGTGTGTGTGTGTGTGTGTGGTGTGTGTGTTGTGTGTGTGTGCAAATTTATTTTGAGGTTTATGGAATACGCACTGTGTGCTTTTTCTTTTACATCCAATCCCTGTGTGCACAAAGTTCGCTAATTTAGTCATCCGTCCCCACCAGTGCACACGTATAATGTGTGTGTACTGCAGGCCTATCTACGAAATGGTATATCACTGTGTTTAGATCACCAGTTCATTGAATACATTGTGAAACCGCAAAAAAAATGTGTGTGTGTGTGTGTGTGTGTGTGTGTGTTGTGTGTGTGTGTGTGTGTGTTTTGGTGTTGTCTGTCTGTCTGTCTGTCTGTTCTGTCTGTCTGTCTGTCTGTCTGTCTGTCTGTCGGTCTGTGGCAGTTTTTTTGTGCTCATTTTTTAAGCGGAAAAAGCAGTTAGGGATACAAAGATTGCTACTTGTTAGTTTTGGATGAATGTTTCGTGTATGGACAACCACTGGTGTCTTACGGTGGTTTTTTTCTTTTTTTTTTTCTTTATCTTTTTTTCTTTACATTGATTCATAAAGTGTTAGAGAAAAATGACCTGGTCGTATGACTATCACAAGAATGACAACTTTTTTTGGTTTTGTTTTTAGTTTTATGCAGGAGGCAATTAGGGTACTTGCAGACTGCTATAGGATTTACGATATACACTTTATATAAAGAAAAATGAAGAAATGTGATTGTATGTTCGTACATTTGTAAATGGAAGCTTTCATAATTGAAAGGAATACTGTCATTGTGGTATTGCGTTAGAGATAAATATGGGCGTATGAGTGTATACACTTGTGCATGCTAGTGTTTGTCGACATGTTTGAGAGATGGCCGGTTGTCTTACAGTTTTTTAGGTGAGGAAGAGAGGAAGGAGGAGGGTGGTAGAAATGTTTAGGAGGAAAGGTCATCCATGATCGTATCTGATTTTTTGCTGGTTTTTTTTTTTTTTGGGGGGGGGAGAGAGAGAGAGAGAGAGAGAGAGAGAGAGAGAGAGAGAGAGAAGAGAGAGAGAGGAGAGAAGAGAGAAGAGAGAGAGAGAGAGAGAGAGAGAGAGGGGGGGGGGAGGGGGGGGGGAGGGACGGAGGCTGGTGAATTTTTGGTGTGTGTGTGTGTTTTGTTTGGTTTTTTGTTTTAACATAGTATATTTTTTTTTCGGGTTTTTTGATGAGGCTAAGTGTAAGAAATACAATAGTATATTGCGTCATTCTTTTTTTTTTTTTTTTTTTAATCAGATTAAATACAAAAACACAATTGTAAGTATTTCGGATTTTGTTTTCATTTTAGATGAAATACAAGAAATACAGTAGTCTATTTTTTTTTTTCGAGTTTTTATGAGATCAACTGTAAGAAATACAAACAGTGTATTTTTTACATATTTTTAGGAGATTACATACACAAGTACATTTTCGGATTTTTATGGGATTGAATGCAAAAGATACATCAGTATATATTAATGCAAGTAAAACACCCGTATATTTTTTTCGTTATTTTATGTGGATAAATGCAAAAAGAGCCTAGTATTTTTTTCCCCCTTTTTTTCTTTTGATGAGATTGAATGTAAGAAATCTAGTTGTTTTTTCCAGCCCCGGCAACATTTTGGTTTAATGAAATGTCAGGTGTTAAATATCTAGTCCCTCAGCGCTAGCCTTTGATGTTAGCAGGTGTGTCCTTAGTTTATATAGTGGTGGTGAAGTATATGTCGGAGAAAATGCCTTTGTCTACTATTTTCCTTTTTTGTTTTTTGTTTTAAAATAGTATCCACTGTAATATAAAAGGGGACCAGGTTCTATGCTTCCCTTTGCATTGAAATAGCATGTTGTGAATTGGTGGCAAAACTGCTCATTGGTTTTTCCGCTAGTATAATTTAATAACAGATTTTACACCACACAGTTTATGAAAAATTGATGTATGTGAAATATTTCATGCTAAAGGCTAGGATCCTTTAAGTGTCCTGTGTGGACAGGAAGGGATGGGTTTTGTTTGTTGTTGTTGTGTTGAATCTAATACCAGTACACAAATGAAATCTATCATGTATTGGCCTTTTTCCAAAGGCAAGAATGAGAATCAGAAATTATTTTTTGCCAGTTTTATTTTCAATTTATGG
>CM060320.1:71058491-71060991 GCA_030674155.1 Stramonita haemastoma | reverse complement strand
GCATTATGACCCCTTCTCCCTACACACACACACACACACACACACACACACACACACACACACACACACACACACACACACACACACACACACACACACACACACACAATGATTAAAAATCCATATTTTTTTGTATTCAATATGAAATAGGTGGGAGGGAGGGTTGAAGGGGGGGGGGAGGGGGGCAGGTAAGATTTGGGGGAGGGGTAGGGTGCCCCATTATGTTGATCTTTCTGGCAATGAATGAATTTATAAAAGAACAATACCTTACGCTAAAACTTCCCCCAAAATACGAAAAATACGTATCGGTTCATCCGTGGAAACAGTTTTGTATTTCTCCAAAGTCTGCAAGTTGATAACAAATAAATTTCAACGTGAATATATGAAAATATTTACACAAGAATTAAAAAAAATGAATCGTTTATTCACACAAATGGCACCCCCCCCCCCCCACACACACACACCAAGCCTATCATATTGTTTTGAAGAAACCTGTTACTCAAGACACACCACATCGGTATTTTTCCACTTGTGAAATTTATCTCCGAAGTCTATCCCCGAAGTCAGAATGTGGCTACATTAATGGTGGGCAAAAACAGTCTCGTACACAGAAATTGGTGAACCTCGGAAGTCTAGCCAAGGAACGCAAAAAAGAAAATTCCCGAAATCGCAATGTGGCTACCTTAATGGTGGGTCAAAACGTTCGCATACACAAAATCTCACCATTGGTGAACTCATAGCTTTAGCTGAGAAACGAAAAAAACCAACAAAACAAACACCCTTTCCACGCCTCCCCCCCCTCCCGCGCCCGAAATTGAACAAAAATGAAAAGCGTATTGGTAGCCGAGCATTTTCCACTGTATCCTCCCTCCCTTAGTCTATTGTGAACACTGATGTCCATTCCTGCCATTCAGGTTTTAGAGACGCAGTGTTCAAAGCATTGCTTCAACGAAATATTGTCAGAGCAAACTGTTTTGCTTTGCTATTTTATAGTCATTTTGTTCAGACTCCAGGTTTTGCTTGACTTTTCATGTTTGCTAAATGTTTTTTTCATATCGTTTTAATGTCTCATAAATTATTGAAGAAAGGTTTCGGAGTCTGCTTTGGAATTTTTATTGTTTTTTTTTGTGGTTGAAATGTTTGTTTGTTTTTCGTTTTAATAACATCATCTTTGTCTGTTTTTTTCCAACCTCCACTTGCCATATTGTTTGAAATCATTTAGGAGAGAGAGGCGTTTATTTGAGGATATAACCCAGACAGAAAGAAAAACAGCCTGGTAGACAGGTAGGCAGACACACAGACTCACACACACACACACGCGCACGCGAGCACACATATACACACACACATACACACACATAAACACACACACACACATACACACACACGCACGCACACACACACAGCGTGCGCACGCATGAACATACACAAGTACACAAGAACTCATTCAGGCATACACACACACAAACATACACACTGACCCCCTCCCCCACCCCACCCCACCCTTCCCCTTCCCCTCTACCACACACAAACACACACACACACACACACACACTGAACACACACACACACACTCTGAACACATAAACAAACACATACACACACTACATCCCCCCCAAACACTCACACACACACACATACTGACCCCCCCCTTCACCCCCCACCCCCACCCCCAACCCCCAACCCCACCCCCCAACGCCCCCACCCCCCCTTACCCCCCAGCCCCCCTAACCCCCAAAACACACACATACACGACCATTAAATTCCAGAAGAGCCGAGTCCAGACAGAAGGCTACCCGGTGGCCATCAGAGATTTTCCATTGATGTGCCGATCTGGTTTCTGAATGCAGACCCATCATTCTGCCAAACGACCAGCCGCCTTCAGCCTCCTCTGTCTGCAGACCCCGCTGCTCTACAGCCTGATGGCTTTGCTTACTTACTTACCTACCTACTTGCTTGCTTGCTTGCTTGCTTACTTACTTACAACTTGGTATTAGGGGCCTATGTCTCTGTGTCTCTCTGTCTCTGTGTTTGTTTGTCTCTCGTTCTCGTTCTGTCTCTGTCTCTCTGCCTCTCTCTGTCTCTGTCTCTCTGCCTCTGTCTCTCTGTGTCTCTCTGTGTCTCTCTGCCTCTCTCTGTCTCTGTCTCTCTGCCTCTGTCTCTCTGCCTCTCTCTGTCTCTCTCTGTCTGTCTCTCTCTCTCTTTCTCTCTCTCTATGTATATTATATATTATATATATATATATATATATATATATATATATATATATATATATATATATATGTCTCTCTATCTCTCCCTCTCTCGCTCGCTCTCCCTGTGTCTCTCTTCCTGTGTTTGTGTCTATGTCTCTCTGTCTCTGTTTCTCTCTGTGTCTGTCTGTCTCTGTCTCTCTGTCTGTCTCTGTCTGTCTATCTGTGTGAGTGTATGTGTGTGTGCATGTGTGTGTATGTGTGTGTGTATGTGTGTGTATGTGTGTGTGTGTGGTGTGTGTGTGTGT
>CM060320.1:71040991-71053491 GCA_030674155.1 Stramonita haemastoma | reverse complement strand
AAACTAGAGTTTTTTCCCCCTACTAGCACTGTGTAGAAGGTGCCACATGACCCAGAAGGTAACGGCGGAGTGTAGCCCAATCTGCCCTATGAAGCCGGAAGTGCAGACATTGGGAGAGATCATGTTCGGGACTTCACCGGCAGCGACCTCTGGCGGTCTGTGGGCAAGATACGTGGTTTCAGGGGCGGTAATCAAATGGCAGGGAAAGAAGGTGTCAATAATCCACCTTGCCCTCCAGGGGTCGCTCCCATCTCCGGAAGTGCATAGGCTGATTAGTTAAGTGGGCTGAGATCAATCAGAAAACATCGACAAAGTCTGGTGACAGGCGGGGACAGAAATTGAGTCTATTAGTGGCCCAGTTAAGTCTATTTACGTATCAGCAACATGGATAGATTCTGTTGATGGACCTACACCATCAGTGAAGTTGATTGATGCATCAATGACAGACGTGAAGGGTTTTTGGCGGATAAGTGATAGCAGTAAAAACACAAAAAACCCTGATAGATCGGTGATATCAGTAAAGTATAGTAATTGATATCACAGTTATGTTTATTGAAGAATCGGTGAAATAAGTAGAGAATATTGATGAATCAGTGATATCCGAAAAGTATACTGATAGTATTCAGTGATATCGGTAAAGTATATCAATAAATAAGTGATGTCAGTAAAGAATATTGATGAATATCATAGTTAAGTTTATTGAAGAATCGGTAATATCAGAAAAGTATGGTTATTACCATGACAGTTAGGTTTATTGAAGAATTGGTGTTATCAGTAAAGAATATTGAGAAATCAGTTATATCAGAAAAAAATATATTGGTAATAATCAGTGATATCAGAAAAGTACAGTGATAATCAGTGGTATCAGTAAAGTATATCGATAAATAAGTGATGTCAG
Organism: Stramonita haemastoma; assembly: GCA_030674155.1. NCBI lineage: Eukaryota > Metazoa > Mollusca > Gastropoda > Neogastropoda > Muricidae > Stramonita > Stramonita haemastoma. Next base: position 71,052,593 of record CM060320.1, on the reverse strand, counting down.
TAAGGAATATTGATTATTATCACAGTTAGGTTTATTGAAGAATAGGTAATATCAGAAACGAATATTGATAAATCAGATATATCAGGAACGTATATTGATAACCAATGATATTAGTAAAGTCTATTGATAAATAAAGGGTATCAGTAAGGTGTAAGGTGTGCGTGCGTACGTGCGTGTGTGCGTAAGTGTGTGTGTGTGTGTGTGTGTGTGTGTGTGTGTGTGTGTGTGTGTGTGTGTGTGAGCGCGCATTCAAGCACACATGCGCAAGTGCTTGCATATCTGGGCGTATGTATGCCTACATATATATAAAAAAATCATCAGTGATATTTAAGTTTTCTTTGTTTATAATTTTAAAAAATGTGTGCGTAAAACGGTCATTCTGTAATGAGGGTTTTTTTCTGAGATAAAGGTTTTCCCTTGTGGTTTTTGCTATGCTTCTAAATCCCAAATAATAATAATATAATATAATAATAATAATAATAATAATAATAATAATAATAATAATAATATAATAATAATAATAATAATATAATAAAATAATAAAAATAAAAATAATAAAATAATAATATAATAATAATAATTTATGTGTGCTATTTCTTTCTTTCTTTTTATTTTTTTAGATAATAAACTGTTTAAATTCCTAGTCCTGAACATAAAATGTAAAAAGTAAAGGTGTCCCATAACCTATGTGGTCGTAGGGGAGCGAGGCGTCAGAAACCTCAGCTTCTCTAGGGGCCAGCATGATGAGGGCGGCGCCCATCTCCTCTCCCTCGCTGCTTTACCTTCCCTGACCCTAAAGAGGGCAGGTATTCATTGACAGCTGGGTCAACTGGGGTTGGGGGGGGAGGCTGTACTAAAGCCAAGGCGCACAAACGGTCAGCCATCCAGCTAGTAACCACGTTCGATGCTGCTTAACTTTGACTCGGGGAAAGCAAGTACTCTGACCACTGAGCTGTCCCGTCCCCTATTCTGGACATCCTCAGTCTATTCCTGGATGAACGGAGGCTCTGTTCTTTCCGCTCTGGCTGTCCTGTGTGGCATGACCGGGGTCTGTGACCCGGGAATGGAAGACATCCTCCCGTGTGCGGCCTGGTTAGTCTCGTGTTTCTGGAAGGATGGCAGTGATGATGACCCTCCGTAATTCCTGTGAGAGAAAAGCAGGGCTTCATTGGTTCCAGCAAAAAAATGACTGACTCTTCTGAGAGGCGGAACGTGCTTTTTTAACGTGTTCTTTTTTTCTTTCTTTCTTTCTTTCTTTCTTTCTTTCTTTCTTTCTTTCTTTCTTTCTTTCTTTCTTTCTTTCTTTCTTTCTTTCTTTCTTTCTTTTCTTTCTTTCTTTTCTTCTTCTGTCTGTCTGTCTGTCTGTCTGTCTGTCTTTCTTCTTCTATCTATCTACTACTATCTCTATCTATCTCTCTTCTTCTTCTTCTGTCTTTCTTCTGTCGTGTCTGTCTGTGTCTGTCTGTCTGTCTGTCTGTCTGTCTGTCTGTCTGTCTGTCTGTCTGTCTGTCTGTCTCTGTCTCTCTCTCTCTCTCTCTCTCTCTCTCTCTCTCTCTCTCTCTCTCTCTTCTCCTCTCTCTTCTCTCTCTCTCTCTCTCTCTCTCTCTCTTCTCTCTCTCTCTCTCTATCACCTTCCTGCAGAAAAGCAGAGGTGGATATACAATGTTTGCCGTTAGAACATTAATCAGGAGTAGGACTGAAGACGTCAGTAACCTCCCTTTCACCCTCCAGCCCTTTACAACACAACACAACACCACATCAGCCCACACACACACACCACACACACACACACACACACACACACCACACACACACACACACAACACACACACCCCACAACAAAACAAAATACACTAAAATACATATAAGCCACGCGCACACGCGCACACGACGCGCACACACACAGAGTCCCCGAGTGTATGCAATTTTGTAATTTTTGTCATATATGTTCCCACTGGCACACAATACTACTCTTTCGAAAAGCGGAACAAGATTTAGTGTGAGCGCAAGATGTTCTGCGTGGGATTCGCACACGGGGCTTCAGTTTATAGCCTCATCCGAAAGACTTTTGGGGAGAGTTGGAGTCTGTACTGATGTTAACTCCAGGGCAAAAAAAATCCCCTCGAACGGGATTCGAACCCGGGTCGTCAGGTTGCAAGCGCGATGTTCTAACCATTAGAGCATTCCCTGCCCACTGTCCCTGGGGATTTGTTTATGACATAATAAGTATTTGCATTAGAGGGGTTGTGGGCTAGGGTAGAATAGTAAGTAGTGGTTAGAGCAGTGAACATGCAATCTGACACTGTGGGTTCGAGTTACCATCAGCAGAACGCGTGCTCGAGGGGATTATTTTTTTTCCCCCTGGAGTTAACATCAGTACACACTCCACTCTCCCCAAAAGTCTTTCGTGGATGAGACTTTAAACCGAAGCCCTGTGCATGAACGCACGCAGAACATCTTGCGCACACATTAAATCCTGTTCTGCTTTTTGAAAGAGTAGGCCATTGTGTGCCGTGGGAACAGATGACAAAATTTACAAAACTACATATACTCGGGGACTGCTGTTGTGTGTGTGTGTGTGTGTGTGTGTGTGTGTGTGTGTGTGTGTGTGTGGTGTGGTGCGTGGTGTGTGTGCGTGCGTGCGTGCGTGCGTGCGTGGTGTGTGTGTGTGTCGTGTGTGTGAATCCCCTGAAAATCCTTCCAATGAGACTATACACTGACCTGTCTCCGCGTACACACTCAAGCAGGACATCTTGCGCACAAACGTTAATACCTTTCTACAAGAGTAGGCCATTTGTGTACTGGTAGGAACGGATGACAAAATTGAAAAAAACAAAAACAACAAACAAAAAACATACACGCTGGTGACATGTTTCGTATCACCCCCCGGAAACCGGAGTACAGCTATTTAATGGTAGGTAAACGGTCACATACATAAAAATTTCACCATAAAAGAAGCTTTCAATCTCTAGTTGAGGAACAAAAAATAAAGTAAAAAAAAAAAGACACCATGACAGTGACAGGAGACGGGGGGAGGGGGAGGGGGGGGGCTGAGCTGCAGCACAGCTTTCAGTTCTCCCCCCCCCACTCACAGCTCCTCTCAGCTGCTAATTAATCCACCCCATTCCAGCCTAGGTTGGGCTAGCTGGTACTGGTGCTGATTATAGCAGGAACTGACCACACAGACGAGGTAACAGGAATAAATTTACCACTTTTGACTGAGTGATGTTGGATTTGTGCGTTGTGGGAGGTTTCCTTGTGTTTTGTCTCTCTCTCTCTCTTTCCTGCAAATAGAAAAAAGAGATTCTGTTAGGAAAGACTGTTTCTTGTCGTCTTTCTACCATGTACATAGTCCGACATTAGAAAGAAGTGTGGGTTTATTTTTACACGGGGACTGAATGTAAAAAACGTACATGGGTGTTTATTTTTTATAAACCCTCGAAATGCAACTCTCCTCCTCACATCTCTTCTCTGTCCTGACGCTCTGTCTGTCTGTCTGTCTGTCTGTCTGTCTGTCTGTCTGTCTGTCTGTCTGTCTCTCTCTCTCTCTCTCTCTCTCTCTGACTCTCTTCTCTCTGTCTACACACGCAGCACGACTACCATCACACAATCACATTCTCTATTCTTCTTCTCTCTTCACCTCTATCTTTCTCTTTTCAAACACGCCACACACACAGTACACACACACGAACACCACACACACAACACTACAACACAAACGACACACACACACACACACACACACACACACACACACACCGCCCGCGCGCGCACACACACACTACACCACAACACACTCACTCCACACCAGCCACCCACTCACACACACTCACTCACACTCACTCTCACAAACACAACACACACACACACACCACACACACACACACACACACACACACACACACACACACACACACACACACACACACACACACACACTTCATTGAGGGGAGGGTGGGGGGGGGGCAGGGAGGGAGTGGTAGGGATCGGGGGTAAGGCAGAATTTACCTGGCAAGTTGTGATAGAGAAAAAGAAGAAGAAGATTAGAGAGAGGCATGTGCAGTATTGTGTGTGAGAATGAGTAATTTGGATCTGGAAATTCAAGATGTTTGATATGTTTCAGACATCATCTCTCTGGTTCTCTATGTCTCTCTGGTCTTCTGTGTTCTGTTTTCTGTGCTCTCTATGGTGTTTCTGATGGTATCTGTTCTGTCTCTGTCTGTACTGTCTCTCTTCCGTTAGTATGTCTGTCTCTGTCTTCTCAGATCTCTCTTCTGTCTGTCTGTCTCTCTGTCTCTGTCTTCTCTCTGCTCGTCTGTCTGTCTCTCTCTTCTGTCTCTTCTCCTGTCTGTCTCTGTCTCTCTCTCTCTGTCTCTTCTTCTGTCTGTCTGTCTGTCTGTCTGTGTCTCTCTTCTCTCTGTCTTTCTGTACTGGCTTGTCTCTCTGTCAGTCATGTCTGTGTGTCTGTCTCTCTGTCTCTGTCTATCTGTCTGTCTGTGGTCTGTCTGTCTGTTGTCTGTCTGTCTGTCTGTCTGTCTGTTTCTCGTCTCTGTCTCTGTCTCTCTGTCTCTCTCTCTCTCTGTCTCTTCTCCTCTCTCTCTGTCTCTCTCTCTCTCTTTCTCAACAAAGAAAATAATTCAGTCTGAGTAAACAGTTTCCGCCAGTTTGTTCAGAATCTCTGTTATTTGTTCTTATATTAACTGTTACGCTGACAGTTTATGTACTCAGAAATCCAGGAAGACTTTGCTTGTGGAACGTTCCTCTGAAATAACCGTGCACTACAGGAAGCCACGCTTTACCCCTTGAGGGATAGTTGAGGATTGTGTTTGGTTGGGATTTTGGGTGTGAATTTTTTTTTACGCGTGTGGTTGGTGGTGGTATTGCATCAAATACTAATATTAGCAAGGGGATCTTCAATCTTTTGGAGACAACCCTGAAAAATAACAGCTGGCAGAAAACTGTGGCTCTGGATGAAGATGGAGACTGCTGGTTAAAGCAATACCAAGACTTCCTCTGAACGAGTTTCGCTTAGAAATGGAGACTGCTTGCCAAAACAATGTCAAGTCTTTCAGTGAACAAGTTTCTATGGAAGATTGAGACTGTTTCTTGGAGCAATGTCAAATCTTCAACGTGGTGGTTTTCTCTGACAGAAATCATGACACAAAAATCCAGTCACGAGAGCCTGAATTTTTTTTTGAAAGATGAGGGGCACCCGTTACCCAGACTTTGCCATCCTGAGCTGAACACAATCCCAAGAATACAGTAAGGCAGATTATGACACATGATATTTAAGACCTCAGCTTCTGCAGGCTCGTGTTTTTGTATGTAAAAGACAGAAGCAGAAGAGTGTTCAAAAATCGTGATATTAATGCGTTCTGGCGAGCGTAAGGTCTACAAATTTATGGGACGAAACATTTCAGGACAAGGGGATTTGTTCTGGAAACCTGCTGTCCAGCTGTCCCTGGGGTTTTTCTTCTGCTGTATGACATAGCGGACGATGTTTTTCGTTCTGCTCTTGATATTTTTCTCAGCTCAGATTCATGAAGAGTCCTTCTCGTGGAAGCTGGGGAAATTAATGGAGACCGTGTTTACTTAGCGTATGTTGACTGCTGTATGTCTACATCCTGGATACTTTTTTTCATCTGCACTCTTCAATTTTACGTCTCTTTTCAAAATATTGATATTAGACATTTACTTCATCTGTGTTTACTTACTGTATGCTTACTGAGGAAACTGTACATTAACTTACTCTACTTCTCCCGGCAGGACCACAGAACCAACGAGTCTGTGAGGCAAGAGGTGACTATGGAAGCTTAGGAACTCTTTTTGGCAGTTGCACAGAGGAGGGTTGGTTTGTCATGGATGGCCTCCCACTCACCACAGCTCTCTGACCAAGACTGTCCTACAATGGATCGGGGGATCGGGGGTCTAGAGGTAACGCACCTGCCTAGAAAGCGGAAAGTCCAGGTCGCAGTTTGCAGTGGTTGGAAGCCCGTTCGGGCTCAAAACTTCTCCCCTATCCATTACACCATGAGTGGTGGTCTGGGTGCTAGTCTTTCGGATGAGACGATAAACCGAGGTTCCGTGTGTTACACATCGTAAAAGAATTCATGGCAACAAGAGGGTTGTCCCTGGCAAAATTGTGTAGAAAAAAGCCACTCTGATAGAGAAACAAATACAGTTGCAGACAGGAAAAAGAAAACAAAATAATGGGTGGCGCTGCACTTAGCGACGCGCTTTCCCCGAGGAGAGCAGCCTGAATTTCACAAAGAAAAATCTGCTGTGACATAAAGGGGTATAAAATAGATACATTTGAATAAACTAGACACTTGAGGGAGGAAGACACACGGACAGACACACGAAGAACTAGGATGGAAAGCACCACAGACCTGCCATAGCTGTGCTGTTGCAAAAGCCTGAAGACAGACGAGGCTGGAGAAAAGTGCTGACTGACGCATCCCCGATTGTACCCTCAGGTATTGACCATCCTGGTCAAAGAACTCATTGACGTTTACTTGGTGTGTATTTATTTACTCAGGAGACTGCATATCAGGTACTTATAGCATGTCTGCTACTCCATGCTTACGAGCTGCAGGGTTAACTACTGTATGCTTAATTTCAGTACATGTATCCAGGAGAATGTATATTTGCTTAGTGTATGTTTTTATTTATTTATTTATTTATTTATTTATTTATTTAATTCATCCTTTTATATCGAGGATAATGAAATAAGTACTCATGGGCTTTTTCACATCCAGTCCCCTTGTGTATGCAGTTTTGTAAATCTTGTCATATATTCCCGCCAGCACACAGTGGCCTACTCTTATGAAAGGTGGAACAGGATTTAACGTGTATACAAGATGTTCTGCGTGCGTTCGCACACGGGGCCTCAGTTTATTGTATCATCTGAATGTTTTCGTATTGTATGTCTATTTACTGCAAGATGAATTATCTTGCTGTTTATTTATTGATATTTGTTTTACTTTGTCACTCAGTAGCTCCATTTTGAGATCATAAGGTAGTCTGGGGTTTTGAGCTTAGCCTCACCATTAACCCTCTTCGTGGCAACGTACAAAAGTGATAATGAACAGCACTGGACACTGTATGTGTACTTACTGTTATCACAGTCACTCTATGTTAACTCAAGAGAAAAAGTAAATGTTTAGTTACTGTGTCTGTACTTAATGTACATTTACTGAGGACACTGTATGTATACTTACTGTATATTCATGTACTGTGTGTTTACTGACTGTACATATACTTACTGTCTGCGTGTTATGTTGTTTTGTTTTTGCTGGTAGTCTTTAGAGACGATAGATGTCCCCCCCCCCTCCTGTCCTAGACAGAGCCAGTGAGGGAGGAGCTACAGCTCTTTCTTTAGCTAGGGAGGCAGAATGGGGCCTGATGAGGGTTTGTCTGAAAAATGGCACTGGGATCGATTTTTATGGACTTTTTGTAAACACACCTTTTGTCTGGCCTGTAGTGCCTCCATTTCTCTACTTCCTTTACTCTGTGGGTGTGTGAGTGCGAGTGAGTGAGTGAGTGAGTGAGTGAATGAGTGTGTGTGTGTGTGTGTGTGTGTGTGTGTGTGTGTGTGTGTGTGTGTGTGTGTGTGTGTGTGTGTGTGTGTGTGTAAGTGTGTGTGTAAGTGTGTGTGTGTGTATGTGTTTGTGTGTGTGTGTGTGAAATAATAAATTTGGGCTATGTCAAAACAACATTTTGACAATCAACAGGAGGTTGCAAAAGTCTTTCTTGATTTTTTGAGAATCATTGCCCCTGTCTGTCTATCCCTTTGTGACTTTTTGTTGTTGTTCAAAGATACATAGAATAAAAAAATAAATCATGATTCGCTATATTCTAAGCAAAAAAACCCCAACCCAGCCAATTGTTTGATTGCAATTTTCCCATCTGCATCTTCATAGATTCAAACACGGTATGTAGCATTTGCCAGCCTGGGTTATCAGAGCATTCCACGGATTCTTTAATCCCCCACCCCTTCTAACAGCACTCAAACTGACAGACTGCTCGCCATACACCTGTTGGTTTGGCTCTTCATTTTCATAGCCATTAGCCAACTAGATGTTTGCAATATGCTGCAGCTCTCCTGAGGACACAATGCATTGAAAATCTTCACTTCACCAGGCAACATTAAAGGGCTGGCTTTGTGCAGCTGTAGAAAAGAGTTTGTTCAACTCCATTCACTTCTTTGCTTCAAGCCTTTTCTCTTCTGGGGGAACTGGGCAACAACAAACATCGACAACATCAACAATGATGATCAGCCAGCTTGGTCAGTGTAAACACAAGGGAAATGACATCAGCATCAGCATCATCATCGTCGTCGTCGTCTCGTCATGATCATGATCATGCATCATGATCATATCATCATCATGATCATATCATGCATCATCATCATCATCACAACAACAGCAGCAACACAGCAGCAACAATAGAAACAACAACAACAACACAACAACAACAACAAGACAATAACATGTGAGGAGGAACATGAGCATCACAGACAGGAGAAGGGGGAAGCAGCAATATTGCAGTGGTCTGAACACAGAGTGCCTTTTGATCCCAGTGAACCCAGTGAAGCATGACCACACTGTCAGCAATTTCTAGCTGCTTGCATATATATATATATATATATATATATATATATTATATATAAATATATATACATATATATATATTATACATTATATATATATTAGTTGACTTGATAAACCGTGTGGCATAGTTCTGTGTTTATATATTTATTATATATTAATATATATAATATATTATTATATATTATTATATAATTATATTATAATATGTGTTGTGTGTGTGTGTGTGTGTGTGTGTGTGTGTGTGTGTGTGTGTGTGTGTTGTGTGTGTGCTGGGTGGTGCGTGGTGGTGTGTGTGGAGGGGGGTAGCAGAGAAGTGGAGTGGATAGGAGGGGAAAGGAGGGTGGGAGGGAGGAGGAGGGGCCACGAGCTAGGGGAGATAATGAAAGAAAAAAAGTTGATTAAGCATGATACCTCACAGAAGTCTTCTTTGAGGATAGCTTCATAGCCATGGGCCCATATTCCCCCCTTTGCCGTCTGTCTGCTGTCTGTCTCTCACTATCTCTGTCTCTCACTGTCTCTGTCTCTGTCTGTCTGTCTTTTGTCTCTCATTGTCTCTGTATGTCTCTGTCTATGTCTGTCTGTCTGTCTGTCTTTGTCTCTCACTCTTGTCTCTGTATGTCTCTGTCTCTCTCTCTGTCATTCTCTCTCTTATTCTCTCTCTCTTTCTTTATTCTCTTCTCTGTTTTCTCTCTCTGTGTTTCTGTCCTGTCTGTCTGTCTGTCTTCTCAATGATTACGTTGCTTAAAGCATGAGATATCTGCCTCTTTTCCTTCAATATTGTCAAGGATTGCCATTTTAGTTGGTTTTATTTAACAATGCTCTATAAAAAGGGGAAATTCTTTTACAATTTCTTGTCCACTTGCATAGTGATTAAAATGGTCACATATTATATATAACGTACACACTTTCCTTTGCGTTGTTGTTACTGCTCGTTACATTCACAGAAGCTGTTATCCATCATTCACTTCAGCTAGCTTGTTGTTCATATGTCTGTCTGTCTGTCTGTTTTGTTTTCTCTTGTACTCTTCCCCTCTCTTCGTCTCCTTTTTTCTGGTATGTCAGTGTTTCCATTTTGTAAACACAAAATTTGAACACAACGTGGCTCAACACGTCACCTACAGAGCTGAAGATGAAACACACACACACACACACACACACACACACACACACACACACACACACACACACAACACACACACACACACACACACACACACACACACAACATACACACACAACACACACACACAAACATACACACTCACACACACACACATACACACACAAACACACACATACAGAGAGAGAGAGAGAGAGAGAGGAGAGAGAGAGAGAGAGAGAAGAGAGAGAGAGAGAGAGAGAGAGAGAGAGGAGAGGAGAGAGAGAGAGAGGAGAGAGAGAGAGAAGAAGACAGACGACAGACAGCAGACAGACAGACAGACAGACAGACAGACAGACAAGACAGTGACAGACAGACAGGAAAAGACAGAGACAGAGACAGAGACAGGAACAGAGACAGAGACAGAGACAGACAGACAGACAGACAGACAGACAGAGAAGAGACAGGTAGGACAGGGACAGGCACAGGACAGAGAATAAAGGTCTTGGTTTCTGAAAAAAAAATGTTAGAGGTGACCGAGAAAAAAACTACTCATACAGACACATGTAATTATCACTGTATATAACATCTGCAGCTACACATGTCGTAGCAAATTCCTAATGCGCTTAAACAAAATGAGCAGCATCATAATTTCAATTTTCTGTGGTTTGTTGCCTTACTCTGAACTCATTAGGGACTGTTGCGAGAATTTAAAAAAAGCCACACTTGAGTGTCAAAGCACCTCATTATGGAAAGAATACAAAAGTTTTCTTCCTTACATAACACAACGATCTGTGGTTGTGGGGAAGAGTGGGACACATTTCAATGATCTCTGTCATCATCGCAGGATCTGTAGTGACACATCTTTCACCTTGTACTGCAGTGACACATCTTTCACCGTGTACTGCGGTGACACATCTTTCACCTGTACTGCAGTACACATCTTTCACCTTGTACTGCAGTGACACATCTTTCACCTTGTACTGCAGTGACACATCTTCCACCGTTGTACTGCAGTGACACATCTTTCACCTTGTACTGCAGTGACACATCTTTCATCTTGTACTGCAAATGACACATCTTTCACCTTGTACTGCAGTGACACATATTTCAGTCTGTACTGCAGTGACACATCTTTCATTGTAATGCTGTGACACATCTTTCATCTTGTACTGCAGTGACACATCTTCTGATCATCTTAGGTTACTGCAGTGACATATTTCCAGCCTGTACAGCAGTGACACATCTTTCGGGGGCCTGTACTGCAGTGACCACATCTTTCAGGGGTCTGTACTGCGTGACACATTTTCAGGTGTTTGTACTGCAGTGACACATCTTTCAGCCAGTGACACATCGTTCAGGGATTTGTACTGCAGTGACACATTTCCCAGCCCTGTACTGCAGTGACAATCTTTCAGGGGTTGTACTGCGACACATCTTTCAGGGGCTTGTACTGCAGTGACCATGCTTTTCCGAGGAAGGGTGACACTGCTAGTACACAGCATGCTTTTTTTCAAGGGGTCTGTACTGAGTGAATTGTTGGGGTGTGATGTGTGACTTGTAGTGGGTGTGTTTGCTATGTGGTCTTTCGTGGGCCTGTGTGAGTGCGATCGTGTGTGGGGTGTACTGCAGCGACAATAATTTACAGGAAGGAGGTAATCTCAGTTGACACATCTTTCAGGGGTCTGTACTGCAGTGACACATCTTTCAGGGGCCTGTACTGCAATGACACATCTTTCAGGGGTCTGTACTGCAGTGACACATCTTTCAGGGGCCTGTACTGCAATGACACATCTTTCAGGTGTCTGTACTGCAATGACACATCTTTCAGGGGTCTGTACTGCAATGACACATCTTCAGGGGCCTGTACTGCAATGACACATCTTTCAGG
>CM060320.1:71030991-71035991 GCA_030674155.1 Stramonita haemastoma | reverse complement strand
ACACACACACACACACACATACACACACACACACAGAAGAAGAGAGAGAAAGGGGGAGAATTATATATAGCCAACAGGATGAGTACTGGTTCATTAGTTTTGATGCATCAAGTGCATTAGGTGATTTTTGAAGGTCGACAATGATTGGTGCTGTTTAATTGAATCGGGAAGGGAGTTCCACAGTACAGGGCCTGAGTATAGTAAACTGGACTTGAACAAGTCTATTCTTGGGATTGGGATACTTGGCTTTTCAGTATTTCTGGAACGATTCATTGGGAACTTATCTCTTAAGGATGTGGGGACAGCTCCTGCCATTATCTTAAACATCAGGATGCCCTTGTTATATTTTAGTCTTTGTTGTAGGGGGAGAATACTTAACTGAGTGTAATCCACGTCAAGTAATGTTGTTTTCTTCAGGAGGATAAGTTTGAGAGCACGTTTATACAGACTTGATAAGGGTTTCATAGTGTTTGCACTGGCAGAATCCCATAGGGTTGAGGCATAGTCTATTGAGGATTGTATATAAGCTTGAAAGAATAATTTCCTTGAATGGTAGTCAAGGAAGTGTTTAATTTTAGTCAACTGGTATACTCTTTGGGACACGTATTTGCATAGGTGAGATATGTGGTAGATCCAGCTGAGATTTTCATCAATTGTCACTCCTAGAACTTTGTGATGAGAGGTTTGTTCGATTGCTTCCTTTTTTATATGTATTGGAAACTGATTATGAGGTAAATTTTGTCGCTTTTGTCTGGTGGTGATAAGCATGCATTTTGTTTTTTGGGGGTGAATAGACATGTGGTTCAGATCTGTCCATTTGACAAGATCATTACAGCTTTGTTGTAATATGGTTGCAAGAGAGTCAATGTCATTATGGCTTGTATGTATGGTTGTGTCATCAGCAAATAGTTCACATTTGGATGCAATATGTAGAGGAAGGTCATTTATGTATAAAGAAAAGAGAATTGGTCCTAGTATAGATCCCTGTGGTACTCCGTAATGAATGGGTTTTAGATTGGATGTGGATGTAGTTGTTGAAACACACTGTTGTCTGTTCTTGAGATAAGAAGCAAGTAGTTCTAGACTATTTGACGATATATTGTACAGGTCTAGCTTTCTGATGAGAAGTGTGTGGTCAATTGTATCAAATGCTTTTTTGAAATCTACAAATAATACTCCACAAAATTTATTTTCATTAATGTTTGTTAGCCAATTGTCTATGAGACTAGTCAGTGCAGTATGACACGAGTGATTTTGTCTGAATCCTGACTGATTAGGGTGGAGTAGGTTGTTAGTTTCTATATGACTGACTAAGTGTTTATTTATATGTTTTTCCAGGGGTTTTGAAAGAAGGGATATAATAGAGATTGGCCTATAATTTGAGGGATCTGAAGTGTCACCAGATTTGTAGATGGGGATCACTTTAGCAGTTTTGAAGGCATTGGGAAAATAGTTCTTTTCAAGACATTGGTTATATATATATGTGAGAGTGTCTGTGATAACTGGAGCTGAAAGTTTTAGAATTCTGCTGTCTATTCCATCAAGACCTCGTGTCCTTGACTGTTTGAGGTGAATCATGTAATTATGGACCTCAAAAACAGAAATAAATGGTATGTGGAGTTTTGAGGGAATATGCTTTTCTTGGCAGTATTGTTTTAATGTGTTTAGGTTATTGGATTTTGAATTGTCATTGCTAACAACATTAGTAGAAACGTTTATGAAGTGATTGTTGAGTTGTTCAGCAGTAACATCTTTGATTACATTTGATTTGGAAGATGATTGTTTGTTTGTTATTTGATTAATGGCCCTCCAAATGATTTTTGAGTTTTGTTTGGAAGATAGTAAATCTTGGAAATATTTCTTTTTTTCTCGACGTTTCTGTGAGTTTATGGCGTTTCGTAATCTTTTTGACTCTTCATGGTATTTATGTTTTTTTAAGAAATCTCTAAGATAGCATGCTTCTTCTAGTTCTTTTGTGAGCCAAGGCGGTTTGGGGACATGTTTGACCCTTATGGTTTTAAGTGGAGCATGTTTATTGTAAATTTCAGTGAAAGTTTTTATCCAAAACTCGATGGCCGAGTCTGGATCAGTAATGTTGAATGTTTCTGAGAGCATTGAGTTACTTAGTTCAAGAAGGAAAAGCTTTTCATTCAATTTTGCAAAGGAACGATATGTTATGTTTTTATGGCCAGGTTTGGGAATTTTTGTTCCTTTTTTTGACCATGTAGTACATACTGGGTAGTGATCACTGCAGTTATAGACAGGGACACATGTTTCTATGATGTTTTTAGGATTTGATACGTAGATGTGATCAATTATTGTGCTTGAGTTTTGTGTGACTCTCGTGGGTAAACTAACTAGTTGGTGAAGGTTGAATGAATTAGTAATTTGCGTCCATGCATTATTTACTTTTGTTAGATCAATATTAAAATCACCTAGTAGTATTACTTCCCTGGATTCTAATAAGACTACGTTCATCATTGCATCAAACTTGTCAATCCAATTTTTTCTTTCTGCTGGATTCCTATAGCAGAATCCCATTGCAATAGGTGGTGAACCTTTTATTGACACTTCAAACCAGACAGATTCTACATCATAATGTTCTAGATGGATGAGACGCTTGAATGTTATAGATTCACTGATGTATATGATGATTCCTGTTTCTTTTTGCTTTTGTGGATCCTTTCGTATGAATTTATATCCAGGGATATATAAATCAGTGTCAACTATGTGCTTCGAAAGTCTTGATTCCGATAAGCCTAGTATGTGAAATGGTTTGCCATGGTTTCTAATAAGTGTTGATATGTCGTCAATTTTATTAACTGCATGATTTATGTTTAAGTGGCAAATTCGTAGACCTTCCTTAGAGGGCCACATGTTGTGTCTTGAATGCATCAATGTGTGTTGGTTTTAGCTGTAAATGTGTGTGTTAGAGAGAGAGGGGGGGGGGGAGATAATAAGTAAGAAGAAACAATCAAAACAACAACTGGAAATAACCCCCCCAAATATAGATAGGTAAAGTGATTCAACTACTCAAAATTGACAATACAGAAATCAAGTCTGAGCTGATATGGATGGCAACAGCTACTTTAAGTCAAACAAATTTGACAATAAAATTGGAAGTATCAGCACACTTCAATGAGTAAAAAGAAAACAAAACGAAGCAAACAAATTGGAAGACACCAGAAAAGAATAATGGGGAAATTGATTAAAAGTAAGCAAAACTGAGAAACAATACAGACTCAGAAGTCTGAGCTGGTATGAATCACAACAGTTGCTTCAAAGTCAAACACACTCCTCAGTAGAATTAGAAGTTTCAACACAGTCGCGTCACTTTTAGAGTCTCTTAGCGATGTGCTTCTAAAGGCCACTTGAAGGCTGGCAGGTGTCCAAAGAGAGGCAGTATTGCAACTGCCTACAATAATTACTGAGGCGTGTCTGATGACGTCAGCAGTTAGGCAATTCAGGAAACAGTCCACTCACTACTCAGTCGTCACACACTTCACTATCAGCGTCACACACTCCACTATCAGCGCTTTTGTCACAATAATGATGAGATCGGTAGTGTTGGTCAGGTGTTTACACAGGTAGGAAGAGGGGAAAATCCTGGTGTGGGTTCTTCTGCTATACAGCATTCAATGTCTCTGACTATGGGCACTTTTCGCAGTACAAGTTCAGTGAATGACAGAATAAGCAAATGAAACCACAAAACTAGAACAGTATAATGTAATAAAAGAGGGTTGTTTTTTTACCAGTACACAGTACACAGAAGTACACCCCAAATATGTTATATAACTTATAATGAAATAAAGGGTTAGATTAAGTAGAAAAAAATGAGGTGATATTTCCACACTTCCACAGCGACTTGTAATAGGGAACAGCAAATGAGCAAACAAGCAAGCAGGCAAGCAATAACAACAATAAAGGCTAAACAAAATTTAAAAAAAGAGAGAGAGAGAGAGAGAGAGAGAGAGAGAGAGAGAGAGAGAGAGAGAGAAGAGAGAGAGAGAGAGAGAGAGAGAGGAGAGAGAGAGAGAGAGAGACAGACAGACAGACAGACAGACAGACAGACAGATTTGATTTGATTTCATTTATTTGATTTATTCTTTTAAATCGCGGATAATGGAATAAGCATTCTTGTGCTTTCTTACATCCAGTCCCGTGTGTATGCAGTTTTGTAAATGCAGAGAGAGAGAGAGACAGACAGACAGAGACAGAGAGACAGAGAGACTAAGAGACAGAGACAGGAAGATAGAGGCAGAGATTTGGTGTGTTGTTTTTTGAACTGAAGGGAAAAAAACTGCAATGTTTGGAAATGCTGTTACATATATTATTAGGTCTCGAGCGATCTAAAGTCCCCTTACCCCCCACCCCCCACCCCTCTCTGTGTGATGTTTGGACGTCATACCTGTAAGCGTGGCAGCTTAACTGATTGTGGAAAAGCATTGATTTTGTTGCATCATTAGAAGAAGACTTGTAGCAATGTGGGATCACAGTTGGCAGCAACCCAACAATCTTTGTCTTAAAAGGTAAAATGGTAAGGTAAAGGTGTCCCATAACCTTTCTGGTCGTAGTGGAGCGAGGCGTCAGAGACCTCAGCTTCTCTAGAGAGCAGTATATTGAGGGAAGCGCCCATCTCCTTTCCCTCGCTGCTTTACCTTCCCTGACCCTAAAGAGGGCAGGTACCTATTTACAGCTGGGTGAACTGGGGGAATTGTACTGATGCCAAGGCACGCAAACAGTCACCCATACACTTGGTACTTACGCTGGATGCTGCTTAACCTTAGGTTGTGGAAAGGCAGTGCTCTGACCACTGATATATATCCCGTCCTCATCGTTGTCTTGTCATTTTGCAATCTTACGTTTTATATCAAACTTCCTGTTCTGCAAGTGGTCCACTGTTTCCCATCCATGTGGAATGTTACAAAGGTGTAAACTATCATTCTATACAATAGTGATCAAATAAGCAGGCAGTAGTTGAATGGAGTGCTCAACAAAGG
>CM060320.1:71010991-71013491 GCA_030674155.1 Stramonita haemastoma | reverse complement strand
AGTCAATCATGTCCCTGGTTTCCTCAACTGTTGATTCCGGCTCAATGTAAAAAATTAATGGCCTATGTTTTGCTCCCACTTTGAACAAGACGTAAGTTTATAAAAAATATATATATTCTCTGGAACGATCCCTGCTTTGTCCAGTAACTCTGATGAATAGGATTGAATTGCAGTTAAAGAGGAAATGTTCTTTGGGGGAAATATATATCGGATGTAAAGTTAACCTCTTCTGCACAAAGTTGCTGCATGATGAACTTCTAACAATGTGTTTCGCGCATGCAGTTTGTTGGTATTCATCTAAAGGAAGCACATGTACTTCCTTATACATACCAAAAGATAATGCATGGAAGGGAACATCTAAGGCAAAGGCGATATGCCTTTGCAATCTAAACTCTGCACATGTCAAAAGAATTTTAAGAGCACTGAAAAACACTTCTTGCCCGTAAGTTTACTAAGAACGAACGAGTGATGTCGGTAGTTAATGTTTTAGTGCTATAGGGTCTTGCCCCCATTTTTTGCTTATTTACGATTTTGAGCAGTTTGATACTCTTTCTGTCTTTATTAGTTATATACCCGATGTGTAAATTCACACACGTGTGCATACACACGGGGACAGGCTGTAGAAAAGCACAAGAGTGCTTATCCCATTATCCTCGATATGAAAGAATATAAAAGAATAAAGAAAATATATTTAGGAGGAGTAACAATAACCCCAAGGATTTTTTTTCCTAAACTGTTTGCATGTGCACACGTGATTTGTGTTGGTGTGTTGTGGTGTGTGTGTGTGTGTGTGTGTGTGTGTGTGTGTGTGTGTGTGTGTGTGTGTGTGTGTGTGTGTGTTGTGTGTGTGTGGTGTGTGTTGTGTGTGTGTGACGCTGCTCTCCTGCCAGTCATTGACGTCAGACACCAAACAACACCTGTAACAGGGACTCTGGCTGTTAATAATAATAATAATAATATAATAATAATAATAATAATATATATATAATTAATAATGATAATAATAATAATAATAATAATAATAATAATAATAATAATAATAATAATGATGATAATAATAATAATAATAAATAAATGAATTTAAAAAAAAAAAGGAATTTATATAGCGCTATATCTTGTAAAGACAAATCAAAGCGCTTGCATTCAAACCATACAACACGCCAGCAATCAATAACAATTTACAGTTTAAGCAAATTTGAATGTACACACACACACACGCACGCA
This sequence comes from Stramonita haemastoma, assembly GCA_030674155.1. Taxonomy (NCBI): domain Eukaryota; kingdom Metazoa; phylum Mollusca; class Gastropoda; order Neogastropoda; family Muricidae; genus Stramonita; species Stramonita haemastoma. The sequence continues at coordinate 71,012,267 of CM060320.1, read as the reverse complement.
CGTACGCACACACACACACACACGCACGCACGCGCGCACACACACACACACACACACACACACACACACACACACACACACACACACACAACACACACGCGCGCGCGCGCACTTATAAAGCGCACACACACTTATAAAGTTTATACACTTTGGCAGGTAGATGTTGAAGGCAGGGACAGATAAGAGATAGAAACAGAAGGAGAAAATCTTAGGTTTGAAATAAGTGTGTCTTGAGGTTGGATTTAAAAGTGTCATAAGTAGGCTTTTGCCAGAGGGAGAGAGGGAGGTCGTTCCAGATCGACGGACCAGGAACAGAGAAAGAGCGGCGGCCAATGGTAGATAGGTTGAATCTACTTGTTCTGAGTGGAGAAGTGAATAACAAGGCGATTGCTGTCATAGCCATTCTGTCCTCTCCCACTAGCCAGGAATGCCTTACCATCAGCCAAAGACAATGTCAGTTTTATGGTCAAAATGTCTGGCCAACTGGGTTCTAATGAAGACAAAAGGAGAAAAATAGGTCAGTCCTGTTATTTCAGAGAGCACTGCTACTCTTGTCTTGTGTGTCTTTGAAAGGTTTCTTCAATCATTTATTTCCAGAAGTATTTGTGTTCTCTCAGCTTCTGTTTAAAGATATGTGTGTCTGTATTTATTTTTTAAAATATTTTTTTCTCTTTTATGTGTCAGTACCGTAAAATCCCTAGCATACGCCCCCCCCCCCTGTGCACTGATTTAGGGTAAAATTGGGGGGTGGGAGTTTGCAAAGGGATAGACCCCTTTGCACAAAGTATTTTTTGTACTCAACCGTGTAATTGAGTGAATACAAACCCCGAAAGCATGTAAGTTAGGTCGTGTGAGTAGAAGTGAAGGAAAATAGAAAAAAAAGACTTTGAGGCAAAGAAGGCCAACGAGGACATTCAAGACATTCGGCATTTTGCAAAAATGGCACAGAGAGATTCAAGAACCAACTTCCGGCCATCAAGAAGCGTTGTCAAAGTACCGGTATGTCACTGACAAAAGACGTCAGTGGAAAAAGCATGACGTAATTTTAAATCACTTTGTTGGGGATGGGTGGGAGTGAGGTGAGGGGACAAAGAATAAGAAAAAAGGAAAGAAACACGAAAAGGTAAAGAAGGGGGAAAAGATTACTTTTAGAACAGTCTCCACAAATCCTAGTGAAAGTGAGCATAGTCTCTTTGAAAAAAGCAGGGTGGGTGTTTGCTAGGTAGTTAACCTTGTGCACAACTTTTGGCCCAAAGTGGGGGGTGGGCGTTTGCTA
>CM060320.1:70998491-71000991 GCA_030674155.1 Stramonita haemastoma | reverse complement strand
AACCTCAACCTACTGTAATGTATTGGTACGTGCTGATCATTTTGCATGTTCAGTACTTCGGTTCCTCTTGAAGAATATTTTGCTATATATAAAGTGACCCAAGAACAGGGTAGGCCGGTTCCAAGCAATGCTATCCAAACAGACTGATTTGAATAGAATAAAATCAGTTCTAGACACTGGAATATTTTGTTTTGAAGATTGTTTCATATTAAAATGAAAAATACCCATCCCGCAAGTACTAGTGGAACCAAGTGTTTGACAATTTTGTTTCAGTAATTGCTTCTGGGAGAGTTGAATATCCATTAAAAGATAATATTGTGGTGGAAATGGACTGATTTTCAAAGAACTAAATTGGAGTCCTTTCACAGACACTTGAAGAGATTTCAAGAGTGTTTGCAATTAAGATTCACAAATAGTGGCTGCATATGATGGATGAAAGAAAAGTGCATTCAGAAATGATATCTAGGCATATATGCCAGTCTACTGTTTATGTTTATACTGTTTAACCGATGTACTTTTTTAAAAAAAACACAGAAAACGCGCTGCGCGCGCGTCGCGCGGTGTGTGTGTGTAGTGTGTGTGTATGTGTGTGTAAATAAATGATCACTCTTAACAATGGTTTCTAGTTCCCTGAGAGTGTAACATTTACCAAAGATATTTCTTTAATATTGACTTTTGGGAGATTGCTAGTAAGATTCCGGCATTGATGCACAATTCTTTCTAGTCGCAACCCCCTAAAACGAACCCCTTAAAAAAACAAAGTGGGTTACGAGCGTAGGTACAGAAGACACCAATGCTTGTAATGGTTGGTTGTTATTGTAGTGTTGTTGTGTTTTGTATTTTGCCGTCTATTCCATCCAGACATCCAATCTATGTCTCCCTGGTGAGTGAAAGCATTGAAAGTAACGACTAACTGACAGGAGTGGTTTTCTTTATGGGCTATCGTTGAATCTGTCCCGTTTAATAGCAATTTCCAGATTGATTTAGCTCTTTTTTGACTGGGAAGAATACTATTTTTTTCAATAGCGGAGAAAGAAGCGTTTGTGTTCTGAAGAGAGAGAGAGAGAGGGAGGGAGAGGAGAGAGAGAGAGAGAGAGAGAGAGAGAGAGAGAGAGGAGAGAGAGAGAGAGAGAGAGAGAGAGAGAGAGAGGAAGAGACAGAGAGAGAGACAGAGACAGAGAAGAGAGAGAGAGAGAAAGAGAAAAAGAAGAAGAGATAGATGAGAGATGAGATGAGAGATAGAGAGAGAGATAGAGAGAGATAGATAGAGAGAGAGAGAAGAGAAGAGATGAGATAGAAGATAGAAGAAGATAGATAGAGAGAGAGGAGAGAGACAGAGAAGAGAAGAGAAGAGAGAAGAAGAGAAGAGAGAGATGAAGAGATGAGAGAGAGAGAGAAGAGAGAGAGATAGAGAGAGAGAGATAGATGAGTAGATGAGAGAGATGATGAGGAGAGAGATAGTAGAGAGAGAGAGAGAGAGAGAGGAGAGAGAGAGGAGAAGAGAAGAGAAGAGAGAGAGACAGAGAGAGAGACGAGAGAAAGAGACAGAGACAGAGACAGACATATAGACAGACAGACAGACAGAGACAGAGACAGAAACAGATGTAGACAAAACTGACAAACAGACAGAAGAGATGTGAATACCGACACAAATGGAAAAAGTCAGAAATAGGCCAAGACAGAAACGACGAAAAAAATAGGACAGACAGTATTTTAGTAGACAGACAAATATAGACATAGAGATGGACAAAAGTGAGCTGGATTGACAGATAAACAGGAAGACATTCACATAAGCAGTAGACATTTAGAAATATAAAAAAAACATGGGCAGACGGCGAGACAGAGAGAGCAGAGAAAACACAAACAAACCCCAACTTTTTCACCCTGTCTGTTCAACCAGTGAATACGCCAGGGTTGGGGGTGGAGGAGAGGTGTAGCCTAGTGGTTAGCGCCTTGCGCTCGGGATTTGACGGCTGGGGATCGAACCTGGGTTGGAACCAAGTGGTATCCTCATCGCCAGTGCACAGGGATCTTCCCCTCTTTAGTTAACATCAGAACTGACTCCACTCGCCCCAAAGTCCTTTGGAGGAGACTATAATATGCCCAGGCCCCGTCTGCGAACGCATAAAGAGCCTTTAGCGTAAACGTTGAAAACCCGTTCTACCTTTCAGAAGAATAAGGCCATTTATGCCAGTTAGAACGGATGGCAAAGTATATGATAAAAGGTAAAGGTCGTCCTATATACCTATGTAGTCGTAGGGGAGCGAGGCATCAGAGACCTCAGCTTCTCTAGGGGCCAGCACATTAGTGAGGGGCGCCCATCTCCTCTCCCTCGCTGCTTTACCTTCCTTGACCAGGTGTCTTGCTTGACTAAGAGGGAGGTACCCATTTACAGCTGGGTGGGTTGGGGGATATGCGCTGAAGCCAATGGGCGCAATGATCACCCTCCAATTAGGTAACCACGCTAGATGCTGCTTAACCTTGCCTGGGGGAAAGCTGA
>CM060320.1:70988491-70993491 GCA_030674155.1 Stramonita haemastoma | reverse complement strand
CTTGTTACTTCAAACAGGTTTCCCAGAGGTTTTAAACCAAGTTTATTTTTCAGTTTCAATTCTCCAAGGATTCCAACCACAGCACAAAGTCAGGAAGGTGGCAGAATGGTTAAGACGCTCACCTGCCAAACAAAGCAACCATGAGGTTCTGGGTTCGATTCCCAGCCTTACCATTTCTTCCCAGATTTGGACGAGAAAATCAAATTATATGTGAGAGTCCTTTTCGGATGAGACTACAAACCCAGGCCCCATGTGCGAATACATGCAGAAAACATCTTGCGCGCACGTCAAAAACCCATTCCGCCTTTCGGAAGAGTAAGCCATTTCGTGCCAGTGAGAGCACATGACAAAGTTTCAAAAACACATGAACACAGGTGTTGTGTCTAAACACCATCCCTTAAGTCAGAATGCAGCTACCTAAATTATTGGGGGAGAGAGGGAGGGGGCAGGGGGCGGAAGGATGCATGTACACACAACTCTCACCATTTTAGTCAACCTCGGAGCTCTAGCCGAGAAATGAAAACAAAAACAACACCATTATAATCTCAATGGAGTTAACTAATGATGATATTCTCTTCTCTCTCTCTCTCTCTCTCTCTCTCTCTCTCTCTCTCTCTCTCTCTCTCTCTCTCTCTCTCTCTCTCTCTCTCTCTCTCTCTCTCTCTCTCTCTCTCTCTCTCTCTCTCTCTCTCTCTCTCTCTCTTCCTTCTTCTTCTTCTGTGGACAAAATAAAAATATGAAGTGAATAGAAATCTAGGACAGGAGTTCATTTCATATGTCTGGGAGTGGGGGAATATGTTGTCCGTGTATTGGAAAGAAGAGGAATAAGAAGACAAAATAACCAAGAAAACTGGGTCATTCTTTTCTGAGGTTACCTGGAAAAGGGCTATAAGAAACAACGATCAATATCGAGTGCTCTTTTCCTTCAACAACCCACCTCCTCCCTCCCCCACCCCCCTTACACACTCACCTGTCTCCAATCTCCTCTTTTAACCCCCTCCTTCCCCTCCCTCCCTCTCCCACACTCTCCTTCTCCTTACCTTTCTGGCCATGTTTCCTGTGACTGAGAACAGACGATAAAAGATGATGATGATGATGATGATGATGATGATGATGATGATGATGATGATGATGATGATGATGATGATGGTGATGATGGTGATGATGATGATGATGATGATGATGATGATGATGTGATGATGATGATGATGATGATGATGGCAATTATCATGATGATGATAGTGATGGTGATGGTGAAGATGATGTTATTGTTAGGTAACAATACGATGATGATAATCATGAAGGTTTCGGGTTTCTCGCGCGTAGGTGTCAGTGAGAGCAGAACCTTGTATATGTATAATTTATAACGGTACTGGTGTCCACCACATAGATGTGGAGGATAAGGATGGTAGGTAAGTGGTGATGGTGTGTGTATAGCAATGGTACTGCTGGTGTTGATGGGGATGATGATGATGATGACAATGGCGACGACGACGACGACGATGATATATATATATATATATATATATATAATATATTTTTTTTTACATACATATATACAAATAGATAGATAGATAGATAGATAGATAGATAGATAGATAGATAAATAGATAGATAGATAGATAGATAGATAGATAGACAGATAGATAGATAGATAGATAGATAGATAGATAGATAGATAGATAGATAGATAGATAGATAGATAGATAGATAGATAGATAGATAGACCGACAAACAGATAGATAGATAGATAGATAGATAGATATAAAGATGATAGACAGACAAGAGATAAATAGACAAATAGAAAGATAGAAGATCTGTAGATAGATAGATAGATAGATAGATAGATAGATAGATAGATAGATAGATAGATAGATAGATAGATAGATAGATAGATAGATAGATAGATAGATAAATAGATAGATAGATAAATACATAAATAGATAGATAGATACATACATACATACATAAATAGATAGATAGATAGATAGATAGATAGATAGATAGATAGATAGATAGATAGATAGATAGATAGATAAATTGATAAATAGATACATAGATACATAGATAATTAATAAATAGATAAATAGATACATAGATAGATATGAGGGTGATGGGAATATTGTTTGTATTATATTGTATTGTATTGTGTTGTGATGCACTGCGTTGCATTGAAGTGTAGTGTAGTGTAGTGTAGTGTAGTGTAGTGTAGTGTAGTGTAGTGTAGTGTTAGCATAGCGTAGCATAGCGTAGCGTAGTGTAGTGTAGTGTAGTGTAGTGCAGTACTGTGTAGTACAATGCAGTGTAATGCAGTGCCGTGTCGTGTCGTGTCGTGTAGTGTCGTGTGGTGTCGTGTAGTGTAGTGTAGTGTAGTGTAGTGTAGTGTAGTGCAGTGTAGTGTAGTGTAGTGTAGTGTAGCGTAGTGTAGTGTAGTGTAGTGTAGCGTAGCGTAGCGTTAGCGTAGGTAGTGTAGCGTAGCGTAGTGTAGTGTAGTGTAGTGTAGCGTAGCGTAGCGTTAGCGTAGTGTAGTGTAGTGTAGTGTAGTGTAGTGTAGCGTAGCGTAGCGTAGCGTAGTGTAGTGTAGTGTAGTGTAGTGTAGTGTAGTGTAGTGCAGTGCGGAGTAGTGTAGTGTAGTATAGTGTAGTATTGTGTAATGCAGTATATTGCCGTGCGGTATAGTGTAGTGTAGCGTAGCGTAGCGTAGCGTAGCGTAGTTGTAGTGTTGTGTAGTGTAGTGTAGTGTAGTGTAGTGTAGTGTAGTGTAGTGTAGTGTAGTGTAGTGTAGTGTTAGTGTAGTGTAGTGCTGTGTTGTGTAGTGTAGCGTAATGCAGTGAACTGGGGAAATTGAAGTGCTTATTCCATTGAATCCGGTCGAGGAAATTTTTCTCCTGGAGTTAACATCAGTGCTGACTCTACTCTCCCCAAAAAGTCCTTCGGATGAGACTTTAAACCGAGGCCCGTGTGCGAACGCACGCAGAACATCTTGCGCACACGTTAAATCCTGTTCCGCTTTTCGTAAGAGTAGGCCATCGTGTGCCGGTGGGAATAGATGACAATATTTACAAAAACTGCATACACACGGGGACCGGATGAAAAAAAGCACATGATTGCTTATTCTGTTATCCTCGATATAAAAGAAAAGAATAAAGAAAAGTCATCGATATAAAATAAATAAATGAAAAAAAAAAAGAATAGTCAGTGTAGTGTATTGTATTGTACTCTAATGTAGTGCAGTGCAATGTAATCCAGTGTAGCGTTGTGTAGTCAGTGTATTGTACTGTAATGTAATGTAATGTAGTGTGGTGTAGTGTAATGTAGTGTAGTGAAGTGTAATGTAGTGTAGTGTTCAGAGTTCAGAGTTCAGAGTTCAGAGTTCAGAGTTCTCTCTCTCTCTCTCTCTCTCTCTCTCTCTCTCTCTCTCTCTCTCTCTCTCTCTCTCTCTCTCTCTCTCTCTCTCTCTCTCTCTCTCTGTTCTCCACACATAAACCTCTTTTTACTCTCGCATAATACAGCCGTTTGATGCTGAAAACGAACGTTGACAATGTTGCAGTGATATGAATTTTTCAGCCCAGTGTAACATTACAGAAACGCTGATAGTTGTAGTGGTTGTGGTGATGATGACAGCAGCTGTAATGGAATAGGCGGGATGATGGGTGTCACTGTCTTGCAGTTTATAGCACAGGCCTGAACATCTGCCTCTTGTCACTGCATTACTGAGGTGGCCAGTACTTGTTAATGGCTTGGTAGTACCTTGACAATAATGTTCTATAAAGTATTCAGAGAAAATGCTTTTTCCTTGCACTTCCAACTTGATGTGTCATCACATCTTCTCATCTTTCAGGTTCAGTTTTAGTTGTGGAGGTTTTTAGTGTTTGCTGGAATCCCTATATATGGGTTCTAACATGTCCACACATTTTTCGCTGATGTCAGCTTCTTTAATTCATCAAAAAAGCATCCTTTCCTCGAGTTCAGATTTTGAGTTCTTTTTTTTCATTCCTAGGCTAGAGCTCTGAGGTTCAGCATTGAAGAGATTTTTGCTTATGTGTTTTTTTTTCTCCACCATTTAGGTAGCCACATTCGAATTTCGGAGATGATGTCCTAACATGACACTGTGTCCGTGCATTTTAAAAAACAAAATTTGGCATCCTACTAGCACATAATGACCGACTCTACCAAAAGGCGGAACGGATTTTTAACGTGTGCGCAAGATGTTCTACATGCATTCACGCACAGGATCTAGCTTACAAACTCATCCAAAGAACTTTGACATTCTGTTCGAGTTTGTCGTCAAAGTGGGAAGAAAGGGCAAGGCTGGGAATCGAACCCAGAACCTCACAGTTTACTTGTTAGGCAGATGAATAATATGTTAACCGCCCGACCACCTGCCGTCTTAGATGATGGTTTAATGCGTGTTGTTCAGATTTATGCGATGCATTATGCGCTTTTAACTACCCCCTCCATGTGTTAAAACCGCTGAACTTAATCAGATTTGCTAGAAATGCTCTCTCTCAGTGATGTTTGTTTTAGTTCACAAGATTAATGATCCCTGTAGTCAGTAAGAGTCAGCTTTATTTCATAACAATTTAATGGTTTATGGAAATACAAAACACACGACATTTCCCAAATCAAGATTGACGTTTTCAGGAGGGCATATATTTTGAATGCGTGTAGAGAACTGGTCCATTCAACTCCATTACTTCCCTTGTTTCCACTCTTTTCTCTCTCTCCTTTCCTAAGACTGCTTCAGCCATCTTGAAAATCAAAACCGATGAGATGACTCGCTTGGTCAATACAAATAGGGCAAATTTTATATGTTACATGTGTAATGTGTATGTGTGGATGTATATAAGTATATAAGTGTATAACCTTTATATGTGCGTGCGTGCGTGCGTGCGTGCGTGCGTGCGTGGTGTGTGTGTGTGTGTGTGTGTGTGTGTGTGTGTGTGTGTGTGTGTGTGTGTGTGTGTGTGTGCGTGTGTGTGTGTGCCTGTGTGTGTACA
>CM060320.1:70978491-70983491 GCA_030674155.1 Stramonita haemastoma | reverse complement strand
TCAGACCCCCCCCCCTCCTTTCCCCCAGCCGTGTAATAAGAATTCTCTTTTCTCCCCTTTGTATATGAGTTTTTGTTATTGAAATTCAAGTTTGTCAGTGTGTGTGTGTGTGTGGTGCGTGCGTGCGTGCGTGCGTGCGTGCGTGCGTGCGTGGTGTGTGTGTGTGGTTGTGTGCGTGCGTGCGTGCGTGCGTGCGTGTGTGTGTGTGTGTGTGTGTTTAGATTTCAGACTCTTAAAGGAAATTGTTCATGTTAAAAGGTTTTGTGTGGAAGCATTTTTATTGTAAAAATCAATAAAGATTAACTCTATATATATGGGGGACAGGATAGTCTAGTGGTCAGAACATTGCGCTCGCAATTTGACGACCGGAGTTCGATTCCCGGTCGAGGGGATTTTTCCTCTGGAGTTAACATAAGTGCTGACTCCACTCTCCCCAAAAGTCCTTCGGATGAGACTATAAACCGAGGCCCCGTGTGCGAACGCACGTAGAACATCTTGCGCACACGTTAAATCCTGTTCCGCTTTTCGTAAGAGTAGGGCATCGTGTGCTGGCGGGAACAGATGACACGATTTTTAAAAACTGCATACACACGGGGACTATATGTAAAATAAAAACACACGGGTGCTTATTCCATTATCCTCGATATAAAAGATTAAAAAAAAATATATATATATCATTTTTTTCTTGTTCCTCAGCTAAAGCTCTGAGAATCACTAACGGTGAGAATTTGCATATACGACCGTTATTGCCCACCATGAAGGTAGCTGCATTCCGACTTAGAGATGCATGTGTTCGTGTTTCCATACCCCACTATTGCCATGCTGACATGAATTACGGGATGTTTAGCGTGCATATTTGATCTCCTGCATGTGTAAATACTCACGGAGGAAATTAAAGCTTTGGCAGGTTGGTGCTTAAAGTTGACTTGGAAGATCGTAAAATACCTGCCCTTCATTTACCAGACACCACAGAGATTGAAACCCACGACTTCACGGACGCATAGGATTGAAGTCAAAAGGTCTTAACCACTCTACTATAGCGTCCGTTGAACTCCAGACGAATTTGAACGATATTTGCAGCCACATTACCTAAAAAAATGAATACCTGTATCAGAGAAGCATTTTTTTAAACGGTAAAACCCTTTTCCGCCTTTCGGAAGAGTAGGCCATTGTGTGCCGGTAGGAGCGGATGATAAAATTATTAAAAACAACAACAACAACAACAACAAACGAACAAAAAAACACACCAGCATGCACACAAGTGTCGTGTTTAGACACCATCCCTGAGGAAAAAAAAAATAATGGGTAGGCGTTGCACCTGTGGCGAAGCGCTCTCCCTGGGGACAGCAGCTCGAATTTCTGCTGTGACGTAAAGTGGTATAAAATAAAAGAAAAAAAGAAAAAATGTAAAGTGGGCTGCTCTCAATAATGATCATAAAAAGAATGTCCACAAATCTGAATAGCTGTGTGCTTTTTCAAGACTTAATTGCAGAGATTCCTAAACATTCTTGTTATACACTAATAGTAAAGCTATGAGCCTTCACTTTTCACCACAAGTTAAAAAAACACAACAGCTTAAGCACTGGAGGTGGGGGGGGGGGGGATGAGGGGGAGAGGGGAGGGGGGATAGCCTAGTGGTTAGAGCGTTGCGCTTATGATGGGACGGCCTGGGTTCGAGCCACCACGGAGGCACCCGTGAATTTAGGGAATTTTACCTTGAAGTTAGCATCAGTATTGACTCCACTTCCCAAGAAGTTCTTTAGATGAGACTATAAACCAAGTTCCCATGAATGAACGCGTACAGAACATCTTGCGCATACGTTAAAAACCGTTCCTTCTTTCGAAAGAGTAGGCCATTTTGTGCCGGTAGGAGCGGATGATAAAAATCAATAAAATCTATGCACATAGGTGTCGTGATTAAACGCCATTTCTGGAATCAGAATAGTGGATAAAATGGTCGCATACACAAAATGTCACCACTGAGGAACCTCGGATTTCTAGCCAAGGAACGGCAAAAAAAGAATGCATATTATGTGAAATTTAGTATTGTAATTATGCTTTTAATAGATAATATTAGTAAGAAGCTTGGTTTGCATCAGAAAAATACAAATGTACTTTTAATTTTGAGATCTGATTTTCTTGGGGTGAAAAAGAAATTACTGGTCAACATAGAATAATAGAATACATCACTTTTTGTCAGCAGCACGCACGCACGCACGCACACACACACACACACACACACACACACACTACACACACACACACAACACACACACACACACACACACACACACACACACACACACACACACACACACACCACACACACACACACACACACACACACACACAACACTATCACACACACTGTTACACACACGCACAATCGTTTTCATTGTTGGAAATATTACACCGCTAGTATGTTAAATCTAATTGCTGTTTCTGTGCCATTACAAAATACTCAACATCCCGCGACTTAAAAAGAATATCATCAAAAACAAAATAAGTTGACAGGTTGGAAAATTCTAGTAGCTTTATCCAGAAAAAAATGATAGTCTTGTTAAAGTCACTTTAGAAAGTGAGAGAGAGAGAGAGAGAGAGAGAGAGAGAGAGAGAGAGAAGAGAGAGAGAGAGAGAGAGAGAGAGAGAGAGAGAGAGAGAGAGAGAGAGAGAGAGAGAGAGAGAGGAGAGAGAGAGAGAGAGAGAGAGAGAGAGAGAGAGAGAGTGTCAAGTCAAGTCAAGTCAAATTCTTTAATTTCGAGGATACTGAATAAGCGCTTATATGCTTTTATACATGTAATCCCCACCCTTATCAGGGATGACTCACACACACACACAGTCACACGCATCCTCAGAAACAGACACAGAGAAACAGGGCATAGAGAAACAGACAGACAAGCAAACACAACTACAAACGCAAACACACTCACTCACTCACTCCCCCCCCCCCACCCCACACACACAACACACGCATACACACATACGCACACACACATACACACACACACACACCACACACACAACACACACCCACACACGCATACACACACACGCACACACACACACACACACACACACACACACACACACACACACACACACACACACACGCACACACACACACACACGCACACACACACACACACTCTCACACACACACTCCACTCACCACCCCCCCCCCACACCCACACCCACACACACATACACACACACCACACACACACACGCACACACATACCACACACACACACATACACACACACACACACACACAACACACCACACACACACACACACACACACACCACACAACTCACTGCAACTCCTCCCTCCCGCACATACACATAGAGAGAATGTAATGTATACTCCTACAAACTTTTCATTCCCCCCACCCCCGCTACCACAAACAGAGTTCCCCCATCCCATCTATCACTCAGTCCTTATTCTCTCCCTCCAGTAACCTCGCAGGGCCATTGGCTAACAACCTCAACAGCGCTCTTTTCCCTTGTATTGTGCCTGTAAACCAGAACAGTCGCAGAAATACCTGCACAAAGCAAGGCAATTACACGAAGATACAGACAGACAGACAGACAGACAGACAGACAGACAGACAGGCAGAGAGACAGGCAGGCAGGCAGGCAGGCAGACAGACAGACAGAGAGATAGACAGAAAGACAGGCAGGCAGGTAGGCAGGCAGGCAGGCAGAGAGAGCAGGCAGAGAGACAGACAGGCAGGTAGGCAGACACATAGACACACTAAAATAAAAATTTAATGAAAAGACTAACTAAAAAAATAAAAGAAACACACACACACACACACACACACACACACACACACACACACACACACACACACACACACACACACACACACACCAATTTAATAATAAAATTTTAATGACGAATGATGTACAAAGCACACAAACAGACAGATAGACAGACATACCGACACACACACAGACACGCAGACACACAGACCCAGACCCAGACCCAGACCCAGACCCAGACCCAGACTCACTCACACACACACTCACACACACACACACACACACACACACACACACACACACACACACACACACACACACACACACACACACACACACACACACACACACACACACACACACATTATTTGACGACCCGGGTTCGATTCCCGTGCGAGGAGATTTTTTCCTGGAGTTAACATCGGTGCTGACTCCACTCTCCCCAAAAGTCCTTCGGATGAGACAATAAACCGAGGCACGATCGCACGTAGAACATTTTGCGCACATGTTAAATCCTGTTCCGCTTTTCGTAAGAGTAGGCTATTGCGTACCAATGGAAACGGATGACAAGATTAACGAAACTGCATACATACTGGGACTAGATGTAAAAAAAAAACCATGAGCGCTTATTCCATTATCATTGATATAGAATAAATAAATGAATAAATCAATAAATACACTACACTACACTGCACTACACTACACTACACTACACTACACGACACTACACTACACTACACTACACTATACACTACACTACACTACACATACACTACACTACACTACATCTACATACATACACTACACTACACTACACTACACTACATACACTACACTACACTACACTACACTACACTACACTACATTACACTACACTACACTACACCACACCACACCACACCACACCACACCACACCACACCACACCACACCACGCCACGCTACACTACACTACACTATATTACACCGCACCGCACCGCACCGCACCGCACCACACCACACCACACTACACCACACCACGCCACGCTACACTACAACGCACACGCACCGCACCACACCACACCATACCACACCACACCACACCACACCACACTACACCGCACTATACTACACTACACCATACCACACACACACTACACTACACTACACTACACTACACTACACTACACTACACTACACTACACTACACTACACTACACTACACCACACTACACCACACTACACACACTACACT
>CM060320.1:70963491-70973491 GCA_030674155.1 Stramonita haemastoma | reverse complement strand
TCCCTGTGTTTATTCAATAATGTAAACTTTGTCATCCGTTCCCACTGCCACACAGTTTTTTTATTGTTCCGAGTGTAGAACAGGTTTTAACGTGTGCACAAGATGTTCTACGTGCGTTTGCTCACAGGGGTCTTGGTCTTAAGTCTCATCGGAAAAATACTTTCGGGGGAGTGGAGTCGGTACTGGAAGTAAAATCCAGGGGAAAAATCTCCTTTAATAGGCGTCTGGGGGTGGTTTGAACCCGGACTCGGTTCTGGGGCTGTAGAATTGCGAGCTCACTGCTCTAACCACAGGGCCAATCTGCCCCCAGTCAGAAATAGAAAACGACGTTGCCATCTTATCTTGTGTGAAAAAGTTTGGATTCGTATGCATCAAAAGACATGGTGAGGGACTATACAGAACTGAATATGCTAGAAATTATCATTTTATTCATCCTGTCTTCAAAGTTGGAACACTTAGTAGTAGTAGTGGGCCACCATCAGTCTCGGAAGACTATGGAGTTGCGGCAAACTGTTACCCATGTAGCAGACCCCCCCCCCCCCCCCTTTCCGCACCACTGGAATGATCCATTGGAAAGGCAATGACCGATACGAATGGTTCCAGTACCGTCGCAGGAGTCACCAGAACGTTGCCATATACAGCCCCGAGCCGCCCTGGGACTCCAACTCCCCGATTTTTCCTCAGGGATGGTGTCTAAACACGACACCTGTGTGCATGCTGGTTTTTTTAATCATAATTTTGTCATCCGCTCCTACCGGCACACGATGGCCTGCTCTACGAAAGGCGGAACAGGAACGTGTGCGCAAGATGTTGTGCGGGCGTTCGCACACGAGGAACATTTATGCAATAAAAATCGGGATGAGTTTGTTTAAAACTGGATGTGCTCCAAATGGTCGTTTAATTAAAACAAAATTGTTGTCTTAAAAGTTGTGCTGGATGATTTTGTACAAAATTGGATGTGCTATGAACGATCACTGTATCCATGTTGTCTCAAAGATTTAGATGCTTATGCAACAGCAGACACGGTGAGTGACTGTGTGCAGAATTTCATGTGCTATAAATGATTCCTTGAGCGTGTCATAAGATAAATGTCAGCACAGCTATGACACCAGTGACTGACGGACTAAGGGGCAGAAAGAAATGATGACACAGGGTCTGTTGTTGTTGTTGTTGTTGTTGTTGTTATTTCTCTCTGACATTTTCTGGCAAATGCTGTGACAGGGTCCGTAGGTTTATGTGTATGTGTAGAATAATATGTATAAATGATGATGAACAAGCGCAGACAAGAGCGCGCGCGCGCGCCGCGCGCGCGGCGCGTGTGTGTGTGTGTGTGTGTGTGTGTGTGTGAGTGTGTGAGCACACACACAAGTACATACACGTGCGTGTGTCCAGGCGCGCACATGTACACACACACACGCACACGCACACACACACACACACACACACACTCTCTCTGTGTGTGCTCTCTTCCTTTCATATGTGCACAATAGTGCCACCCCCCCCCCCCCTACCACTCACACACCCTTGTATCATTCTACAAGTTTTACACACAGAAACAAACCCTAATATTCCGACAGAGTGACAACAATCATTGTGACTATTACGATTCTTCTACCAGTCTATCTGAGATCTACAGTACCAAAAAACAAACAAACCCAACAAAACAAACCTCAAAATCCCCCCTCCACCCCCGAAACAAATAAACGAAAATTAAAAAAGAGAACATTCTGGCGTAAGACTATTCCCCTTCATCCATCAGTGACAGAATCCTTATTTCTGCTATAAGCTCTATCGGTGACATCATGCTTTTTCTGCGTTGTCTGCTTTCGCTTTCGATTGAAACGATCCCGATTTCTACCCCATAGACGAGTGACTAAGGAGAATGTCATTCCCCTGTTCAGTGTGTGACTCACAGTACTAGTTAGTAGTGATGAAATGGTTGAACGGGTTCACTAGTAGTAGGGTAACTGATTGTTGATCCGTGTGGTACCTTACCTGCCTACCTACCCACCTACCTACCTACCTACCTACCCACTCACTCACTCACTCACTCCCGGAACAATCTGCAAAAGTTGGGAAGACGTCTACTTATAAATCCTTACCGAATGATAGAAAAGATTCCAATTTTGGTCTGAAGTCTGTATATAATATATATATATATATAATATATATATTATATAATATATATATATATATTATATATATATATATATATATATATATATATATATATATATATATAACACACACACCACACACACACACACACACACACACACACACACACACACTGCACACACACACTTACATATGCGCGTGCGCGTGTGTGTCTGGTTGTGTTTGTGTGTACTTGGTTTTACGTCTGTTCACTTAAAAGTGATATTAGACAAAAGAGGTGGAGGGGGGGAGGAGGGCATAACGAGACCAGAGTTTTAAGAAAAAGAGATGCCTGTAGGTATTTAAGTGCATCAAAAGATTGCGTCCAAACCATACAAACAGAATGTTGCAAAATATGACATAATAAACGCAAATAATAATAACAACACAGAAGAATGGAAAAACTACTCTAAAATTGTAAAAATTAATGAACAATTGCTAACTATGTGTATAAGTTGCCGTGAATAAAGCAAAAAGTACATTGCAACAGTAACGGTGTTATTATTTCACGTCGTACTGTACAAAAAAGAAAATATTGGGGATCGCATCAGAGACAATGCTATGTCACACAATCACTTTGGATTGATGAACACTTCGTGCAGAGACTTCTCTTGAAATGATGGTAGGAACTTCTTTAAACCTTGACATTGGTACTGAACATGAACGGTGGAAAGTTTTCACCACATATATACTCTGTGGATTAGAAAAACAATTATTCTAGTGCTGGATTTTCGAAAGCCGTACTAAGTACATACAAAGAATGTTCTCAATATCCAGAACTGAACAAGTATGCTGGGTATAGCCAGCGTGTCTTTTTTTAAAAATATTTTTTTTTACATGTTTCCAGAAAACGTTTTGAAGCATAACTTATTCCTTCATGAAGAAAAAGACGAATATTTGAAGGGTGTTTGAACAGCTAGAATGTTGTACTGCCTGTTTGGCTGCTTTGTCAACATTTTCATTAAAATAAAAACCAAGGTGAGATAGAACCCTGCAGAAAGTGACATTCGAACCCTCAGATTTAGAAAATATACCTTAAAATTAATTTCAGTTATAAGATTCTGCCCAACCGTCGATATCGAATTACTAAGAGTCTGTAACGCAGATGTAGAATCAACGCAAAACAAATTCTGCAAAACAGTATTTGAAAAATCAAGCAGAAAGTACAAAGTCATCAAAATAGCGGTAAGTTCAGCAGTAAAGATGAAACTATTTTTGCCGATATGATAGGACTTTTCATTTTTTAAAGCTGAAATGATAAATGCTGCCCTGCTTCCTTAGTTACAAGAAGGGACCCATCAGTGTATATCTAAAGATGAGAAGGGTATGAATCTTCTAGGTTCACATGTATGTAAGATCCAAGAATAGGGCCATTTTTTTCTCTTTTTTTAAAGAGAGATGGTCGATATCAAAGAATACATACAGAAGTTCCCATTTTAGAACAGGTGTTAAAAGAGAGGTGGTTTTTGCCAGTCTTTAGGATTCATACTTGCCTCTTGGAGGAGATCGGAGGTATAGGTGCGAATTGTAGCAAAGGAAGATATATTTTTAGCTCTCTTGGGAAAATCTCAGTCAGATCTCATTGAAATTTCCCATGCAATATTGTTTTCAACTGTTGAACTTCTTAAGATATACTTTGAAACGGCTAAGTTACGATAATCACCTAAAGGTAATACTCCTATCTAGAGAAGATGCATGAAACGGAACTCCTAAAGCAACCCGAAAAGCTTTACAATCTAGGCTTTGGATATTGTTTAATAGATATCTTGGGGCACTGAAGAACAATTCTTGACCATAATGTTAGTTTGGAACGAACCGGTGATAATGATAAATGAATAAACTATCTTTGATAGCATTTGTCATATTTGTGATTTTATCAATGAGAACATTTGGACAGGTGTTAACATTGAAACGCTTTGAAATGTTGCACCAGGATGGTCTTCTTCCACCACAAAGTATTTGCCTAACATCTATCCTCCATTTCAAAGAGAAAAAAATCCTTTGAAGTCTGCATGTGGCAGCCTATATGGCCGAATATGTGGAAGTTGGCATAGAGGCAAATGTCTCACCCAGAGTGTACCTACAGTGTACACAGTGATTCCCCCAGGCTGTGGTGAATGAGACAGAGTGTATGCTCTGCATGATTCTCTAGAGTGTTTCTGCTGGAGAATGCTGAAGAAGAAGAAGATGATGATGACGAAGAATTGCGAAGAAGAAGAATTGCGAAGAAGAAGAATTGCGAAGAAGAAGAATTGCGAAGAAGAAGAATTGCGAAGAAGAAGAAGAAGAATTGCAAAGAAGAAGAAGAAGAATTGCGAAGAAGAAGAATTGCGTAGAAGAAGAAGAAGAGAAGAAGAAGAAGAAGAAGAAGAAGAAGAAGAAGAAGAAGAAGAAGAAGAAGAAGAAGAAGAAGAAGAAGAAGAAGAAGAAGAAAAAGAAGAAGAAGAAGAAAAGAAAAAGAAGAAGAACAAGAACAAGAAAAGAAAAGAACAAGAACAAGAAGAAGAAGAAGAAGAAAGAAGAATGAAGAGAAGAAGAAGAAGAAGAAGAAGAAGAAGAAAGAAGAAGAAGAAGAAGAAGAAGAAGAAGAAGAAGAAGAAGAAGAGAGAAGAATTGTAAAGAAGAAGACGTAGAAGAAGAAGATGATGAAAAAAGAAAGAAAGAAAAAAAAGAAGGAAGGAAAGAAAGAAAGAAAGAACAGAAAGTTGAAATAAATATAATCGGTTTAAGTATGCATGCTTTAGCATGTCTGCACAACCCCTCTTGGCCTTTACTTTCAAGTGGCACATAAACCATCACCGCCCTCGCCTGGGAGCTAAGAACCCAGAACTGCACCAATAAAACACCAGACTGTCTAGTCTAGACATACTATAATACAGCAAAGCTCCCCCCCCCCCCCCCCGACACACACCCTCTCCATTACCCCCTTATCATACATTCCAATCCCAGAAACTCAATATTTTTGCCCTGGGTCTATTTTCTCACAGTGGAGCAATTCAGAAGTTTTAACTGCCCTAGAAGGATGATGTTGATGTATTGGCTACACTCCATCTTTACGTTCCGGGTCATGTGGTATCTACTGTAGAGTGTTGGTCATAAAAGTAAATATCTGATTTTCACAGATTTTTTTTTAAAGTATGAAAATATAATGAGGACGTGTGTTGGGGGTTGAGGACATAGATTAGTACTAGATAGTCACGATAAATTTGGAAATAATGATCAAGATTAATAAGGACTGCTTGTGTTTTTTCGGTTTTAACCCCGCGGATGCATATTACGGTTAGGAAGCTAGCAGACAAAGGACTGAAGGGTACCGTGTTCGCTGAAAAACTTACAACAAACCTACCAAATTTGTGCAAAATCACATGAGATTTGAGTCAGAGGCTAGGTTATTATTATTATTATTATTATTATTTATTATTATTATTATTATTATTATTATTATTATTATTATTATGTTGTTGTTGTTGTTAGTATTATTATAAATTGTTGTTATTATTATTACTACTATTATTATTATTATTTATTATTTTTGTTATTATTATTATTATTATTTATTTTTTTTAACCTTAAAAGGGCTTTTAACAAAAATGTTGTGAGTGCAAGAGTGATAATTATAGGCAAACAGAAAGAAAAAGGGGCAAACATTATAGGTGGGGTGTAGCCATTGTCAGTCATAATCACGGTGTCACATAAAAAGCCATACCCCCCTCCCTGATCTAAAAAGCCTCTCCCAGGAACTATATCAGTAAAGACACCACTCTACTCAACAACTCAGCTTTCTGGAAATATTCTTCTAGTCATCCCTCTCTCCTTTTTTTTTATTCCATGGAGCAAAGAAACGATGACAAGATTGTATGCATGACTACAGATTGTCTCCCAATCTAAAGGTTCTCCCCAGTGCAATATTCCAGTAAGGACCACTGCTGAACAACTCCAGCTTTCTGGAATGATTATTCTGGTAGCCCCCTATCTCTTTCTCCATAGGGGGAAATGGATTAAGCCATTGTATGCATGACTACAGATTGTATCGTCCCCATGTGGACTGTATCATAGTCTTTGATGGGGGTGTGTTTTATGGCTGTACGTGTGTACTAGGGAGAGGGTGGGGGAGAGGGTGGGGGGTGGGAATGAGGAGGGTGGGTGGGTGTGCCGTATTTATGAATCATACTGTGAGCTGGGGACGGGATAGCTCAGTGGGCAGAGCACTCGCTTTCCCCAAGCTAAGGTTAAGCAGCATTGAGCGTGGTTGCCAAGTGGATGGGTGACCGTTTGCCTGCCTTAGCTTCAGTACAGTCCCCCAGTTCACCCAACTGTCAATGGGTACATGCCCTTTTTAGGGTCAGGGAATGTAAAGCAGCGAGGGAGAGGAGATGGGCGCCGCCCTCAACATGCTGGCCCCTGGAGAAGCTGAGGTCTCTGATGCCTCGCTCCCCTACGACCACACAGGTTATGGGACACCTGTACCTTTTTTTTGTTTTTACCTTTTATACCTCACTGTGAGTTACTTTTTCCGTTTTGTGGGTTGTTTTTTTATCCACTATCTGGTATGATCTGTGTCTGTTTTGTTTATCAACTGATCTATTCCTTTGCTACTTTCGTTCTCAGTTCTATGACTTATTGATCGTTCTGATATACGTTAGTTTTGCTGGTTTTTACCCCGATGTCGGAATGCCGCTACCTTAAGGTGGGGGAAGGGGGGGGGGAGGAAGTGGACGCATACGTTTAAGTCTGACTGTGGGTGAGTTTTTTTAGTTTTGGTTGAGGAACGAAAAACTATCAATCTAGGGCTTTTCTGCCACTACCCGTCCAGTACAACGGCTGTTTGTACGTATTTGTTATATATATATATATATATATATATATATATATATATATATATATATATATATATATATATATATATATATATATATATATATATATATAATGTAGATTTCTTTGCTTTCTTTCATAGTTTCGGTATTTGTCATTGTTTCGGTCATACTTTCTAAAAATGACTGTATTCATGAAGTGGCCTCTCTCTCTCTCTCTCTCTCTCTCTCTCTCTCTCTCTCTCCTCTCTCTCTCTCTCTCTCTCTCTCTCTCTCTCTCTGGGAACGGATGACAAATTGACAAAAATGCATATACATAGGGACTGTATGTTAAAAAATATATGAATGCTTATTCCATTATCCTCGAAAGAAAAGAATAAATATATAACTTAAAAAACGAATGAGTAAATAGATAAATAAATAGACAAACAACTGAATAAATAAATAAATAAGTTCACTAATAGTAAAATTTTGCGTATACGACCGTTTTTACTCTCCATAAAAGTAACTACCTCCGAGGAGAGTGTACGCTCATAAGCTAATACTTGTTGACTGTATTTAAAGAATCCTTTCTTGTTTCTTTCTCTTTTTTCTCTCATCCCTGAGGACTGAATAAAGGAAGCATTTATCATGCTTAGACTAATATCTCCTGAACATCATTTGTTCTTGCTCTCTTGTGCAGCGCTTTCATCAAAAAGTCATTTATCTCCGAGTGCAACAGAGAGAGAGAAGAGAGAGAGAGAGAGAGAGAGAGAGAGAGAGAGAGAGAGAGAGGAGAGAGAGAGAGAGAGAGAGAGAGAAGAGAGAGAAAAAGAGAAGAGAGAGCAGAGAGACAGAGAGACAGAGAGGAGGAGGAGAGAGAGAGAGAGAGAGAGAGAGAGAGAGAGAGAGAAGAGAGGAGAGACAAGACAAGAATGCCAGTGTTCCTTTCTTTGTTTGCCATTTGATTAATGAACAGAAAGGTAGGTGCGAGAGACTAATTAAACAGAGAGCAAGAGAAAACATGCCACAAATAAAGTTGAATTAAATTAATGAAATATAGGATTAAACAAACAGATAGATAAAAAAAGACGCTTTTCTATCTTATTGTTGTTGATTCGGCGTCCCACACTCCTCATCCCCTGAAGAAAAACAACAACAATAATAACAACAGCCACACACACACACACACACACACACACACACACACACACACACACACACACACACACACACACACACACACACACACACACACACAAAGAGAAACAAATGATGCTAATGATAAACAAAACCATGCAAATAAGCGTGCAGAAAACAAAACAAAAAATCCATAAGGATTCAAGCTAATGAAAACACCATCCCACCACCATCCATCAACAAACCTGACCACAGGGAGAAGAGACAACAAGAAAGACAGCCATCTTTATACGTAGAAATCATAGCACATAGAAAGCACATGGTTCACAGGGTTCAATTCCAGTCGAGGAGATTTTTGTCCTGGAGTTAACTTCAGTGCTGACTCCACTCTCCCCAAAAAGTCCTTTGGATGAGACTATAAACCGAGGCCCCGTGTGCGAACGCACGCAGAACATCTCGTGCGCAAACGTTAAATCCTGTTCCGCTTTTCGTAAGAGTAAGCCATCGTGTGCCGGTGGGAACAGATTACATTTATAAAACTGCATACACACGGGACTGGATGTAAAAAGCACAAGAGTCCTTATCTCATTATCCTCGATATAAAAGAACAAAATGAATAAATAAATAAATAAGTAAATAAATAAATAAATAAATAAACACCACACAGAGAGCATACAAAGTACAGATCATGCCACGAACAGATCATACTACGTTGAGGTCATACCACGCAGAAATTATACATGTAGAGATCATACCACATAGAGATCATACTACATAGAGATCATACCATATACAGATTATATCACATAGAGATCATACCGCATACAGATCATACCAGTTGAGATAATATAATGTAGAGATCATACCACGTAAGGATGATACAACGTACAGATCAAAGCACGATTGAGATCATACCACGTACAGATCATACACGTACATATCAAACCATGTGAATCATAGCATGTAGAGATCACAAACCAAGTAGAGATCATACCAAGTAAAGATCATACCACATATAGATCATACCACTTATGTGCTTTTATACATCCAGTCCTTGTGTTTATGCAGTTTTAAAAATTTATCACCCATTCTCACTGGCACTCACTTCCCAAAAGCAGAACAGGTTTTAATGTGTGCGCAAGATGTTCTGGCTGAGTCCTCAAATGAGACCTTGGTTTATAATCTCATCGGAAAGACTTTCAGGAGGAGTGGAGTTGGCACTGGTGTGAACTCTAGGGTGAAATATCCCCTTCAACGAGATTTGAACCTGGGTCAGCAGATCACGAGCGCAATGTGCAACACTCTAACCAATTAACCAAACTATCCCGTCCCCTCCTCCCCCCCCCCCCAAATGCACAGAAGGATTGCAAACAGTAAAAAAAAAAAAAACATGGGTAAGCTGAGGGGATCGGAATGCAACAGCAAACTATCATCAAGAAGAATATTTCCAACATGAGTAGGCCACACTAGGACACTGGACCATCAGGTCAACACATGCGTGTCTCCCTCGACAGCATAGCTAGTTGACCCCCCCCTTCCCCCTGCCCCCAAATCGTTCACAGTCCAGGCCTCTCATCTGTGTAAATTTAGTCCTGCATACTTTTTGGCAAACGTCTGCTACAGCACAGCAACCAGAACGTGTTTGTCTCCCTGTCCCTAGAGCGTCTGATCTGTGGTGTTTGAAGTGAAGTTTTCACGGTGTGGTGTCATTTTCCAGTACACAGCGTAGCTAACCCACTCTTACCCCTTGTCTGCACAAACACCCATGGGGGTCTGGTGGTTTGGGTTTCGGAAAAAAACCCTGGACTTCTGTATCGTATCAGTGCCATCTTTGTTGCAGACAACTTCGTCTGCTTTACTCTGATTTTTTTCGGTAGCTTTGATGTCTTCGTTATCGTCGTTGCCCTTAG
>CM060320.1:70953491-70958491 GCA_030674155.1 Stramonita haemastoma | reverse complement strand
CCACCGCGTCTGCCCCCCCCCCCCCCCCAAGAGTCCTGAGAATTGGCTGGAATGGAGTGTAGTAGGGTCGATTGGTCATTGGTCTATGTGGCCCCATGGGAAAACAGTTTGCACGTATGGTCGTCCCTGCCTGTTATCTAGTGTTACCGTGTTCATAGGGAAGGGCATTTTCCCGAAGTCGGAATGCGGCTACTTTCATGGTGGGCAATTCCCGTCGCATACGAAAATAATCTCACTATATTAGTGAACCTTGAGCTCTAGCCGAGGAATGATCAAAAAGCCCCTTCCCCCCCCAAAAAAAAAAAAAGAAAGAAAGAAAACCTGGAGATGTAATATCATTGACTGCTCACAACTGATGTTGTTAAGACCATCTGGACGTTGAATCTTATCGGTCCACGAAGTGTAGGTTCGAGTCTCGGTGCAATCTTGTGAATTAAAGATGGGGATCTTTACGATCTTACCAGGTCACTTCAAGTGCAGACCTGCCAATGCGTAATTCTCTTCGTGTATACACACATGTAGAAAGCCCAATATGCTTGATGGATTGATATCAGTGTTGGGAGGTTTACGGAAACACGAACATACATCCCCGAACACGGAATGTGGCTTCCTTCATGGTGGGCAAAGAACGATCGCATACGCAAAATCTGCCATGTTGGTGAACATCAGAGTCTGGCTGAAAAAAACAACAACAACAAAAAACTTATGCTTTCCAACACATAAGTGAAGGATCAGCTATTATTCGAGAAGTGAGGAGCGGTTAATTGGAAAAGTACTTTCCTCTGAAGTAGCACATACTTTTCTAAATGAGTTGTCCATTGTCTTTTTCTCAGAGTTTTATGTAAGCTGTCAACAAGTCTGTTTCCTGAACTGATCAAAAAGATGTTAAAATAACAAAAAAGTAATGCTGCAAATAATCCAAAAGTGTTATTTCAGTTGCTTTTCTTATTTTTCATCTATTTGATCAATTATTTTTGTGTGTTTGGGTGTGCATTATGTGTGTGCCTGTGTTTGCTTGCAATGTCATGCTGCTTGAGTCTATACATACGCACTTGCTTGCATGTATATAGCCGTATGTATGCGTGTGTATGATATACAGCATATATTGTACAGTCATCACGTTCATTCATGCATACGCTTGCAAGAAATAATTAAACCTTCATTACTTAAAATAATGGGCCCAAAGATTTGCATATGCAGTGCCCCGGGCCCCACACAAAATGGAGCTAATCCCAGCTAAGCCAATGGCAATTCAGCAAAAAGGATCAGCCACTGGGCAGTAAGCCAATAAGATTGCAGCAAATGGAAAGGGCGGGAATAGGAACAAAAAGTTAGCCCCTGAACGTGGATAGAAAAAACAAAGAAAAAACAACAAAAAAAAAACAATCTAGAAAATCCAACAAGCCACCAAACTCTGAACAGAATATGGCAGGGCCAATATAAAACCTCCCTAAACAAACAAACAAACAAACACCAATCAAGCAAGCAAACAAACAAACAAACAAACAACTACATCAAATTAAAACAAAATGGCTTCTGGTACAAAGAGGAATTTTAAAGGTGAAGATATACAAAAAAAAGAATTAAGACATTCGCCACTTTCGAATATTTTTTGTACAGTTGTTTTTGTTGTGGAGGAAATCCCTGTCGGCTGTGAATAATGGATCAGCTCTTCAGAGGGTTTAAACAAAATAACGTTTGCATGGGAGACAACAAAAAAGAAAAAAAATGTTAGCAAAACAACATAATAAAAATGTGGGCTGATTTACGTAAAATTTGAACTTGTTGAATACAAAACGATAAACACAATACAGTAAAAAACAATACAAAAAACACAACAATCAATACAATAAAACACATATACAATAAAACTACATCATACAACATGCAGAACCATGCCATGTATTACAATACCACACATCACAATACAATAAACACCTTCACCTTCGAATTTCATATCCCGTAGTCTAGTAAACTGTTGGCGCACCACTGAAGATTTTGCAACCAGCTTCCTCCACTCTTATCACACTTACACAGTTATACAATACTACAGTTATTATACCAAACAATGCAATGTAGCACAACATAATTCCCTAACACTGCATATTCTACAGTACAAAAGACTGCAACGCACTGCACAGCAACACAATACACTTCAATACTTGTACAACACAATGTACTACAATGCATTACACTACACGACAATTTAATACAACACAGCAGGATACACTACAATACAAAAAGCCCACCACTATAAAAACACAACATTATACAATAATTACAAACCCACAATACTACACTCGCTACGCTATTGTATCATTCGGATGAGACTATAAACCGAGGCCCCGTGTGTGAACGAACGCAGAGCATCTTGCGCACACGTTAAATCCTGTTCCGCTTTTCGTAAGAGTAGGCCATTGTGTGCCGGTGGGAACAGATGACATTTACACAACTGCATACGCACGGGGACTGGATGTAAAAAAAGGACAAGAGTGCTTATTCCGTTATCCTCGATATAAAAAAATGAATAAATAAATAAACACAACACGACATGATATACTACAATACAAAAGCCCAACACTATAAAAACACAACATTACACAATAATTACAAAACCCACAATACTACGTTCGTAAGACTATTCTATACAGTGCTCGACAGCTCTGTCAGTACAGCACAATACCCCCCCTCCCCCCAAAAAACAACAACAACAACAACAAAAACAACTCAACCAACAACACCAAAAAAGCCACAAACATAAAACAACAATAAACAAACAACAAAACAACAACAACAACAACAACAACAACAACAACAACAACACTACCCTCAAGGAAGGATGTGTACTCCAGACCTGAAGCGATCACTGGTGTTTATTTATTTATTTATTTATTTATTATTTATTTTATTTATTCTTTTATATCGATGATAATGGGATAAGCACACTTGCGCTTTTTTACATCCAGTCCCCGTGTGTATGCAGCTTTGTAAATGTCATCTGTTCCCACCGGCACACGATCGCCTACTCTTACGAAAAGCGGCACAGGATTTAACGTGTGCGCAAGATGTTCTGCGTGCGTTCGTACACGGGGCCTTGGTTTACAGTCTCATCCGAAAGACTTTGGGGGAGAGTGGAGTCAGCACTGATGTTAACTCCTGAAGAAAAATTTCCTCGACCAGGAATCGAACCCGGGTCGTCAAACTGCGAGCGCAATGTTCTGACCACTAGGCTATCTGTCCCTGTGTTGTCCCACTTTGTACATCCGGTGCACTCATGCAGTTCATATGCCCACGTCACCAGTCTGAAAAGGATGCACACAACAATTAGCAGATAGGGAGTGACCTCTGCAGATAAGAAGGAAGGAACAGACAGGGGATGGAGGGGTGTGGGGGTTGGGGGTGGTGGTGGAGAAAGGGGGTGTGGGGTGTAAGAGGGTTTTTAAACGGGAAGGGGAGAGGATTGTGTGTACTTTATCCTTTTTTTAAAATTAAATTTATCTGTTCTAAAACGGTGTAATACAATCTTTATCCAGACAGAAGGGTTCAGTACTTTCTATTCTACGTCGTAGCTCGATGCTCAGACAGCAACTATTGTTGTCTGTCATGTGAGCAAAAATACCTTGCAGCTGCCGTTAAACGCCTGACAAGTCAGGCCCAGCGCATCCGACTTCAGTTTGGGAGAGAATTGTTATCTTTGAAGCCTTTTCTTTAAATATAGAGGGCAGGAGAAATGGACAAAGATGGCAGAAAATAGACAAGAAGGAGGGACAGAAGAATAGGAACAAGACAGAAACGAAAAGAGAGATAGAAAAGAGGAAATTTAGGGCACTGTTTGTGGAGGGTGGGGATGATGTTTATCAACTGATAGGCCTCTGGCATCTCCACAGGGCAGGTCAGTGCTGAGGCTTTCTCCCCCTTATCCTCCTGGTTGGTTTGGAGTATGTTCCTGTTGTTTTAAAGCCCCAGCGATCACGAAGGCTACATCGGAGATGTCTTTGTTTTTATTTGATACCATTTAATGTCACAGCAGATTTCTCTGCGTGAAATTCGGGCTGCTTTCCCCGGGGAGAGCGCATCGCCACAAGTGCAGCGCCTACCCATTATTTTTTCCCCTCAGGGATGGTGTTAAACACAACACCTGTGTGCATGCTGGTTTTTATAATTTTGTCATCCGCTCCTACCGGCACACGATGGCCTGCTCTTCCGAAAGGCGGAACGGGGTTTTAACGTGTGTGCAAGATGTTCTGCGTGCGTTCGCACACGGGGCCTCGGTTTATAGTCTCATCCGAATGCACCTCTAACAGTACCAGTAACTCACCATAGCGATCATTTCAAGTTCCAAATTCAACAGTCCTAAATCCACGTTGATCCCCGCTTTTGCCCGAAACTCCCCTCCCCCCCCCCCCGCCACTAGTGGGGCTCTGGGTGCTAGCCTTTTGGATGAGGCAATAAACCTAAGTCCTACGTAACAACACGCATTCTGAGGACGTAAAAGAACCAACGGCAGCAAGAGAGTTCTCCCTGGCAAAATTATGTAGAAAAAAGCCATTCTGAAAGGAAAAAGATACACATAAGACAAGAGCAAAATAATGAGTGGCGCTGCTCTTGTGGCAACGCACTTTCCCCCGGGTGAGCAGTCCGAGCCTCACGCAGAGAAATCTGCAGTGCCGTGACTTAAAGTTGTAAAGAAAAACGAATATCCAAAATAAAAGCGTACCACCCTCTCCAACATTTCAGAGTGACAAAAACTGTGTATGTGAAATGCCAATTGGCAAATGAAACTGCAGAATGGACATCCAGTACAGTCCCCTTTATAGTGTTTACAATGTCACTACCCTATCATAAAAATACTACAGGCAAAATGTCATGATCATAGGTGTCAACAGAAAAAAATGCAGTTAGAATTTCTTGTTCTTGTTTTTTTTTTTTTAGGTAGGAGAGTAAGTGGAAAGGAGAAAGTATGAGAGAGAAGAGAGAGAGAGAGAGAGAGAGAGAGAGAG
>CM060320.1:70940991-70945991 GCA_030674155.1 Stramonita haemastoma | reverse complement strand
TTTCATCTTTACTTCTTGAGCAATGTAGATTTCAGATATTGCAACCTTGATTAGAGTTATAGTAAGCTACCAAGAAAGAAAAATAGATTGACAAATGGACAGACAAACAGACATACAGACAGACAGATAGACAGTCAGACAGACAGACAAATAGGCAGAGGAAGGAAAGAGTTTAAAACATTGTGAAGGGTGACAATACAAAGTGAAGCCAATGGTTGGCAACAAATCTTGGTTAATACAGTGCAGTACAACGCCCTCACACAGTATAGCAGGAGAGAGAATGTGGGGTCTGTAGTGGGTGTAGCATTCATCGTCTTTTTTGTGATGCAAATGGATCGTTTCCAGTGAACCATCCTGTCACAGGAATGCAGGCATGGCAGTCCTAGATTTATGTACGTAAAAAGCCACTGGAGAGAAAGAGAGAGAGAGAGAGAGAGAGAGAGAGAGAGAGAGAGAGAGAGAGAGAGAGAGAGAGAGAGAGAGGAGAGAGAGAGAGAGAGAGAGAGAGAGAGAGAGAGAGAGAGAGAGAGAGAGAGAGAGAGAGAGAGAGAGAGAGAACAAAAAAGAAGATAAAAAGACTAAACTGTTCCTTTCAAACGCAGATCCTTTGGGAATACATGAATATTTATTAGGGGACTGAATAACTCAGTGGTCACAGCACTAGCTTTCCCCACGCTAAGGTTAAGCAGCATTGAGCGTGGCTCCAAGTGGATGGGTGACTGTTTGCAGGCCTTGGCTTCCGCACATTTTCCCAGTACACATGCTGTAAATGGTACCTGCCCTCTTTAGGGTCAGGGAAGGAGAGGAAATGGGCACTGCCCTCAATATGCTGGCCCTAGAGATGCTGAGGTCTCTGACACCTCTCTCACCAACACCCATATAGTTTATGGGACACCGTTACCTTCACCTTTTATACCAGAGCTCAAAGGGATGATATAGGTCAGTGGTTTGCATGTTAAACTTGTCTTCTATAGTAATCTGAGGAGGCGAATTTGAGTCTCTGTTGAACTGATGATTTAAGGGGATTTTTTCCCCTGTGGAGTTATCGTCAGTAGCGCTGATCCCATTTCCCTCCATGTCGTTTTGAAGAGACTATAAGCAGAGATCCTATATGCAAAACCATTCACAACATCTTGCACAAATATTGAAACTAGTCCTGCGTTTAGAAAGAACAGGTCATTTCATGCCACTAGGAACTTACTCAGAAATGCCTACAATGCTGCCACTGAAAGACATTATTCCCTAGAATTTATTTTCATTTCAATTTTTTTTTAAATTTGAATCTTTGATAAGTCATTTTCAAAATGATTGAGAAGTTGGTACCTGCACTTGTCTTTCCTCACTACTTCTTCCTCAATAATACTTTGTGGTCAAGTGGGAATTGCATCTCTAGTAGATCCAAGTGTAGGCCATTTATATTTTTTCCCAACTTCTCTTGCCTGTGCATGCACTTAAAGTGTATTGCAATGTTTGGGTTATTATCCAGCTAAGACTGACCACTTGGCTGGATACAAACTTTATGACCTCCCTTGCATCCTTTAATAGGATCCCCAAACTTAAGGCACAAAGATTCACTAGGTGCTTATTTTTGTCTTATTCATTTTTTTTCGCAAAATATATTCTAAGCTTATTTTCTTTCTCTTTTTATCATCGTCTTTAGAGGGCAGCTTCAAAAGGCCACAGGAATATCAAATATTCCTTTGAATGCAATTGACACTTTGAAATTCTGAAATGTGTCTTGCTGTAAGGTACCACAGCAGGTGGAGTTTCAATCATTGTTGGGACCTTTGATGAGGGCTCAACCAGAGCCGAAACTCGAGTCAGGTCAGGTCAAAGGCATGGTTCTTACTCAGAAATGCCTACAATGCTGCCACTGAAAGACATTATTCTGAGAAGTTGGTATCTGTACTTGTCTTTCCTCACTACTTTTTCCTCAAAGCCACAAGGAACTGATGACAAACTGGGGCCTCTGGAGAAAGAACACAAAACTAATTATAAAAAAACGTTCAAAGTGGTGACTTCTTGAAAAAAGGTTTGAAAGTACAGCTGCATACTGCAGTGTTTACCACAGCAGTTATACAGGTACAGACACTTGTGCATAGAAAACGTTGGTTGCTAAGTCAAGACATTCCTTATATGATACACCACACATGACAAGAAAACCACTCAGCTGATAATTGACCACCTCTCTAACCCATTGCGCAGGTTATTCAATGAGTGTAAGCCATGTGTCTTTGAGCGTCTCCAAGCTGACATGCTAAAAATGAATGGTGTAAAGTGTTTTTTTCTCTCCCCCTCTCTCTCTCTCCTCTCTCTGAGAACAGATACAGAAATTTTCAGCAGCGTTTTTGCTGTAAGTTCAAGTGCCGATAGTACCCTGCTGGCAGGTCTATAGAACTGAGGGCTGGTGCATCCCTAATGGAGACCTGGAGAGGAGATTGGCGCCACCAGGGAATACCCGAAGCCCACTGAAAAGCCATGAGAGATACAACCAGAATCACTGTTAGGTTTTGTTTAAAAACATTCTAAATTTGCTTCTTTTGTGAGATTTTGCATAATTATATGCAACCATTTTGATCACCACGGAGGTGGCTACATTTTTAATTCAGGGTGTAATGTGGGTATGTTTGTGATTCCCTAACCGACTGTATGCTGACATGAATGAATAACGGGATCTTTAATGTGCCTATTTTATCAACATAATGTATAGATATGATTATATATATAATTTTTTTATTTTTTTATTTTACACGCGCGCGCAAACACACACACACACACAACCACACACACACACACAGAGGAAATTAAGTACTGGCAGGTCTGAAAAACTGACCAGGGAGATCGTAAAATTTCCCAGCCTTACACCACCAACGCAGAGACTCAAACCCAAGACTCCATAGACCCATAGGAGTGAAGTTGACCGGTCTTAACCACTGGGCTGCGGCGTTCTTCATATCCATAACCCATATTGCTTTAGCCTGGGCCAGTGTTTAGTGCATATCCACCTTCTGAAAACTCAGTGTTCAGAATTTCCTCTTTACTATCCCTCTCTTTGTTTGTGCCTTGATCCATTTCTTCCTGTCACCCCCTTCTTGTCTACTTCCTGCCTTCTAGTCCATTCTCCTGCCTTTTTTTTTCCAGACAGACTTAAAAGATGAAGATTCTCTCCCACGCTGAAGTTGGATGTGCTAGGCCTGACTTGCCAGGCGCTAAACGGCAGTGCAAGGCATTTTCGTATTTTGTATTTTGTACCACTTTATGTCACAGCAGATTTCTCTGCGTGAAATTCGGGCTGCTCTCCCTGGGGAGAGCGCGTCGCTACAAGTGCAGCGCCTACCCTTGTTTTTTTCTCTCTTTTTCCTGCATGCAACTGTATTTGTTTCCCTTTCAGAGTGGCTTTTTTCAACAGAATTTTGCCAGGAACAACCCCCTTGTTGCCGTGGTTCTTTTATGTGCGCTTAATAGTGATGTGTAACAAACGGGACCTCGGTTTATCGTCTCATCCGAAAGACTAGCGCCAAGACCCACCACTCAGGGTCTAATGGATGGGGAAAAAGTTTTGGGTCCAAACGGGGTACAAACCACCGCACACACCGACCAGGACTTTTTTTGGTTTCTAGGCAAGGCGCGTTACCACCTAGACCACCGATCCATCGCTCATGGAACAGACAATAATAGGTGCAGTCTGAGAGTTCAGAGAAGCAGCAGAAGAGCAGAAAGGAGAGGGTCAGTAGTAGCCACGTCAGTCAGTTAGCTTGCTGCCAATACACTTGGCTCCATCCCCCAACATTATACTGTTGGACTGTCCTCAAAATGAGAGAGAGAGAGAGAGAGAGAGAGAGAGAGAGAGAGAGAGAGAGAGAGAGAGAGAGAGAGAGAGAGAGAGAGAGAGAGAGAGAGAGAGAGAGAGAGAGACAGACAGACAGACAGACAGACAGACAGACAGACAGACAGACAGACAGGCAGACAGGCAGACAGACAGACAGACTATATGTGCATATTCATTTAACGTATCTTCAAAATACAATCATCTCTCTCTCCCTACTCTCCTCTCCCTCTCTCTCTCTCTCTCTCTCTCTCTCTCTCTCTCTCTCTCTCTCTCTCTCCTCCTCTTCCTCTCTCCTCTCTCTCTCTCTCTCTCTCCTCTCTCTCTTCTTCTCTCTCTCTCTCTCTCTCTCTCTCGCTGTTGTGTGTGTTGTGTGTGTTGGTGTGGTGTGTGTGTGTGGTGTGTGTGTGTGTGTGTGGTGTGTGTGTGTGTGTGTGTGTGTGTTTGTGTATGTATTCATATTTATTTAACGTCTCCTCACAATCTTATATCTTCTGTGGTGTGTGTGTGTATGCACGCGCGCGTGATTTTGTGTGTGTGTGTGTGTGTGTGTGTGTGTGTGTGTGTGTGTGTGTGTGTGTGTGCGCGCGCGTGCACGTATGCTTAGGTACAAGCGTGCAAGTATGGGTGCTTGCACGATTGTGTGTGTGTGTGTGCGTGCGTGCGTGTGTGTGTGTGTGTGTGTGTGTGTGTGTGTGTGTGTGTGTTGTGCACGCGAACACACGCGGGCGTGAGTGCGCCTATGCGCGTGCGCATCGCAGAATAACAGGAAGAAAGGCATGTCGTGCTTACTCCATTACCTTCTGGACATAAAACTTCCTCCATTCTCTCCTCCTCCTTCCTTCCTTCCTTCCTTCCTTCATTCTCTCTTTCAGGATTTCTTAGCCCTCCTTCGCTCTGTCTTTCCTGCCTGTCTGCCTCTATTTTGCCCCTTTCATCCTATTTTCACAAAAGGCAGTTTACCCCCCCCCCCCCCCCCCCCCCCCCCGTCCTCCTCTCCCCCTCCTCTCCTCTTCGTTGTTTGAACTCTTGATTTATCGGTGTTAATTCAACAAAGTGCCACAACAAGTGCACCACTCCCTCCCCCTCCCCCTCCTCCCCCACTCCCTTGTCTTTCCCTTGGAGCTAATGTAACCTTTCTCTCTCGTCGTGTACATTTTGTTGTGTTGTGTGT
>CM060320.1:70937680-70940891 GCA_030674155.1 Stramonita haemastoma | reverse complement strand
GGGCGGCGCCCATCTCCTCTCCCTCGCTGCTTTACCTTCCCTGACCCTAAAGAGGGCAGGTACCCAATTACAGCTGGGTAAAATGGGAGGTCTGTGCTGAAGCCAAGGCGCGCAAACGGTCACCCATCCAACTGGCAACTACGCTCGACGCTGCTTAACTTGACTTTGGGAAAGCGAGTGCTCTGACCACTGAGCTATCCCACCGGAGGTGTTGTTGCCTCCGTTTATTCTGCCCAACTTAAGTCGGGACAGGATAATTACCTCAGTGGTCAGAGCACTCGCTTTCCCCAAGCTAAGGTTAAGCAGTATCGAGCGTGGTTACCAATGGAATGGGTGACCGTTTGCGCGCCTTGATTTAGTACAGTCTCCCAGTTCACCCAGCTGTCAATGGGTACCTGCCCTCTTTAGGGCCAGGGAAGGTAAAAACGAAGAGGGAGAGGAGATGGGATCCATCCTCAAAATGCTGGCCT
This sequence comes from Stramonita haemastoma, assembly GCA_030674155.1. Lineage (NCBI taxonomy): Eukaryota > Metazoa > Mollusca > Gastropoda > Neogastropoda > Muricidae > Stramonita > Stramonita haemastoma. The sequence continues at coordinate 70,940,421 of CM060320.1, read as the reverse complement.
CTAGAGAAGCTGAGGTCTCTGACACTTCGCCCCCTTATGACTACATGGGTTATGGGGACACCTTTACCTTTACCTTACTTTAAGACATCAACCCCTTTGTGACACTGCATAGGTTCTAGAAAAGGAAGGCACAAGTCTACAGTATCGTGTTTCCTGTCCTGCCCATCCTACTCTCCCCTCTTCTTCCCCTTCTCTCTTTTTTGTAATGGAAGACACACGATGAAACATAGACACATAGGACAGAGACTCAGACATACAGATACAGACTCAAAGACAAACAGATAAACACACATAGACACACACACACACACACACACACACACACACACACACACACACACACACACACACACACACCACAAGAAGCACACCAGAGAAGAAGAGAGAGAAGAGAGAGAGAGAGAGAGAGAGAGAAGGAGAGAGAGAGAGAGAGAGAGAGAGAGAGAGAGAGAGAGAGAGAGAGAGAGAGAGAGAGAAGAGAGAGAGAGAGAGAGGAGAAGAGAGAGAGAGAGAGAGAGAGAGAGACGAGAAGACAGACAACAGACACACAGACAGACAGACACACAGACACACAGACACACAGACACACAGACAGTCAACAGTCAGACAGACGACACAGACAGGAGACAGACAGACAAACAGACAAACAGACACAGACACAGAGACAAAGACAGATAGACAGAGACACATAGAGACACACCAATGGACAGATGCACAAACAGACACAGACAGACACACAGAAAACAGACAAACAAACAGAAAGAATCACAGAAAACTCTCAAATCCACAACCCAATGAACGCAAACAGCTAGTGCTTCTTTCAGCTCCCTGTTTTCTCAACAGAATGATAGACACAAGGCTAGCTTAACATACCCTCCCCCTTCCCCCCTCCCTGTCCTCCCACTCCCCACCCTAATACATCTTCTTTCCTCCAGACCTCGGAAGGGGAGAGAGGGGCAGGGGTGGGATCTGAGGGGTGTGGGGGAAGTAGAGACAGTCTTTTGATTTGAAGTCTTTGTTTGTGAATTTGGTGTTGTAACGTGCGTGGTTGTTCATTGCAGGTGGTGTTCTTTCTTCCTTTGTCTTTCTGTTTATTTTTCTTCTTCGTTCTTCTTTTTGTTTTTTTGTTCTTTTGCTTTTTTTTTGTTCTTTTCTTCTTCTTCTTCTTTTTTTTCTTCTTCTTCTTCTTCTTCTTCTTCTTCTTCTTCTTCTTCTTCTTCTTCTTCTTTCTTCTTCTTCTTCTTCTTCTTCTTCTTCTTTTCTTCTTCTTCTTCTCCCTTTTTCCTCCTCTCCTCTCCTCCTGCTCTTTTTCCTCCTCATTCTCTTGTTGGATGTGCTGGGCCTGACTTGCCAGGCACTGAACGGCAACACAACGCATTCTCGCTCAAATGACAGACAACAATAGTCGCTTTCTGAGCGTTCGACGACAACACCGAAGATGAAGAATGTTCTAAACATCCCCAGCCCTTCAACTGCGTTTTGTATTTCTGTAATACAATTTATTTAACTAAGCACCTAGTCTGTTCCCAGGGGTGTCTTGACACCCATGCAGTCAGAGCACTGTGGGCCCTTTTGCTGTGGGCCTGTCCAGCTTACAGCACTGTCAGCTCAAGGTGTCATCACGTCTTTGTTGTCTTTGCTGAAACAATGAGTCGGTAGCAGACTGATCCCTGTTTAGTGTCTTTGTTGGAATAGACGTAAGCATCACTGTTTATGTGTCTTTGTTGGAATAGACATACGTAACTGTCACTGATTATATGTTCTTTGTTGGAATAGACATAACTGGTCAATATCTTAGGTCTGTTGGAATAGACATAACTGGTCATATCTTATGGTTTGTTGGAATAGACATAACTGGTCAATTCTTAGGTCTTTGCTTAGAATAGACTAACTGACCACTGTGTTGTGTCTTTGTTAGAAAATGGGCGACAGGCTGATGTTAACTCAAGAGAACAAAAACTTCCCTTGAACGGATTCGAACCGGGATCGTCAAATCGCAAAGCGACAACCTCAACGCTCTAACCACCAGGCTATCCCTGTCCTGTCCCTTGTCTTTGTTGGAACAATGGAGCAGCAGTACCTGCAGTAGACTGATCCCTGTCTTTGTGTCTTTGTTCCTTCCAGCAATGTCTGACGACCACATCACCTTGCTTTATGTCTCTGCAGAGGAGCAGTTACACCGCTGCCTGCCCCAATATCCGACTGGATTTGGCGGAACCAATCGACAGTCGTTGGGTTTTGTTGTTGCTTTTTGGGTTTGTTTTTTTGTGTGTGTTTTTTTTTCTTCCTTTTTTTCTTTTCTTTTTTTCTCCGTTATCTTTTTCTTTTTTTAATTCTCCTTTTTCTTTTCCTTTTATTCTTTTTCTTTTTCTGCGGTTTAGTTTCCTTTTGTAATTCTTTTTCTTTGTTTTTAAAGGAGACCGGTTTTACCCCCCTTCTCCCGCCAGAAAACTGTGGGCTTTTTTTTTTTCCAAAAAGTGAGTGACGGAGCTGTTGTGGAGTGGTAAAACCATTCGACTTCTAATCCCATGGGCCATGGAGATGTGGGTTTGAATCTCAGCAGGGTCTTGGAATTAAGGATGTCGAATTTTAAAATTCTCCAGGTCAACTTCAAGTGCAGACCTACCAGTGCCTTAATTCCCTTCGTGTATGCACACATGCAGAAGAACCTGTGTGGTCGTAGGGGAGCGAGGCATCAGAGACCTCAGCTTCTCTAGGGGCCAGCGTGTTGAGGGCGGCGC
>CM060320.1:70912680-70932680 GCA_030674155.1 Stramonita haemastoma | reverse complement strand
GAGAGAGAGAGAGAGAGAGAGAGAGAGAGAGAGAGAGAGAGGAGAGAGAGAGAGAGAGAGAGAGAGAGAGAGAGAGAGAGAGAGAGAGAGAGAAGAACCATTTTGTCAACCTATCACAGATGCATGGCATGTTGCACGTGGGAAATAGCTCGGTTCATTCACACAGAGTTGAGCATTGTGTTACAGAACCAGCTAGCCTCACACTTCACTGCCCAGCTGACCATGACTACATTTGACCAGTTGGTGCACACACCTATACAGGAGAACACATCAACGGTCCGTGGATGACAGAAACCTAGACATTTGTCAGAATGAACACAGCACCTGAAGACAGATAGGTCTCCGCGAAGTTGAACTTGCTTCAGAGACAGCCTGAAAAATACACCGACCGCTGAGGACCAGGACGAAGAAGAAGAAGAAGAAGAAGAAGAAGAAGAAGAAGAAGAAGAAGAAATACAAGTGCAGTGTGACATCTGGGCAAGACTGCTCCTTTGCTACTTCGTGCAATGTTGACCTGACTTTACAGGTAAGTGGTGTTTGTGCTGAATTTGTAAATTAGTGTTACACCTTGTGTTATTGCTATTTTTTTTTATTCCTTGGCTATAGCTCCGAGGTTCACCAATGGTGAGATATTGCGTATGCGACCGTTGGTACCACTACTAAGGTAGCTGCAGTCCGACTTCGGGGATGGTGTGTCAACACCACTACCTGTGTGCATGCAGTTAAGAAATATGTTTCTACAGGCCCGTGCAAAGACGAAACGGGTTTGAAATGTGTACACAGTAACTATGTCCTGTGTGTGTTTGCACACTGGCTTTGTGTGCCTTAAAAGGTGCAGGATTTCCGTGAGCTACCACTCCTGAGACTTGACTTCTACTTTAATTCCTTTAGGAGTCGTGTAAGCGCTGTGTTGACTTCTTCAGGCAGTGTATAGGGCAAGGGAAATGTGGCAGAGCTCATTGCTTTTGAGGCTATCCATGCCACCAGCCATAGCTTACTTCTCCGCGATAGATGAGCGGGGATTGAACATGTATACATCCTTAGCTACAGGTTTCAGGTTGATCAGCGATGAGATGTTTTTGCGTATGCGACCGTTCTCTGTCTCTGTCTGTCTGTCTGTCTGTCTGTCTGTCTCTCTCTGTCTCTGTCTGTCTGTCTGTCTGTCTGTCTCTCTGTCTGTCTGTCTGTCTGTCTCTCTGCTCTCTCCTTCTCTGTCTTGTCTTGTCATTGTCATTGTCTCTCTCTCTCTCTCTCTCTCTCTCTCTCTCTCTCTCTCTCCTCTCTCTCTCTCTCTTCTCTCTCTCCTCTCTCTCTCTCTCTCTCTTCTCTCCCTCCCTCCCTCTCTCTCCTCTCTCTCCCCTTTGCTCTCCTTTCTCCCCCTCCCCCTCTCTCTCTCTATTGCCCCCCCCCCCTCTCTCTCTCTCTCTTCTCCATTTTTTCTCCTCTCTCCTCCACTTCTCTCTCTCTACCTCTTTCTCTATACGCTCCCCCCCCCCCTCTCCTCTCTCTCTCTCTCTCTCTCCTCCCTCCCTCTCTCTCTCTCCTCTCTCTCTCTCTCTCTCTCCTCCTCCCTCTCCCTCCCTCCCTCCCCTCCCTCCTCTCTCTCTCTCTGTATACTTTTACTTTACTTAGACAATATCTATATTCCTCACACGTGTCTGATTGTCTTCATGGGATCCTTTGCAGCAATGATTGCATCACAACAAACTGCACGATGCTAAGCATGCATGACTTCACTGTGCTAGGCCCGTGTGGTTAAAGGGCAGGGAATGGAGGATGCAAGGAAATTTAAGGAAACAAAGCTCCGAAAAGCCTTATTTTTCTGAGACCTGGAATAACGATTCCACCTTCCTGGTGCTTGTTTTTATAACACTCGCGTATGTGCTCAGATCAATCTGGACCGAGCCAGAGCATTGGTAAAATATTTTGTGTTTTCATGAGAGTAGCTACTGGGTCTGGATAACCTGTCGCGTAAAGAAAAATATATTCTGTTTTTAAACGGAAATTCGTATGGTGATTATAGGATTACGAAAAAATACTAGATCCCAGACATTAAATCCTTTTGAACATGACCTGTCACATACAAAAAAAGTAAAGGTAAAGGTGTCCCATAACTTACGTGGTCGTAGGGGAGCAAGGTATCAGAGACCTCAGCTTCTCTAGGGCCAGCATATTGAGGGCGGCGCCCATCTCCTCTCCTTCGCTGCTTTACCTTTCCTGACCCTAAAGAGGGCAGGTACCTATTTACAGCTGGGTGAACTGGGGACTGTACTGAAACCAAGGCGCGCAATGTCACCCATCCAATTAGTAACCACGCTCGATGTTGCTTAACATGACCTGAGGAAAGTGAGAGCTCTGACCCTAAGCTATCCCGCCCCGCCCCCCCTCCAGTGACAAACACCTCATTGAAAACCCTCGCAAGTGGAGGCTTGTCTATCGGAAGTTTTCCCAATAAGGATGATGATAAAGATATATTTTTGTGCGGAAAAATGAATAAAGTGTGTGCGTGCGTGGCGTGCGTGCGTGCGTGTGTGCGTGTGTGCGTGTGTGCGTGTGTGCGTGTGTGTGTGTGTGTGTGTGTGTGTGTGTGTGTGTGTGTGTGTGCGTGTGTGCGTGTGTGTGAGTGAGCATGCGTGTGTATGTTAATGCCTTTTTGGGGGGAGGAGAGGAGGAAATCATAGTTGATTTTGTGGAAGAGAACTAAAGGAAAACTGATTGTAGAGGGGGAGGTAAGTAAGGTGGGGCGAGGTTACTGGAAATAGAATCAAGGCTAGTAAATGAGAGCGTGCCTTTTTGCATATGGTTTATTTGGGGGGCGAATCTCTTCGTTTTATCAACTAGATTCTTTGCCAATTGGTAAAAAGGGGTTAAATGTGTATGGGTAGGTGAATAGGAATAAAAAAAAATTAGGCTAGCACAGAAAAGAGCAGGTTTTCCTCACGTGGTTTTATTTGGGAATAAGTATGTTCATCAATTCATTTTGGGTTCTCTTGGAAACATATGCAATGAACATAGTAGACCAGAAATCGCCTATTTCAGAGCTGGAAATTTATCACTCAACAATGGGGAAAACACGAAATATACGGCGCTCTGGGCTTGTTCTTTATCTGCTTAATTTTGGTTCTTCTGAAAAATTAGGCCGCGGAAAACACTTAACTGATTCCAGGATTTGGAAAATTATCATTAAAAATAAAATCAGCGAAGCAACAGAAAAAAACATGGCTTTTTGATAGGACTGCTTATTTGAGATTTAAAGAAAACTTCCAAACCATTGTGTCAAAGGTTAGGTACCATTGTGTCTATCTGCCATTGTGTCCACATGCATGCATGCAGACAGGCAGAGAAGCCAGCTGACTGACAGCCCTTTCCCAGTTGCTAATGTTAATTACTAACACTAACGCTTACATTAACCTTTACTAATTCTTAACCTGGCCCCACATGTGGACACAAAAGGCAGATGGGTATCATGATACAAGACGTGACACAGAAACAAACCTATTAAAAAAATGCGTTTTTAGGTGTGAGGAGTATGAGTGGGGGTGGGTGGGATGGTGGTGGTTTTATGGGAAAAGGATGTTAGACCGAAGGGGTGGGATGGATAGCTGTATGTGGGAAGGGGCATAGGAAAAGTTACAGCTAAGTCGTCTAAGTGAGGGAGTGTGAGAGTAAGAATAGAAAATGGGCAAACTTGGTTATCTTTTTTTTGGTAAGAGTGGAGGGGGACTGTTTTAGCAAAATAGATACTTATTTAAATATCAAAAAGTTGGTTAAGTGGGGAATGCAGTTACCAAGGTTATGTTTTTTCGCGCCTACTTGTGTGTGGTGTGTGTGTGTGCATGTGTGTGCGTGCGTGCGTGCGTGCGTGCGTGTGTGCGTGTGGTGCGCGTGGGTGCGTGGGTGTAAGCTGAGGTCTAGGACACCCTGTTCCCAACAACCCCTAGGTCATGGAAAACTTGACCATTTTACCTTTTATACACAGCTACCGACTACTGAACGGCATTGGCTATGGCAGATTCATAGGCATGACCAAAATGAGCTGTGAGACGTGTCGACATTGCTCACAAGAAAGGACATGATCTTGTTTGTATATTTCCTCGGGCTCGAACCAGATTTTGGTCCCGAAGTTCCAAGCTTTTTGCAGTCTTTGCCACTTCACTACCAAGTCAGTTGCTTTTAAAGGATCAATGGGCCCATATTTCTGATTGCATCCGTACTTCTTGCTAAAGAAAAGTATGACAAAATCAAATAGAATCCAATGAAATGAAATGAGCAGCAAAACTGACAATAGATAAACGGGAAAATATGAACCACCCGTAGAAGAATAATGGGTGACCGTTTGCACGCCTTGGCTTCAGTACAGTCCCCCAGTTCACTCAGCTGTAAATCGGCACCTGCCCTCTTTAGGGTCAGGGAAGGTAGGCAGCGAGGGAGAGGAGATGGGCGCCACCATCAACATGTTGGCCCTTAGAGAAGCTGAGGTCTCTGATGTCCCGCTCCCCTACGATCGCTTAGGTTATGGGACACCTTTAACTTTTACCTTTATAGAATAATAAAAAGATGTGGCAGATATTTGGAAGAGATCAAAGGAGAGCAGTCTTGGCGACAGTGTCGGAAAACACCACCACTTAAAAAGACTGTAGGACAGTGGTCATGAGGGGTGTGATTTGACCACACCCACACATTGAAAAGCATGAATGACCTTAAGCTCTTTAACACCCCTGATTCCACACGGGTTCTAGTCTGGTGAGTCATTATGTGGATCATCTGCGAGTCTTCAGCAGCAGGGCCATTGTCTGGGAGAGACGCTGTATCACGTCCTTGCATGTGTAAGTACATAGAGAACTGTATAGCTGCAGATGACTCTTTTGTACAGGATTCAGCTTATTTTTTCTAAATACATTTAGTATCGGTTTTTAACTCAACTTTTTCTGTTTGGGAGAAAAAGTTGAGTTAGATTTTTCCTAAAAAAACACTTGTTTGGCTGCTGCAGACAAAGCAGCATCTCTATTCGGAATGGGGAGTACCGTGATAGTGTCGAAAAAGGAATTATATACAAATAAATGAAAGATATTCGAAATAGTGCATTTCATTAGAATAACTTTATGATATGTGTTTAACTCTATACAATTCCGACATTCACATAACTTTATAAATTTACTGCAGTCACATATATAACTCAGTAAAACTACTGTTGTCACATAAATGTCTATATAATTACAGCATTCACATAAATGATTGTCTATAAAATCAGTGCAGTAAAATTAATGATCCAAGTTTAGAAATGACTGCAGTATCATAATTAAGTCAATAAAACTACTATACTGCAGTCACATAAAAAGATTGAATCTAAAAAATGACTGCAGTCACGTGAAATGATTAAGTCTATAAATTTACTGCAGTTACTTAATTCTAAAAAGAATACTGCAGTCACATAACAAACTATAAAATTACTGCAGTCACATTATAACTTTATAGAAGTACTGCAGTCACAAATTAAACTTTATAAATTACTACCGTCACATAATAAACTTTAAGAATTACTGCAGTCACATAATATAACTACAAAACTACTACAGTCACATACTAAACTTTAAAAAGTACTGAAGTCACATAATAGATTGAACTAATTTGATCAAAATGAAATGTTCAATGAAAAGTGTATGGTAAATTGAAAGCTGTTAAAAATGAAGAATGAAATTCATTGTCATCTGAGCAATAAAAAGGGATGTTTAGTCTTGCTGACGACGACTCTGTATTTTCCAGGCTCCATCACCATTTTATTGTTTTACAAAGGCACGGGCACAGAACCGCTTCTTGCAAAGCAGATACATAACATGACCAGGACCAGCCCTAAGACATGTCGACACTGCCAGCTGAATCAAAATCCAATGTCCTGACATGGGTAATGACAGATATCGTGGCATGCATTTTCAAAAACAGAGGTAAGATGTGTTTTTTTTGTTCACATTCCTTGTCTCGAATTTTCGAACCAGATGCATTTTAGTCTAGTCCTTTTTAGGTCATTTATCTAGGTTGTCCATCCTTTATTGGTTCGCACGTGTGTGTGTGTGTGGTGTGTGTGTGTGTGTGTGTGTGTGTGTGTGTGTGTGTGTGTGTGTGTGTGTGCGCGCGTGTGGATGCCTCTTCTTCAGTTTTGTTCTGTGCTGTTCCCTTATTTCTCATTCCACTTGCATTCTCGCATGTAAACAAATCGTTAAGCAAACAGTGTGCCCATCATTATTAGTGAAAAAACTGTTTTCAAATACCATATAAATATGCTAGAAGATTGTGTCATATTTCATTATGATAGAGCCTGTTGTGTACTATACAAACTAAATCAATAAAAAAAGGTTGAAAGATAGAATTATGGTTTGTAAGTAATGTTATACTTGATCTTTGAGTAAAAAAAAAAATAATTAATGAGTCTAAAATAACTGATTTATTGTAATGTCTGTAAAATATCTTACACAGTCTTTAAAGCAAATGTCAACTGGATTTTAAAAAGTAACAAATGACTAAGCTGATAAAAAATAAATGATTCAGATAAAGTCTTAAAGAATAATCCACATTCTATTTTTTCAACTAAAGTAAACTGTTAGATGAATATAACTTTTCAACCAAAAAATCAGTTGTCATGGTACTGATCACAACTTTCTCTTTCAAGGAGGAGTCGGGAGACTGGACCCAAAGCACCGATCAGAACTGTGGGGTTTGCTGTAGCAGTAATCGACTGTGTACAGTATGAGGATTTAGGATAAGTGATGATGTACAAGAAAAGGAGACGGTGCAGATGGTAAAACGTTCCCTCCCAATATGAAATCGTAGTTTTCTGGTTCGTACCCAGCCTCGCCTTTCTTCCCAGTTTGGACGAAAAAATCGAACTGAAGTCAAATTTGGACGAACCGTAAACCGAGGCCCCGTGTGCGAACGCACGCAGAACATCTTGCGCACACGTTAAAACCCGTTCCGCCTTTCGGAAAGCAGGCCATCGTGTGCCGATAAGGAGGGATGACAAAATTTCTCTCTCGTCCTCCTCTCTGTACCGTTTTCTTCTTCTCGTCTCTCTCTTCTCGTCTCTTTTTCTTCTCTCGTCTTCTTCTCTCAACTGACTGTCAGTCTTCTGTTGCAGTACTGTACCGAGCCTGTTGTCGAACTGCCGCAGACATCTTCTGCCCTTCCTCCGTTCATCTCTTTCAATTCGTCCATCGTTCCGATTTCTGTGTTCAACATATAATTCTCTCTCTCTCTCCTCTCTCTCCTCTCTCTCTCTCTCTCTCTCTCTCTCCTCTCTCTCTCTCTCTCTCTTCTCTGTCTCTTCTCTCTCTCTCTCTCTCTCTCTCTCTCTCTCTCTCTCTCTCTCTCTCTCTCATATTCATGACTTGTGTTGTAGAAATGCCAGAAACCTTTCCTCCTTCCTTTTATCGGTTTTCAATTTCTGTCCTCTGGTTTCATTGTCTGTGTTTAGACATAGTAGTTCTGATTTCAACTCATACTATGCTGCTATACCAGTTGATAAAAATACATTAGTGAAAAGTTTTATCTTTTGTCTGTAGACTCAATATTGAGCAAGGGAGATAACATGTTTGGGCCTCTGGTAAGGTAACCATATTTAATAATAAAAAAATATTCTTAAAATTCTTTTGCAAGATAAAGTATAAAATATTAAAGCATTTTAAAATAGCAATATCTTAAGCAGGGATGTGTCACTCGGTGTCATCTAAAGCAGTTTTCATTCAAAGAATTCCTATTCATTTCCTTATTAGAAAATAACTTGTTATAGAATTTTTTTTTATAAAAAATTATTCCGCGAAACATACTTCAGTGCGTGCCTAACAAGGCACACACACACACACACACACACAAACACACACACAACCAACACACACACGAACACGACAACACAGACCACACACACAGACACACAGACCACACAACACACACACACACAACACACACACACACACACACACACACACACACACACACACACACAAAACACACACACACACACACACACACACACACACACACACAACAAAACAAGCATCAATCACGGTTGTCTTGCTGTGATAAGGAATTTCCCCTTTAGGTATAAACCTCTTCACCCTTACCTTTCCTTCCTCATTTTCATGGCCTCCATTTTCAAGCAAATAAGACATTTTTTTTCTTTTCAGTTGCCGTTATGACACTCAACATGACAAGAATCACAAGGTACAGGAGGAGGACACTACCAGTATTCCAGGAATACTTCTATCAAGGAGCCTATCAGGAATGAGAAAACTGTACTCAGAGAGAACACCCAGTAACCTAGGACTTCTGTAAGACTTCTAACGAGACATCTACTAAATGAAATACTTCACTCAACCCCCCCCCCCCCCCCCCCCCCCCCCGCAAGAACCAAAGAAATCTTCCAAGGACTTCTATCAAGATTGAGAACACTTCAGCCAAAGACCACACCGCGGTTACCAAGGACGTCTATCAGGGAGGAGAACACTTCAAAGACACCGCAGTAACCAAGGAAATCTGTCGATGACATTTTTTCAAGGACATCTATCAAGGATGGGAGAATGCTGCACCCAAAGACAACACTGCAGTTTCCAAGGACATCTTTCAAGGACTTCTATCAGGGACATATATCAAGGTCTTCTGTATCAAGAATGAGAATACTTCTCTCAAAACACCGAAATAACCAAGGACATCTGTCAAGGACATCTACCAAGGACATCTACCAAGGACATCTATCAAGGACATCTATCAAGAACGCCCATTAGGAGCGAACACTTCACTCAAGGAAGGTAATGCCGCAGTAGCCAAGGACAGCGACAGCCGCTGTGGACATTTCGCATCACTAGTTTGTTCTTACCAAAACAAATCCCTTCCTATGGCTACTTTTTATGGAAACCATAATACATAATGCGGAGTCTCACACTGGGGCGGCTCCTGCTCAAGCCCTTAGGGAAAACATGGTGGTGCCCTTAGGGAGAGCCCTTATGTGGGAAAACTTTTTTTTCTATTTTCCTAGGGTTTTTCTATTTTTTTGTGAAAACTTTTTTTTTTCTATTTTTACTGTCAGTGTTGCTGATGAAGAGCTGCTATTACCCAGAAAAGTATAAAAAAAAGAGGAGAAAATGGGTAGGGAAATATTGTTGCAAATAATTTCAAAAGTGCAAAAATGAAATCTTAGAGGAAAAATTAGCAGCCCCCCTAAACAAAACAAAACAAAAACAGAAAAAAAACGATAAAGGAATTCACAAATCAAAAATGAAGAATGTCTGTTTAGATGCAGGAAAATCTTGCAGATTGAAACAATGTTTGTTTTTTCGTAATTTGAAATCTTTGTGACAATGCGTGCGACTAATTTGAATGCAAGCGCTTTGATTTGTGTACTCCGCAAGATTCAGCGCTATATAAATCGCATATAAACATCATCATCATCATCCATCATCATCATCATCATCATCATCATCATCCAATCATCATCATCATCGTCGTCGTCTCGTCGTCGTCGTCGTCGTCGTCGTCATCCATCATCCGTCATCATCTATCATCATCATCATCATCATCATCATCATCATCATCATCATCATCATCATCATCATCATCATCATCATCCCCACCACCACCACCACCATCAACATCCATCATCCATCATCCATCATCCATCATCCCCACCATCATCACCACCACCACCATCAACATCCATCATCCATCATCCATCATCCCCACCATCATCACCACCACCACCATCATCACTACCACCATCACCACCATCACCACCATCACTACCACCATCACCACCATCACCATCACCACCACCACCACCACCACCACCACCACCACCACCACCACCACCACCACCACCACCACCACCACACCATCAACACCATCACCACCATCACACCACCACCACCACATCACCCACCATCACCCACCACCACCACCATCACCAACACCACAACCACAACCATCCTCCTCCATCCTCCGCCATCATCCATCATCATCCACCATCATCATCATCGTCCTCCCTCCCATCATCATCATTATCATCGTCCTTCCTCCATCATCATCATCGTCCTCCCTCCATCATCATCATCGTACTCCCTCCATCATCATCATCGTCCTCCCTCCATCATCATCATCGTACCCCTCCATCATCATCGTCCTCCCTCCATCATCATCATCGTACTCCCTCCATCACATCATCGTACTCCCTCCATCATCATCATCATACTCCCTCCACCATCATCGTACTCCCTACATCATCATCATCGTTCTCCCTCCATCATCATCATCGTCCTCCATCATCATCGTCGTACTCCCTCCATCATCATCATTGTCCTCCATCATCACATCATCGTCCCTCTCTCCATCATCATCGTCCTCCATCATCATCATCGTACTCCCTCCATCATCATCACCGTACTCCCTCCATCATCATCACCGTACTCTCCCTCCATCATCATCATCCATCATCATCATCATCATCATCATCATCATCATCATCATCATCATCATCATCATCATCATCATCATCATCATCGTCCTCCCTCATCATCGTCCTCCATCATCATCACCGTACTCCCTCCATCATCATCACCGTACTCCATCATCATCGTCCTCCATCATCATCATCGTCCTCCATCATCATCATCATCGTCCTCCCTAATCATCATCATCGTACTCCCTCCATTATCATCACCGTATTCCATCATCATCGTCTTCCATCATCATCATCGTCCTCCATCATCATCATCATCGTACTCCCTCCATCATCATCATCGTACTCCCTCCATCATCATCATCGTCCTTCTCCATGATCATCATCATCGTCCTTCATCCATCACCATCTTCGTCCTTCATCGTCCTTCATCCATCATCATCATCGTCCTCCATCATCATCATCATCGTCCACCATCATCATCATCATCATCATCGTCCTCCCTCCATCATCATCGTACTCCATCATCATCATCATCGTCCTCCCTCCCTCATCATCATCGTCCTCCATCATCATCATCGGCCTCCCTCCATCATCATCATCGTCCTCCATCATCATCATCGTCCTCCCTCCATCATAATCATCGTCCTCCCTCCATCATCATCATCATCGTCCTCCCTCCATCATCATTATCGTACTCTATCCATCATCATCATCGTCCTCCTTCCATCATCATCATTGTACTCCCTCCATCGTCATCATTGTACCCCCTCCATCATCATCATTGTACCCCCTCCATTTTCATCATCGTCCTCCCTCCATCATCATCATTATTGTACCCCCTCTATCATCATCATTGTACCCCCTCCATTATCATCATCGTCCTCCCCTCCATCATCATCATCGTACTCCATCATCATCATCGGCCTCCCTCCATCATCATCATCGTACTACATCATCATCATTGTACCCCCTCCATCATCATCATTGTACCCCCTCCATCATCATCATTGTACCCCCTCCATTTTCATCATTGTAACCCCTCCATCATCATCATTATTGTACCCCCTCTATCATCATCATTGTACCCCCTCCATTATCATCATCGTCCTCCCTCCATCATCATCATCGTACTCCATCATCATCATCGGCCTCCCTCCATCATCATCATCGTACTACATCATCATCATTGTACCCCTCCATCATCATCATTGTACCCCCTCCATCATCATCATTGTACCCCCTCCATCATCATCATCGTCCTCCATCATCAATCATCGTCCTCCATCATCATCATCCTCCCTCCATCATCATCCTCGTCCTCCCTCCATCATCATCATCATTGTACCCCTCCATCATCATCGTTGTCCTCCCTCCATCATCGTCATCGTCCTCCATCATCATCATTGTTCTCCATCATCATCATCATCGTCCTCCATCATCATCGTCGTATTTCCTCCATTATCATCATCGTACTCCCTCCATCATCATCATCGTACTCCCTCCATCATCATCATCGTACTCCTTCCATCATCATCATCGTCCTCCATCATTATCATCGTCCTACATCATCATCATCATCGTACTCCATCATTATCATCGTCCTACATCATCATCATCATCGTACTCCCATCATCATCATCGTCCTACATCATCATCATCATCGTACTCCATCATCGTCCTCCCTCCATTATCATCATCGTCCTCCATCATCATAATTGTACCTCCTCCATCATCATCATCGTCCTCCCTCCATTATCATCATCGTCCTCCCTCCATTATCATCACTCGTCCTCCATCATCATCATTGTACCCCCTCCATCATCATCATCGTCCTCCCTCCATTATTATCATCGTACTCCCTCTATCATCATCATCGTCCTCCTCCATTATCATCATCGTACTCCCTCCATCATCATCATCGTCCTCCATCATCATCATCGTACTGCCTCCTCATCATCGTACTCCTCCATCATCATCGTACTCCCTCCATCATCATCTTCCTCCCTCCATCATCATCATCATCATCCCCCCCATCATCATCATCATGGCGTCGCCATCATCATCATCATCCCTCCATCTTCCTCCTCCTCCTCCACACACCACCACCACCACCACACATCATCATCATCATCATCATCATCACATCATCATCATCATCATCATCATCATCATCATCATCATCCATCATCATCCATCATCATCCATCATCATCCATCATCATCCATCATCATCCATCATCATCATCCATCACCACCACCGCCATCACCATCATCACCACCATCATCATCACCATCATCATCACCACATACAGAACAATGGTTGGAATCCTTTATATTTCCTATAAGGGAAAATTACCAGTGCAATATCTTGATTATTGACCGCTGAGTGACTTAGTAATTGTTGCACGGTGGATTATGCATTTTGAATTTGAATAGAATTTATATGAAAATCGAACGACACAAAATATAATAGTTTTTAGAAGGCTGTATACACTGACAATGCCGATAATACTCTTCTGTGATAAATGAAAAGGTTGTTATTGGAAAATAAGTAAATGCTCCATAAATTGTGATCATTAGTATTTGTTAGATACCTTTTTTTTAAAGCTGGAAAATGGGCACCATGTTGTTTTTATAGAACTTTTCTATGAGAATCGTATTCACAAAACTTTAGTTTTATAATTGTTTGTCGACATTTTTTTCCCCATTACTTCATTTCGAGGATAACGGGAAAAGCACTCGCGTGGCTTTTTACAGCCAGTCCCCGTGTGTATGCAGTTTTGTTAATTGTGTCATCTGTTCCACTGGCCACATGGCCTACTCGTACGAACAACGGAACATTATTCAACGTCTGCGCAAGATGTTCTGCGTACTTTGCACACGGGACCTCGGTTTATAGTCTGAAAGAAAGGACTTTTGGGGGGAGTGGAGTCAGCACTGATGTTAACTCCAGAGGAAAAATCCTCGTGTGTGTGTGTGTGTGTGTGTGTGTGTGTGTGTGTGTGTGTGTGTGTGTGTGTGTGTGTGTGTGTGTTTTGCGTGCATGTGTGTGCATGTGCATGTGCATGTGCATGGTGCGTGTTATGGGGTAGTTTGCGGGAAGATCAGGTTAACAGAAGCACAGATCGAAGGGAAAGGGGTGTGTAGGAGAGGTACACGTGTAGATTCTAGAGCAGTAAAGATGGGAAAAATGATACATGGATAATCGTTTCATTAATACTTTATTTTTGGGTTCCGATTTTAAATGCCCACAACTTACTCCAATTAAGTCTTTGGGCTGAAACCACTTTGACAGCAAAACTGGAAATTAGCAAACACCGAAGTCTAATTCACAATCTTAGCTGTTGATAGGATTAGTGATTCTGATTTAAAGCTCCAGACTATTGCGAGATGCGTACCGTCTGCATCTATAGCTACATACCATTTGTCTGCCTGCTGTTGTGTCCACATGCGTTCTAACATTCAGACCGACCAGGTGACGGTCACTCCATACCCGCTATTAACCGTTTTATTAACACTAAGACTAACCTCGTAACCTCAATGAACCTGCCCCTATGTGACACAAAAGACAGCAATAAATCGTATAGTACCTCCACCACATAATGAGACGGAGTGCACCGAGGTCAATTTTGAGTTGTTGACATGTATTAAGTGCAATAAAGTGGCTACAAATACAAAAACAGATTGAAATCGACAATTCGTGCACATTATTACAATTGAATGATAGACTGCAGATGGACAAATGGAAACGGCAAGTTATTTAGTAACAGTTGTCAGAATGAGTGCTTTGGTATTTTCAAACACAATAAAAGCAAAGGAATAAAAATTAGCTTGATATTTCATTATAAGTAAATAACAGATCTAGTTTAATAATCAATCAAATCTCAAATCGACAACTTGACCCCAATCTGCTTAAAGCCCAGTGCAATTGGTAATGTGCAAGCGACTCATTCGTGTGGAGCGTCACATATGCTGAACATCGACTAGAGTTTTCTTTCGCAAAAATATTTAAAAAAATAAACAAAAGCTGACTTGCGGAGTGACAGTTTGTACTTGCGGGGTGGAAGGAGGAGCTATTCAGAATTTTCGAGGACAGGATGCAGGACTTGGGGGGGGGGGGATGCGTTAACATTTTATGGAAGATAGGGATGGGAAAAGAGAAAGGTTTAGTGACTAAGGATTGGGGGAGGGAGTAGGGATGGGGAGAGGGGGTAAGAATGGGGATGAGGATGAGATGGAGGTAAAATGGGGATGGGGATGGGGATGGGGCAGGCAGTCATTTGACTAGAATCGGGGGTGAGTGGGAGCAGCGCAGGAGTATTTAGGGGAAAAATACATAAAGTGGTACAAAATACAAATACAAAAAACGTTAATTTTAAAACAAGTTGGAGAATATTTCTAGACAATATAGTAAAAACATAAACTCATTTGAAAGCTGTAAAGGGGCTTGCAAAATATCTATTCCAAAACAGAACTAGGGTTTGCTGGTTTGAAAAAAAAACATGATTGAATAATCCGTGAGTCCAGGTACTGGATGTGAGAGGGACTTGCAGAAAAGGGGCATCATTAATGAGGAGGGCAGCAAGTATGTAAAGGGCAGAGAGAGAGGGGGAGAGAGGGAGAGAGGGGGGAGGAGGAAGGAGGGAGGGAGAGAGGGAGAGAGAAGAGTGTGTGTTTTGTGTGTTTTGTGTGTGGTTTGGTGTGTGTTGTGTTGTGTGTTTTGTTTTGTGTGTGTGTGTTGTGTGTGTGTGTGTGTGTTGTGTGTGTGTGTGTGTGTGTGTGTGTGTGTGTGTGTGTGTGTGTGTGTGTGTGTGTGTGTGTGTGTGTGTTGTTGTGTGTGTGTGTGTGTGTGGTGTGTGTGCTGTGATGCAGTGTAGAGTCTATTGGAATTGATGAATGGTATATGCAGAGGTGTGAATATCACTAGTGTGTGCTATGCAGTGCAATCAGCACTAAAGCCACTTACCATCTGCGTCTATGTTGTTTTTAGGGGCGTTTAAGTGGAAACAGCAGATTCTGAAATAGCATGAATTTTAAGTTGTGTGTGTGTGGTGTATAAAATATTTTTTTGAGCTTCTGGTTTTACTGTATTTACTATTGATAGTTAAAACATCGCCATAATGTTGGGAAAGGTGGAAGAATTATTGGAATGTAAGACATTGAAAGAAATTGGAGTATTTTGATATATGAAAAAATCGTTGTACATCTCAAACAGTAGTTTTGTTTTAAAAGATATTGCTCCCTCTTGTTTTTTCACAAAATCTGGTTTGTGAAAACCCGTTTTGCTTTTCATTCCAAAATGTGTAAATAATTCAGTTGTGTCAAACTATCTTATTTCCTGCTTATCCTTGTTCTGCAACTTCATTTCAAATGTGCATAATTATTATAAAATAACAATGAACAAAGTTATGTTGTGGTATAATGTATTTTAAAAAGATCACCGCGAGAGTACACATGTAATACAGGTTGTGGTTCATTTTTGTTCAGACTTTCATCTTGCTTTTACCCTCATGCTTTTGTGAAGCCTTGGCTGTGTAAAATGAGAATGGTTTAGTAGATGCGTTAATTTTTTGAGTCGTTTGTTGTACTTGGCTGTTTTTATGTCCACATATTCAGGTGGTATTTGATGCTTTAATGCTTCTTTTGGAGGCTTGAATTTTCTCCCCTTTAGGTAGATGTATAATAGGTCTAAGTGTATGTCACCATTACAAGCAATGCCCACATTTGTCACTTTCAATGAAAGATAGTGGATTGATTGTAGCTTGTTGCAGAGCTAGTTCCTGTGTGTAGCAAGATAAGGCGCTATACGAATCCCATCTATCTTTATTATTAAAACAACATGCAAAGTATTACAAAATAACTGCAACATTATTACGATTAATAAATAAAAACAAAACATGACCAAGTTCTTTGTTCAGATTCCGTTCATGAATGAAACTATTTACAAGTTTGAGTATGTGCACAAAATCTCGGAAGCGTATACGTTTTGTCTGTCTGCCTGTCTGTCTTTCTGTCTTTGTCTGTCCTTGTCTGTCCGTCTGTCTGTCTGTCTCTGTCTCTGTCTGTCTGTCTGTCTGTCTGTCTGTCTCTCTCTCTGTCTCTCTCTCTGTCTCTCTCTCTGTCTCTGTCTCTCTCTCTGTCTCTCTCTCTGTCTCTCTGTCTGTCTCTCTCTCTGTCTGTCTCTCTCTCTCTCTCTCTCTCTCTCTCTCTCTCTCTCTCTCTCCTCTCTCTCTCTCTCTCTCTCCTCTCTCTCCCCTCTCTCTCTCTCTCTCTCTCTCTCTCTCTCTCTCTCTCTTTCTACCCTTAGTTTTGTGTGTGTGTGTGTGTGTGTGTGTTGTGTGTGTGTGTGTGTGTGTGCGTGTGTGTGTGTGTGTGTGTGTGTGTGTGTGTGTGTGTGTGTGTGTGTGTGTGTGTGTGTGTGTGTGTTGTCACTGTCTCTTTTCTCTTCTATAAATTAAAACAAACTCATATCAGTTTACCAAAAATCTGCCAACAACCCTGAAAAAATCAGATGTCTTCAAATGCATGTCGGAAACAAACATACATGTTCAAGAAAGCGATATCTTTGCACAATGTAAATCAAAATTCCACAAAATGGATTAAAATCTGTGCAAAGTGATGCTAAAACAAGTTTAAAATGTGATGATTGCAAGAATGGCAGTTTTTGGTGTATCCCAGAGCTACAATCGTAAAGCCATAGAATTTTGTTTTCTCATCATTCATGCGAACAAAAAAAAAAATTGTATTGCATTTTCGTACATATGCAAATGGGGTTTTAAAAAATCAGATGCATCCGATTAACTTTTTAGAATGTTGCAGAGGGGTAACTTATTTTTTTAGCTTAAACAAATTAACTACCACCACCATTACTACCACCAACCACCACCACCACCACCACTACCATCAACCACCACCACCACCACCTCAACCACCACCACCACCACCAAAACCCCCACCCCCCACCCCCACACCATCACCAACACCCAACCACCACCAAACACACCATCACCACTAACCACCAACTACCACCAACAACCACAACACCACCACCACAACCACCATCATCACCACCACCACCACCACCCACCACAGCCACCACAACCACCATCATCATCACCACCACCACCATGATGTGACCGATTTCTAACTGTACTTTATCCTGTATAACTAAGCTGCGGTACATAGTACATCATTCTATGGGAAGCAATACCACCATCACCACCCCCGCTACCACAACCACCATCACGATCCTCATTATCAACACCACCAAAATCACCACCACCACTACCACCACCACCACCAGAACTACCACCACCACCACTACAGCCATCACCACCACCATCACTACCACCACCACCACCAAAACTACCACCACCATCACCACCACCACTGCCACCACCACCACCGCCACTACAACCACCACGACCACCATCACTACTACCGCCACTACCACCACCACAGTGATCATCATCATCATCATCATCACCACCACCACTAACCACCACCACCGCGATGTGACCGATTTCTCTCTCTGTACTTGTTTTTTTTCTGTATAACTGCCGGCACACAGCGCATCATTCTAAGGGAAGCAACTCTTCCACCTGGCCATTTCCTCCGGCGCTTGGAAAGTAAGAGGAGATAATTACATTACAGAATCAGGTCACTGAAAGCCTCGTGCCTTACCTCCCCTAACACACTTCCTTCCGGCCTGTCCTTGCCCGAACATGATCTCACCGTCAGTCACAACGGTTCCTTAGTTTTTGTCTGTCTGTCTGTCTGTTTCCGTCTGTTTGTTTGTCTGTCTTTCTGTCTGTCTGTCTGTCTGTCTGTCTGTCTGTTTTCCGTCTGTTTGTTTATCTGTCTGTCTGTTATCTGTTTGTCTGTCTCTCTATCTGTCCGTCTGTATGTGTCCTTTTCTTTGGTTTTCGATCCTAGACTGAGATAGTTCAGCGGTCAGAGCACTCGCTTTCCCCAAGCCACATTTAAGCAGCAACATGCGTGGTTACCAATTGGACGGGTGACCGTTTGCGCACCTTGGTTTCAGCACAGTACCCCAATTCACCCAGCTGTAAATGTGTACCTGCCCTCTTTAGGGTCAGGGAAGGTACAGCAGCGAGGGAGAGGAGACGGGCGCGCCCTCAATACGCTGGCCTTTAGAGAGGCTGAGGTATGTGATGCCTCGCTCCCCTACGACCACATAGGTTATGGGACACCTTGACCTTTTTACCTGCTAGACTATAGCTTTGAGATTCACCGATGGTGAGAAATTTTGCGTATGCCACAGAGTTTGCCAGACATGGAGGTAGTTAAGTGGAGAAAAATGTGGAGGAAGCTGGCTGCAAAATCTCCAGTGGTGACCCAACAGTATACAAGACTACGGGATAGGTGAAGGTGAAGGTATCTGTCTTCCGACTTCGGGATGAGATCTAAACACGACACGAGAGTGCATGCGGGTTTTGCTTTTATTCTTTTAAATTTTGTCATATGTTCCCACCGGCATTAAAGGCCGACTTTTTCGAAAACCGGGTCGAGTTCCCACGAATGCGCATTAATTATATTCTGCGCGCGTTTGCTTAACTTTGACTTGGGGAAAGACCTTAGAAGACGCTAATGGCGATGCACTTAATTTTTCAGGTGGAGTGTCGTGAGCAAATTAAAGCTGGCGGAGCCCATCCCTCTCAAGGTAATAGGATGCATGCTGGGCATACTCCTGCCATCCATACCATTGTCCATAGCTGAATACTCGTCTACGAAAGATGGATGAACTGGAGAAGGGGGGGGGGGGGGATTTTCTGCGTGCATTCACACACAGAACTCCGAGTTTCAGCGTCGTTTGAACTACAAGTAATGAAGGTGGAAGTGGAGTCTGTACAATAGCTTCCCCTATACGGACGCCAGGAGCCTATCAATATAAAGAGCATCCCCACCTTCTGGAAATTGTGTTCTAGGAATTTCCTCTTTTCTATCTGTCTCTTTGTTTCTGCCTTGTTCCCTTTCTTTCTGTCAGCTCCATTCTTTGTCTATTTTCTACCTTTTTGCTCCATTCTCCTGCCATTTTTCGAAGAAAGATATAAAAATAACCATTCTTTCCCACGTCGAAGTGGGATGTGCTGAACCTGACTTGTCAGGCGCTTTAACGGCAGTGAAACGCATTTTTGCTTAGATGACAGATGATAGTTGTTGTTTAAGCGTTCGAAGACGAGTACAACGATGAAGAAAAAGTACCAAAGTTAAATCTGGAGAAAAAAATCTGTACAGCCACCCCCCCAACCCAACCCCCAAAAAAAACAACAAACAAAAAACCCAACAACCCCACTAACCACAACAAAAATCACTAACAAAACAATAGCAACAACAAACAAAAACAAAACAAACAAGAATAATCACACCCCTCCTCCCAGAAAAAGCAACAAAAACAAAACAGAACCATTGAACAACAAAGCAAAAACACCCAAACCCCTAACAAGAACCGATATTCCAAACCCCTTAGCTCTCAGTTCAGCTGTACAGGTCTGACTGGACAAGGCATCATTGTTTCACCCCTCATCTGCTATTCTCTG
>CM060320.1:70889738-70900466 GCA_030674155.1 Stramonita haemastoma | reverse complement strand
AGAAATGTTGGTAGGCAGTCACCGGGTCTGGCTGCATCAGCTTTTCACTTGGTGTCCTCAGCACACGCACGCACACACACACGCACACAGAGAGGGAGACTGACACACGCACACGCACACGCACGCACAGAGCAGGGAGACTGACACACGCACACACACACGCACACACAGGGCGCATGGTGGTGTTGGCGATGTTAGTGTGTCCTTCCACCTATCGCTTGCTTCATTACTTCGCCTTCATACACTGTAGTGTCTGTTCTGTGTGTGTGTGTGAGAGAGAGTATAGTGAACTTACCATTTCTTTCCTGCACTTCGCAATACAGGTAAAGAGAGAGAGAGATACAGAAAATAATGAATGAATGAATAATCTTTATTTTTCTAGAGTAAGCATTTGCATAGTTTTTTTTTCGGTCCCTTGATGATAATGGAGGAGAGAGAGAGAGAGAGAGAGAGAGAGAGAGAGGAGAGAGAGAGAGAGAGAGAGAGAGAGGAGAAGAGAGAGAGAGAGAGAGAGAGAGAGAGAGAGAGAGATTGATTGATTGATTGATTGAGTTTTTCTTGCAGTTCGTTGTTTATTTGGTAGACAAGTGAAGATTCATTTTTTATCATTTTCGTTGGTGTTTGTTTTTTGTGGTTTTTTTTTTTTCGTGATGTGCGTATGGTTAATAATGATTTATTTAATTTTGTCGGCATTTTTTCAGTCTCATTTCCTTTCTCATTTTCTTTTGTTATGTATTATTCATTATTTCATTTTTATATGCTTTTAGTATTTATCTATGCTTGTTTTTTTTTCTTTTAGTAGTTGTATCGTCTTTGTGTGTGTTGTGTATGTGTGTGGGTGGGTGTTTTTTCTTTTCTTTATTTTATTTGTAGTAGAAGAATAACCGTTTTATAAATCTGGTTTTCTACCTGTTTGCTTGACTGTGTATTTGTGCCTACACTTTGCAGGTTATTTTCTGACTACCTGCCTGTCTTCGTGTTTTGTCAGTATGTTTGTTAATCTGTCTGTCCTTACTTTAACTCTACGTCTTAGTATTTATCTGCTTTTTGCAGTGAGTGGGGTTTTGTTTTACTCTCTCTCTCTCTCTCTCTCTCTTCTCCTCTCTCTCTCTCTCTCTCTCTCTCTCTCTCTCTCTCACTCTCTCTCTCTCTCTCTCTCTCTCTCTCTCTCTCTCTCTCTCTCTTCTCTCTCTCTCTCTCTCTGTCTCTCCTCTCTCTCTCTCTCTCTCTCTCTCTGTCTCTTCTCTCTGTCTCTCTCTGTCTTCTCTCTGTCTCTCTCTGTCTCTCTCTGTCTCTCTCTGTCTCTCTCTGTCTCTCTCTCTCTCTCTCTCTCTCTCTCTCCTCTCTCTCTCTCTTACTTATACTTTTTTCTTGTCTTTTTGTGAGTTTTTTTTCTCTTTGATGTTTTTACCTGCTTGTTTTTTTGTTTTTAGTTTTTTTTTCTTTCTTTTCTGACCTAGTATTTTTTTCAGTTCATCTTTTCTATTTCGGTTTTCTTGTCGTTTTTTGTTTTTTTCTATCTTTATCCATCTTTTTTTTTCTAGCTTCTTGATTGCTTTCTCTCTCTCTCTCTCTCTCTCTCCTCTCTCTCTCTCTCCTCTCTCTCTCTCTTCTCTCCTCTCTCCTTCCTCTCTCTCCTCTCTCTCTCCTCTTCTCTCTCTCTCTCTCTCTCTCCTCTCCTCTCTCTCTCTTCTCCTCTCTCTCTCTCTCTCTCTCTCTCCTCTCTCTCTCTCTCCTCTCTTCTCTCTGTCTGTCTGTCTTCTCTCTCTTTCTCTCTCTCTTTCTCTCTCTCGTCTCTCTTTCTCTCTCTTCTCTCTCTTCTCTCTCTCTCTCTCTGTTCTCTCTCTCTCTCTCTCTGTCTCTCCTCTCTTCTCTCTTCTCTCTTCTTTCTCTCTCTCCTTTCCTCCTCTCTCTCATTCTCTTCTCTCTCTCTCTTCTCTCTCTCTCTCTTCTGTCTTCTGTCTGTCTCTCTGTTCCTCTCTGTCTTTTGTCTGTCTCGTCTGCTCTGTCTGTCTCTGTCTCTTCTCTTCTCTCTTCTCTTCTCTTTCTCTCTTCTCTCACTCTCTCTCTCTCTCTCTCTCTCTCTCTTCTCTCTTCTCTCTCTCTCTCTCTTTTTCTTCTCTCTCTCTCTCTTCTCTCTCTCTCCTCTCTCTCCTCTCTCTCTCCTCTCTCTCTCTCTCTCTCTCTCTCTCTCTCTCTCCTCCTCTCTCTCTCTTCTCTCCTCTCTCTCTTCTCTCTCTCTCTCTCTCTCTCTCTCTCTCTCCTCTCTCCCTCTCCCCCTCTCTCTCTCTATCTCTGTCTGTCTGTCTATCTGCCTGTCTCTCTCTCTGTCTCTCTCAAATAACATTTAATAGGAGTGCTTGAACTGATCAATACTTCCAGCTTCTTTCTTTCATTCAGTTATTTTTATTCGTCTGCTTTTCCTCATGTTTTTTCTGGATTTGTTATTTCACGATAAAGGTGTTGCCCACATGTGTGTGTGTGTGTGTGTGTGTGTGTGTGTGTGTGTGTGTGTGTGTGTGTGTGTGTGTGTGTGTGTGTGTTTGTGTGTGTGTGTGTGTATGTGTTGTGTGTGTGTTGTTGTGTGTGTGTGTGTGTGTGTGTGTGTGTGTGTGTGTGTGTGTGTGTGTGTGTGTGTGTGCATTATCTTTTCTCTGCATTTTTCATAAGAAGTGTCAAATGGAATAATATCTTTTTGTTTCTTTTATTTCGTAGTGTTTTTAATGCTCTTTTTTACTTACAAAAAGAAGCGTCTTCAACATTTGTCTGTCTCTTTGTCTGGTTCTATGTCTGTTTGTCTGTCTGTCCCACAGTCTGTCTGTCTCTCTGTCTGTCTGTTTTTGTGTAATTTGTGTGTGTGCGCTCGCGCGCGCACGCGTGTATGTGTGTGTGTGTGTGTTTTATTGTTGTTGTTGCTGTTGTTTTTCTTCCTTTTGTTTGTTTTTTTCTTGCGTTGCACATTTTTTTTCATGTGTTCTCTCTCTCACCTCCCCATCTCTCTATGTCACTCTCTGTCTCTGTCTGTCTGTCTGTCTGTCTGTCTGTCTGTCTGTCTGTCTGTCTGTCTGTCTGTCTGTCTGTCTGCTCTTCTGTCTCTCTTCTCTCTCTCTCTTCTCTCTCTCTCTGTGTCTCTCTTCCTGTTTCTATCTCTCTCTATCTCTTCTCCCACCCTTCTTTTCTGTCACTCTCACCATTTCTCTCTATGTCATTATCTGTCTCTGTCTGTCTGTCTGTCTGCAACTTGACTCTTGTCTCTGTCTCTCTTTGTCTCTGTCTGTCTGTCTGTCTGTCTGTCTCTCTCTCTCTGCAACTCTGACTCTGTCTGTCTGTCTGTCTGTCTGTCTGTCTGTCTGTCTCTCATCTCTTCTGCAACTATGACTCTGTCTGCCTCTCTTTCCGTTCCTGTGTCTCTCTGTGTTCTCCAGTGTCGTCAGTCTTTTCACTTTTGCATTGTTGCCCGAATTGTTTCAATTTTGGGTAATCTGTTTTAGGATCTTGATTTGGTTACCTGTGTGTGCGCGCGTGAGTGTGTGTGTGTGTGGTGGAGAGAGAGAGAGAGAGAGAGAGAGAGAGAGAGAGAGAGAGAGAGGAGAGAGAGAGAGAGAGAGAGAGAGAGAGAGAGAGAGAGAGAGAGAGAGAGAGAGAGAGAGAGAGAGAAGAGGAGAGAGAGAAGAGAGAGAGAGAGAGAGAGAGAAGAGAGAGAGAGAGAGAGAGAGAGAGATTCCTTTTCTTTTCTTTCATTAAACGTCTTTTTTTTACAGTTATAATGCGCGTGCACGAGCGTTCGAGCGCGCGCGCGTGTGTGTGAGTGCAAGCAAGCACGCGTGCGCGTCTGCATGTATGTGTGTGCATGTATACATGCGTGAATATGCGTTCTTGCTAGTATGTATGCCTGCCTACGTACAAGCGTGTGTGTCTGTTGTAAATTTAAACATCGTTATTTTTTCCCTCCGTTGGTGCTTTGTTTTGCTTAACTACTAATATTTGGTAGATTTAAAAACATACATTTTCCGTCTCGCTAAGTTTTTCTGTGCAGCATGGTGCCAACTGTGAATGGCTGATGAGGGCAGTGGCTTTCTACGGGAGATGAATTCTGCTTAAAAGGGTAAAGAAACATATGCTACCATTTACTTAGAGTATTGTCAATGTCTAAGGTTAAACAGAATCCAACGTTTCTTAAATATTTTTTCCCCTTTAGTATGTGGGATAGCTCAGTGATCAGAGCACTCGCTTTCCCCAAGCCAAGGTTAAGCAGCATTAAGCGTGGTTACCAACTGGATGGGTGACCGTTTACGCGCCTTTGTTTCAATACAGTCCCCCTAGTTCACCCAGCTGTAAAATTAATGGGTACATGCCCTCTTTAGGGTCAGGAAGGTAAAGCAGTAAAGGAGAGGAGATGGGCGCCGCCCTCAATATACTGGCCCCTAGAGAAGCTGAGGTCTCTGATGCCTTGCTTCCCTACGACCACATAGATTATGGGACACCGTGTACCTTTTTTTTAAAACTTATTGGTAATGTGATCGTAATTCTGTAAGGAATAGTACTCATATCCTGTTAGAATCCAGCGCATACGATCACAGCTTGACTGTTGTCGTTTTGTGTGTTTGATAAACCATACAGTTATTTCTTCATTTTAAAAATATTATACCGAAGTCGACATTGTAAATTGCAATGTTTAAGACCCTAGGTTACATATTCATGTTAACCTTTTTAGGTTGTCTTTCCTTTTTGAGAAGATTTTTTTTAAAAAGGGATGTAACTTTGTTCTTTATTTTTTGAAAGATAATTTAGAAAACGTGATTCAGTGATTAAAAGGAGAAGGTACAAACTGTTTAAAACACACCGACATACGCACACAGACACAGACACAGACAAGATCACACACACACATACACGCACACACACACACACACACACTAACAACACACACACACCACACAACACACACAACAGCAACACGCACACGCACACGCACACGACACACAACACACACACACAAAACACACATTAACATCATACTGACTCCACTTCTCCCAAAAGTCTTTCGGATGAGACTATAAACCGAGGCCCGTGTGCGAACGCATGCAGAACATCTTGCGCACACGTTAAATCCTGTTCCTTTTCGTAAGATTAGGCCATCATGTGCCGGTGGAATAGATGATAAGATTTAAAAACTGCATACACACGGGGACGGATATAGAAAAGT
The DNA here is from genome assembly GCA_030674155.1 of Stramonita haemastoma. Lineage (NCBI taxonomy): Eukaryota > Metazoa > Mollusca > Gastropoda > Neogastropoda > Muricidae > Stramonita > Stramonita haemastoma. Next base: position 70,895,260 of record CM060320.1, on the reverse strand, counting down.
GTATGAGTGCTTATTCCATTATCCTCGATAAAAGAATAAATAAACAAAACACACACACACACACACACACACACACACACACACACACACACACACACACACACACACACACACACACACCACACAACCACAATACACACACAACAAACACACACATTACAAACACAAAAAGACACACACAGAACAACTCTTCACTACACACCTCCTGTCTCCACTCTTACTCTACACTCTTCTTCTTCTTCTTCTTCTTCTTCGAGCTTCCATCTTTCTTCGACTATAGTCTCATCTCATTCTTTCAATCTTGGTTCTTTTTTCCTTCTTTCTATCTTTCTTTCTTTCTTTCGTTCTTTCTTTCTTTCGTTCTTTTTCTTTCTTTTTTCTTTTTTTCCTTCTTTCTTCTTTCTTTTTTTTCTTTCTATTACTTTCTTTTCTTCTTTCTTCTTTCTTTGTCTTTCTTTCTCCTTTTCTCTTCTTTTCTTTCCCTTTTTCTTTCTTCCTTTTTCTTCTTAATCAATTAAAGATGTCGTTTATTTTGTCTGCTCTGAAATGTTTCCATACCTTTTTTTTCTCGCTGCTCTTTGATTCATTTCACTGTTGTTTTTCCTTCTTGTTTATTTCGTTTAAAAATACACCTGTTTCTTTCGTACTTTTTCCCGTAGTATGAGGGATAGCTCTGTGGTCAGAGCACTCGCTTTCCCCAAGCCAGTGTTAAGCAGCATCAAGCGTGGTTACTAGTGGATGAGTGACCGTTTACGCGCTTGGCTTCAGTACAGTCCCCCAGTTCACCCCGCTGCACATGAGTACCTGTTCTCTTTAGGGTCAGGGAAGGTAAAGCAGCGAGGGAGAGGAGATGGGCGCCGTCCCTCAATATGCTGGCCCCTGAGAAGCTGAGGTTCTGATGCGCTCTTCTAGACCCATAGGTTATGGGACACCTTTATCTCTTACCTATGATATCCTCTTGCTTTTTTCCTTCCTTCTGTTTTTCGTTTAGTCTTGTAGATCTTCCATCAGTTCTTTTCGGCTTTGTGATTATCATTTCTGTGCAGTTCTGTGCCTTTTTTCATTCTTTTTCGCGCTGTTATAATATCCAGCCAACACACTATCCGTTCATTCACTTAATCGCTGTCTCTCTCACTCTCTTTTCATTCTTTTCTTTCTTTCTTTCTTTCTTTCTTTCTTCTTTCTTTCTTTCTTTCTTTCTTTCTTTCTTTCTTTCTTTTCTTTCTTTCTTTCTTTCTTTTTTTTTCTTTCTTTCTTTCTTTCCCTCTATCTCTCTTTTTCTATACCTATCAAACTACTTCACAAATGCAAATGAACAATGCCCTCAAACTATTTTGAATAGTGAAAAATGTTTGCCAATAAATTGAGGAATTTGGGTATGCAGATATTTTATGCTCTGAAAGCCTGAATACTTAATTAAGTATGAGTGATGTACTCAAAGTTGAAGTAGTGAATGTCTGTTTGGAAAATCGCTAATGACAATGCATACAATATATTTGTTTGGTTACTGTTTTGTTTGCACTTTTTTTGTCAAAATGCCGACCCCCTTGTATAAAGGCCAGTGGCCTTACAAATAAAATCCGGGATTATTTTCTTCTTTGTTTTTTTTTGTTTTTTCTTTGTTCGTTTTTCTGGTTTTTTGTTTGTTTGTTTATTTGTTTGTTTGTTCTTCCTTCCTTCCTTCCTTTCTTCTTCCTTCCTTCCTTCCTTCCTTCCTTCTTCCTTCCTTCCTTCCTTCCTTCCTTCCTTCCGTCTTTCTCTCTTTCTTCCTTCCTCTCTTTCTTTCTTTCTTTCTTCTTCTCTTTCTTTCTTTCTTTCTTTCTTTCTTTCTTTCTTTCTTTCTTTCTTTCTCTTCTTTCTTCTTTCTTTCATTCATCTTTCTTCCTTTCTTTCTTTCTCGTCAGAGCTCCCTCCTGTCTAATAAACATCAATACACCGTCTATCAGCATAATTTCTTTCTTCTTCTGAGGTGGGGGGTGAGTGTGGGGGGGGGGGGGGAAGGAGGGACATTGTTGCTCCAAGCTGTTTCACCCCTTCAATGTGTGTATACACAATCAGTGTGTGTGTGTGTGTGTGTGTGTGTGTGTGTGTGTGTGTGTGTGTGTGTGTGTGTGTGTGTGTGTGTGTGTGTGTGTGTTTGTGCGTGTGTGTGTGTGTGTGTGTGTGTGTGTGTGTGTGTGATGTGAGTGTGTGTGTAGTGTGTGTGTGAGTGTGTGTGTGTGAGTGTGTGTGTGAGTGTGTGTGTGTGTCTGTGTGTGTGTCTGTGTGTGTGCGTGTCTGTGTGTGCGTGTGTGTGTGTATGTGTGTTCGTTCCTGCGTGCATGAATGCATGCGTGCGTGCGTGTGTGAAGGTTTGTGATGCAGCTTTGTGATGCAGGTGTGTGTGCGTGTGTGTGTATGTGTGTGTGTGTGTGTGTGTGTGTGTTGTGTGTGTGTGTGTGTGTGTTGTGTGTGTGTGTGTGTGTGTATCCGGGCGCGTGAATGCGTGCATGTGTGCGTGTGTGAAGGTTTGTGATGCAGGTGTTTGTATGTGTATGTGTGTGTGCCCGCTTACGTGAGTATGTACATGCGTATGTGCTTGTGTGTGTGTACGTAAGCGCGTGCACGTGTGTGTGTGTATGTGTGTGTGTGTTGTGTGTGTGTGGGTGGGTGGGTGGGTGGGGTGCGCGTGGGTGCCTGCGCCATGTGTGTGGGTATGCCAGCGCGCGTGATTGCGTGCGAGTGTACCGCGTGTTTATGTGTGTGCGTGCTCGCGCGCGCACGCGTGTGCGTGTGTGTGAATACGTGTGTATGCGTTCATGATGCAGGTTTGTGTGTGTGTGTAGTGTGTGTGTGTTTTATAAAATGTGTGGTAGTGTGTGTGTGTGTGTGTGTGTGTGTGTGGTGTGTTGTGTTGTGTGTGTTGTTTGTGTGTGTGTGTGTGTGTGTTGTGTGCTGTGTGTGTGTCTCTCTCTCTCTCTCTCTCTCTCTCTCTCTCTCTCTCTCTCTCCTCTCTCTCTCTCTCTCTCTCCTCTCTCTCTCTCTCTTGTGGACGCACGCGCGCGCGCGTGTGTGTGTATGTGTCTGTGCTCCTTGTTCTTTATGCCCCTGTCAGAACCAGATGGTGAACGGTGTCTCTATAGCCCTAAGGGATCCTATATTTTCTGTCTTTTTGCCTCGTGCGTGTGTGTTGTGTGTTTGTGTTTTTGTGTATGTGTGTGTGTGTGTGTGTGTGTATGTGTGTGTGTGTCTGCGTGTGTGTGTGTGCGCACGTACATGCATGTATAGGTGTATGTATGTATAGATGCCTGCTGTATATGACATTGTGTGTATGCGCGTAAAAGTGACTGTATACATGTGTATGTGTGTATGTGTGTGTGTGTGTGTGTGTGTGTGTGTGTGTGTGTGTGTGGTGTGTGAATGTGTGCATTGAGTGCACGCCCATGCATGCGAGAGTAGGTGTGTGTGAGTGTGTGTGTGTGGTTGTGTGTGTGTGTTTGTGTGTGTTTGTGCGTATGTGTGTGTGTTGTGCGCAATTGTGTGTGTGCACGCATGTATGTGTATATAACTGTGTGTGCACGTATGCGCGTGTGTATTTATTTATTATTTTATTTTTATTCATTCTTTTATATCGAGGATAATGGAATAAGCACTCATGTGCTTTTTTCCCAGACAGTTCCCGTGTGAATGCTGTTTTGTTTATCTTGTCAACTGTTCCCACTGGCACACAATGGCCTGCTATTACGGAAAGCAGAACAGGATTTCAAGTGAACGCAAGATGTTCTGCGGCCTCTGTTTATAGTCTCATCTCATGTGTGTGTGTGTGTGTGTGTGTGTGTGTGTGTGTTGTTGTGTGGCGCGCGCGCGTGCACGCGCCTGCATTCGCGCAGATGGACGATCCTGCAAGCGTACATGTTTATCCAGGTGTGTGCATGCATCTGCGAGTGCGACACATTTTTATATTGTAAGATGTAGAGCAAGACGACAGGTTAATGTGTGTGTGTGCGTGTTCATAATTCTAATGAAGGCGACAGGTTTGGTGTTTCTTGTAAGGTCTATGTATACTGGTCATAAACAAGTCCTGTTTTTGTCATCTTATTGAACTTGGGCGTGCAGATGTGCAGTTCTAAAAACTTATATCCTTGTGTGTCTTGTATCTTTGTGTGTGTGGATGTGGTGTGTGTGTGTGTGTGTGTGTGTGTGTGTGTGTGTGTGTGTGTGTGTGTGTGTGTGTGTGTGTGTGTGTTGTGTGTGTGTGTTGTGTGTGTGTTGTGTGTTATGTTGTTGTTGTGTGTGTGTGTAGTTTGTAGTGTGTGTTGTGTTTGTTGTTTTTTGTGGGTGTGGTGTGTGTATGTTTTGTGTGAGTGCTGTGTGTGTGTTTGTGTGTTTTTTGTGTGTGTTGTGTGTGTTGTGTGTGTGTGTGTGTGTGTGTGTGTGTGTGTGTGTGTGTGTGTGTTGTGTGTGTGTGTGTGTGTGTGTGTTGTGATCGTGTTGTGTGTGTTGTGTGTTGTGTGTTGTGTTGTGTGTGTGTGTGTGTGTGTGTGTGTGTGTGTGTTGTGTGTTGTTGTGTTGGTGTGTGATAATCATGTGTGTGTTGCGCGCGCTGCGTCTGTGCAACTATGTGTGTCCATGTAATCTCTCTCTAGCTCTGTGTCTTTGAACGTATGGTTGTTTTATGTACTTAATAACACACTGACATAGGTGCGGGAATGTGGACAGGTCGTGGCCTGGTGTAAATAGCGGGGATTACAAGTGCCCTCCCACTTCTTATTGCCACCGTCTTCCTTCGATTTCGGATAAACTCCATCCACACCTACTTCGCTGTATGTACCCATCTGGATGTACACACAGCGTGGGCACTAACAACTGGCCCACACAGTTTCTCGTGACTAGCTCTTCTGACCGAGTTTTGTCGATTGAATTCAATTCTAGTCAATTTAGTTCATTTACTTTATTATCTCATAAAATTGAGGAAACTGCATATACACACGGGGATTAGGTGTATAAAAATCCCTTGAGTGCTTATTCTAGTATCGTCAAAATATAAAAAAAAAGAATAAATAGATAAACAAATAAATAAATAGAATAAAGAAATAAATAGTTATCGCCATTGTTGTTGTTATCCCGAGACATGTCACTGGTTTTTGTTTGATTGTTTTTGATTTTTTGCTTCTGTACGTAACAGAGGAATTAAGGATTGGCTTTTTCAGCTCTAGATCTGAATGATGTTAAAAGTGTTTGGGCTTTGCTTAATACGATAGCTTATTTAAGACTGTCCCTTTCTTTCTCGCTTATACTTATTGGTAATGTAATTGTTTTACCAAATTATTTGTACCTTTTAGTTACATTAACGATTATTCATTGTTAATTGACAACTGAATTGATTGTTGTTTCATTTGTTCCTAGTAAAGGTCAGAGGGTGTTTTATGTTTTGAGGGAGGCAATGTAATTTGTAACACTTTTAATGTATCTCTAATGGGTTGTTGAAATAAAAATTGTGTCATCTTGTCTTGCCTTGCCTTGCCTTGCCTCGCTTTGTCTTA
>CM060320.1:70879738-70884738 GCA_030674155.1 Stramonita haemastoma | reverse complement strand
TGTCTCTGTCTGTCTGTCTGTCTTTTTTCTCCGTCTGTCTGCCTGCCTGTCTGTCTGTCTGTCTCTTCTATCTCTCTCTCTATCTGCTCTGTCTGCCTGTCTGTGCGTCTGTGTGTGTGTGTGTGTGTGTGTGTGTGTGTGTGTGTGTGTGTGTGTGTGTGTGTGTGTGTGTGTGTCTTTGTGTCTGTGTCTGTGTCTTTGTCTCTCTCTGTCTGTGTTTCTGTTTTTGTCTCTTCTGTCTCTCTCTGTCTCTTCTGTCTCTGTCTCTGTCTGTCTTCTGTCTGTCTGTCTTCTGTCTGTCTGTCTCGTCTGTCTCTGTCTCTGTTCTGTCTGTCTGCTCTTCTCTCTTCTTCTCTGTCTCTCTCTCTCTCTCTCTCTCTCCTCTCTCTCTCTCTCTCTCTCTCTCTCTCCTCTCTCTCTCTCTCTCTCTCTCTCTCTCTCTCTCTCTCTCTCTCTCCCTCTTCCTTCATTTTTTTTGTTCAGTACCCATCTCTGTTTTGTGACTCATTCTGTCTGTTCATATCACCGTTTGTTTCCTTCTCTCTGTCCCTCTTTGCCTCTGTTTCTGTCTGTTTGCAGTGTAGTGTAGGTAGTGTAGTGTAGCGTAGTGTAGTGTAGTGTAGTGTAGTGTAGTGTAGTGTACTGTACTGTACTGTATGTACTGTACTGTATGTACTGCACTGTAGTGTAGCGTACTTCAGTGTAGTGTAATGTAGTGTAGTGTTTTGTAAGGTAGCGTAGTGTAGTGTAGTGTAGTGTAGTGTAGTGTAGTGTAGTGTAGTGTAGTGTAGTGTAGTGTAGTGTAGTGTAGTGTAGTGTAGTGTAGTGTAGTGTAGTGTAGTTTAGTTAATGCAGCATAGTGCAGTGTAGTGTAGTAAAGTTTTAGTGAACTGTAACATAGAATAATGAAGTTTAGTGTATATCTGGCTTATACTGTTTCCATATTTTGTAGATTTTTTGTAGTGTAGCTTAGTATAGTATTGTGTAGTATAGTGTAGTGAAGTGTAATGCTACGCAGCGCTGTGCTATGCAATGCAGTGTGTTCTAGCGTAGTATAGTGTAGTGTAGCGTAGTATAATGCAGCACCAGTATAGCATAAGGGACTGAAATCTATTATGCAGCGTTCTGTAGCATAAAATACTACACACAGTTTTGAAATGTAAATTGTTCTCTGCTTAATACAGAACAACATAGATGGTGAGGTGTAGTGGAGTATAGTAGAACAGAGAAGAATCAATACAAGAGCATTATAAAGCACAGCACAGGACAATGCAAGGCGGGACATAACAAGGCAAGACAAGATTTATATTGCAGAATAACAAAAACCCTATAGAGATCAGAACAGAACGTAAACCACACGAGGGTAGACAGAGATGAGTTTTAACATCCTCTAAATGGTCACTGTCTCTGTCTCTGTCTCTCTCTGTCTCTCTGTCTGTTCTCTTGTCTCTGCTGTCTCTTCTGTCTGTCTGTCTGTCTGTCTGTCTGTCTGTCTGTCTGTCTGTCTTCTGTCTGTCTGTCTCTCTGTCTCTCTCTGTCTCTCTGTCTCTGTCTCTCTCTCTCTCTCTCTCTCTCTCTCTCTCTCTCTCTCTCTCTCTCTCTCTCTCTCTCTCTCTTCTCTCTCTCTCTCTCTCTCTCTCTCTCTCTCTCTCTCTCATCCTTCGGATGAGACTTTAAACCGAGGCCCCGTGTGCAAACGCACGCAGAACATCTTGCGCACACGTTAAATCCTGTTCCGCTTTTCGTAAGAGTAGGCCATCGTGTGCCGTGGAGCAGATGACAATATTTACAAAAATTGCATACACACGGGGACCGGATGAAAAAAAAGCACATGATTGCTTATTCTGTTATCCTCGATATAAAAGAATAAATAAATAAAAAAATAAAATCTTCTCTCTCCTCCTCTCTCTCCTCTCTCTCTCTCTCTCTCTCTCTCTCTCTCTCTCCTCTCTCTCTCTCCTCTCTCTCTCTCTCTCTCTCTCTCCTCTCCTCTCTCCTCTCTCCTCTCCCTCTCCTCTCTCCCTCTCTCTCCTCTCTCTCTCTCTCTCTCTCTCTCTCTCTCTCTCCTCTCTCTCTCTCTCTCTCTTCTCTCCTCGAAATATCTCAGCAATGTTTGACGTTTGGCCTGGTTGCTCGTCTCAGGCGTTATCAGGTTCATTGTTAGGGGTGTTAAAGAGTTCATTGTATAGGGTGTTAAGAGTTGATTGTAGAGGGTATTAAGAGTTGATTGTAGAGGGTATTAAGAGTTGATTGTAGAGGGTATTAAGAGTTGATTGTAGAGGGTATTAAGAGTTGATTGTAGAGGTGTTAAGAGTTGATTGTAGAGGGTGTTAAGAGTTGATTGTAGAGGGTGTTAAGAGTTGATTGTAGAGGGTGTTAAGAGTTGATTGTAGAGGGTATTAAGAGTTGATTGTAAAGGGTGTTAAGAGTTGATTGTAAAGGGTTTTAAGAGTTGATTGTAAAGGGTGTTAAGAGTTGATTGTAGAGGGTGTTAAGAGTTGATTGTAGAGGGTATTAAGAGTTCATTGTAAAGGTTATTAAGAGTTGATTGTAGAGGGTATTAAGAGTTGATTGTAAAGGGTATTAAGAGTTGATTGTAAAGGGTATTAAGAGTTGATTGTAAAGGGTATTAAGAGTTGATTGTAGAGGGTATTAAGAGTTGATTGTAGAGGGTATTAAGAGTTGATTGTAAAGGTTATTAAGAGTTGATTGTAGAGGGTATTAAGAGTTGATTGTAAACGGTATTAAGAGTTGATTGTAAAGGGTATTAAGAGTTGATTGTAGAGGGTATTAAGAGTTCATTGTAAAGGTTATTAAGAGTTGATTGTAGAGGTATTAAAAGTTGATTGTAAACGGTATTAAGAGTTGATTGTAAAGGGTATTAAGAGTTGATTGTAAAGGGTATTAAGAGTTGATTGTAAAGGGTATTAAGAGTTGATTGTAAAGGGTATCAAGTGTTGATTGTAAAGGGTATTAAGAGTTGATTGCTACTGGTATTAAAAGTTGATTGTAGAGGGTATTAAGAGTTCATTGTAAAAGGTATTAAAAGTTCATTGTAAAGGGTATCAAGAGTTCATTGTAAAGGGTATTAAGAGTTCATTGTAAAGGGTATTAAAAGTCCATTCTAGAAGGTAGTAACGATTCACTGTAAAGTGATTTAAGAGTTCATTGTAAAGGGTATCAAGAGTTCACTGTAATTGGCATCAAGGGTTTGTTATGAAGATATTCAGGGCCCTTTATGAGGATTATCAAGGTATAAATTATTAGGATTATTATGGGTTCACTATGAGAAGTTTAAGGTATTCTATGAGGATTATCAAGGATCAACTTAAAGGATTATTAATGGTTGATTATGAGGATTAGTAATGGTTGATTATGAGGATTAGTAATGGTTTATTATGAGGATCATTAAGGATTGGTTGTGAGGGCTGTTAGGAGTTCATTGTAAGGGTCAGAAAGGGTTCATCCTAAGGGTTATTTAGAATTCATTGTGAGGTTATTCCAGGTTTAATGTGAGGGTCATTAAAAGTTTATTACGATGTTCATTAAGAGTTCATTGTGATGGTAATTAAGAGTTCATTGTGAGGGTCATTAAAAGTCAACTGTGAAGGTCATTAAGAGTCAATTGTAAGGATCATAAAAGAGTTCTTTCTAAATGTCATAAAGAGTTTATTGCGACACTAATTATGTGTTCATTGTGATGGAGGTTAAAAGTTAATTGCAAATGTCATTAAGAGTTCATCGTGAGGATCCTTTAAAGTTCACAGGGGGTCATTTGAAGGTCACTGTGTGTATGTGTGGCTGGGGGGGTGCTAAGTGTTGATTGTGAGAATCATTAACATTTCATTGCAACAGTCATTATCAGTTCATTGTGAGTTTCAATTAGTTTCTTGTTTAGATCACTGAATTTTTCTAATCAAGATCATTTTGAAGTTGTTGTGACTGTTAATGGAAATTCGTCATGGGTGTCATTAGGAATTCCTTGTTCAGACGATTTTGAAATGATCAGGTCTTTGAAAAATCGTTGCAGAGTTAATCATTGGGAATTTATATCAGTCATTGCTAGGAATGTTTGGGTCGTTAGAAATTTGGTGTAATGGTCGTTAAGATTTCATTCTAAGAATCGTTAAGAATTCTATCATTTAGGTCGTTAGGAATTGATTGTTCGCGTTGTTAAAGGCTGATGACAGCGTCAATGTGAATCCTTGTGAAGGGTCGTTATGAGTTGATTGTAACAGTAGTTACGAAATGATTGTAAGGGTTGATATGAATTGATTGTCATGGGCTGTTAAGAAATGATAGTAAGGGTTGTTAAAAATTGATTGTGAGTTTTTTTTAATAGGAATTGATTGTAAGGGTTGTTAGAAACGATTGTAAGGGTTGTTAAATGATTGTAAGTGTGTTAAAAGGATTGTAAGTGTTGTTAAAATGGTTAAAAGGGTTGTTAGGAAATGACTGTAAGGGTTGTTAAAACTATAGTAAGGGTTGTTAAGAATTGATTTTAAGGGTTGTTAGGAATTGATTGTCAGCGTAGTTAGGAATTTACTATAAGGTTCTTTAGAAATTGATTACAGGGTAGTTAAGAACTTACTGTAAGGGTCATCGAAGTATTTCAAGGGTTATTATATTAAGAAATGATTGTAAGGGTCTTTAGGAATTCACTGTTAGGGTCGTTACAAATTGATCTCAAAGGTTGCCAGGAGTTTTCGTAAGGGTCTTTAGGAATTCATAATTGAGGTCGTTGAAAATTTGTCGTAAGCATCATTTGCTATTTCTTGTCAGCCATTAAATTTTCACAGTGATGGTCATTAAGATTTTATTGGAAATTAAAAAATCATTATTAATCTATTCTAAGAATATAAAAAGGTTATTAGAAGGTCATAACAAAGGTCACTAGAAAGTCATTACAAGGGTCACCAGAAAGTCATTACAAGGGTCACTAAGAATTCATTACAAAGTGGACAGTAACTCATTACAGGAGCCTTGATTAAATACTAAAA
>CM060320.1:70871079-70873579 GCA_030674155.1 Stramonita haemastoma | reverse complement strand
CTCTTTCTTTCTTTTTCTTTTTCTTTCTTTCTTTCTTTCTTTTCTTTCTTTCTTTCTTTCTTTCTTTCTTTCTTTTTTCTTTCTTTCTTTACTTTTTTTGTCTTTTCTTTCTTTCTTTTCTTTTTTCTTTCTTTCTTTCTTTCTTTCTTTCTTTCTTTCTTTCTTTCTGACTTTCTTTCTTTCTTTCTTTCTCCTTGTCATCACTTTTTTTCTCCGTTTGACTTTCTTTCTTCTCCTAATTTAATTGTTTTTGTTTTGCTTTGGTCTAGTTTTTGTTTGTTTGAGTGTTGTGTTTTAGTCTTTATGTAGCCTTTTTTACATACGTACTTGCTTTCTTACTTTCTGTCTTTTCTTTCTTTCTTTTTTATCTTTCTTTTCTTTACTTTCTCTTTTTTTTCTTCCTTCCGTCCTTCCTTTCCTTTCTTTCTTTCTTTCTTTCTTTCTTTCTTTCTTTCTTTCTTTTCTTTCTTTTTTTTCTTTCTTTCTTTCTTCTTTCTTCTTCTTCTTTCTTTCTTTCTTTCTTTCTTTCTTTCTTTCTTCTCTTCCATATTTGCTCTCCTCCTCCTTCAAAAATCCCAGTCAAAGCACCCGATGACTCAATCGATCCCCATCCACGGGACTTCACTAAATGAAATAGTAAATGCGTCCCATAACCTGTGTGGTCGTGGGGGAGCAAGGCGTCTGAGACCTCAGCTTCTCTAGGAGCCAGCATATTGAGGGCGGCGCCCATCTCCTCTCCCTCGCTGCTTTTACCTTCCCTGACCCTAAAGAGGGCAGGTACCCATTGACAGCTGGCTGAACTGGGGGACTATACTGGAGCCAAGGCGCGCGAACGGTCACCCATCCACTTGGGTAACCACGCTCGATGCTGCTTAACCTTAGCTTGGGGAAAGCGAGTGCTCTGACCACTGAGCTATCCTATCCTCGTCTTTGAATACTACAGACAATATTGTGTTGGGATGAGTCCGAAAATATTCTTTGTTCCGCCAAGCCCATCCTTTGTCCGTTATTGATGTAGTAGGTAAGCCAAGTGCTAGGGTCTATATCTGCATGTTGTTGTTATTGTGTTTGTGTGTGTGTGTGTGTTTTGTGTGTGTGTGTGTGTATGTGTGTGTGTGTGCTCTGTGTGTGTGTGTGTGTGTGTGTGTGTGTGCCTCTGTGTTGTGTGTGTGTGTGTGTGTGTGTGTGTGTGTGTGTGTTCATCAATTTTACATCTCCCCACAAAAAGTGATATGAGAGAGAGAGGGAGAGAGAGAGAGAGAGAGAGAGAGAAGAGAGAGAGAGGAGATGATGGGGAGAGGAGGAGAGAGGAGATGAGAGAGAGTGATGAAGAGAGAGAGAGAGAGAGAGAGAGAGAGGAGAGACAGAGACAGAGAGCAGACAGACAGAGAGACAGAGAGACAGAAGAGAGCAGAGAGAGACAGAGAGAGAGAGAGACAGAGAGAGAGACAGAGAGAGACAGAGAGACAGAGAGAGAGACAGAGAGAAGAGAGACAGAGAGAGCAGAGACAGACAGGAGAGAGAGACAGAGAGAGACAGAGAGACAGAGAAAGACAGAGAGACAGAGAGAGAATGTGTGTGTGCGTAGCATGAGGTGACTAGAGAAATAAGTCAACAGATGGCGGAGCATGTGTAAGTGCGCGTGCGGCTGCGTAGTATGTGTGTGCATTTGCGGTGCGCGAATCTTGCCGCACTGTGTGTGTATGTTCGTAATGATGCTTGCGTTATATGTGATGCATTTGAGCGTGGCGCAAATTTTCCGTCTTTGCCCACGAGTGTGTGATGTTACATAGTGAATTGGAAAAGCTGTTTCAAATCTCCCGACAGTTTAAAACCGGAATCAAAAAGCTTGAGCGTGACAATGGCATTTTCGATTTGCCATCGAGCCTGATGATTGTGGAACTGCGAAAATGCTGGATAAACAGAGAGAGAGAAAAGAGAGAGACGAAGAGAGGATGATGAGATGAAGAGAGAGAGAGAGAGAGAGAGAGAGAGAGAGAGAGAGAGAGAGAGAGAGAGAGAGAGAGAGAGAGAGGGAGAGAGAGAGAGGGAGAGAGAGAGAGAGAGAGAGAGAGAGAGAGAAGAGAATAAAATTGGAAATGGATAGCTGATTCGGTGAATAATTGGAATGAATAAGGTGATTGATTATCAATTGAATGGGTAAAAGGCTGAAATTAAAACGAGAGAGAGAAAAGAGAAAGAAAGGAAGAAAGAACGAAGAATAATGTTAAGGGCGACATACCATGGGGTATTAGCTAGACTAAATTAATGGTTTAAGCGTTTTAAAATGTAGAAGATATACATGCTAGAAATTAGTAAATGAACACACATGCGCTCACACACATGGCACTACACCATCACTACACTACACTACACCACACTACACCGCACACACACACACACACACACACACACACACACACACACACACACACACACACAACACACACGCACGCACGCACGCACGCAGCACAGACCACAAATACACACACGCACACAC
>CM060320.1:70846079-70866079 GCA_030674155.1 Stramonita haemastoma | reverse complement strand
CAACACACACACACACACCACACACACACACACACAACACACACACACACACACACCACACACACACACGGAGTTAACATCAGTGCTGACTCCGCTCTTCCCAAAAGTCCTTTGGATGTAGACTATAAACGAGGCCCCGTTTGCGAACGCACGCAAAACATCTTGCGCACACGTTAAATCCTGTTCCGCTTTTCGTAAAAGGAGGCCATTGTGTGCCGGTGGGAACAGACGACAAGATTTACAAAGCTGCATACACACGGGGGCAGGATGTAATTAAAAAAAAAAAGAGAAGCATATGAGTGCTCATTCCATTGTCCTCGAGGTAAAAGAATGAATAAATGAATGAATAAGTAAATAAATAAATAAATAAATAACACACCAAACATACCCCCCAAACACACACACAGAGGAGTCTGCTTAAAGCCCAGACAAGTCAGCGCACTAATGATGGTGATGATGCCTACACCTCACCAAATCACTATTTCACTTTTCAGTCTCCTCTTAATTAAAAGAAGGTCGCATGCCCGTTTCGGTACGATAACAGCCCCCTCAGAAGCGAGTGATGTCTGCATGCTGTGCATGTGGCTATTACACAGAACTACCTCAGCAAGTCTGTAACAGTAACCTGTTATAATATTATGTGCGGCTCGACTGCCTATCTCTGAGACTTTGTCATTAAAAACAGACCTGTCCTAGTCTGTATTCATCATCATCATAATAATAATAGCTCTGTGATTACCTTTATTCTCATGCAGCTGTAAGGTCTTTACATTCATAGCATGCCTGGCTTCTTTTATTATTTTGTGTGTGTGTCCATAATAACTGTCAGATTAGAGGAGTTTGTGTGTTATTTTCGTCATCTCTTGTCTATTTCTCACATGCATGCATGTAGTAGTGTAATGAGGAATGGAGTCTACTGTATATATATACCGGTATTATATATATATATATATATATATATATATATATATTAAGAGAGAGAGAGAGAGAGAGAGAGAGAGAAAGTAAAAGTTTCGATGATGATGCAGTGGGGTGTATGTGTGTTTTGTGCAAGATGTGCTGCTTCATCATTTCCAAATATGTTAGGTGTCCAACTGTCACACTTACATAGGATTGTTACCAACACAATTGTTCAGTATTTATTCATTTAGGAACAATTCTGATATAGGTGACACTAAGAGAGAGACAGATGCTAAATATATATATATATATTTATATATTATAATAATATAATATATATATTTATATGTATGTGTGTGTGTGTGTGTATGTCGCGCGCGCGCGCGTGTGTGAGATATATATATATATATATAATATATATATATATATTATATTCAAACATAAACAGACAGAGAGAGATCGAGACAGACAGTAAGACAGAAAGACATGTAACGAGTGCAGATATTTGATCTGCCGCGTGTTTGTACAACGTCTCGGCGACACCAGCACGGTCAGACTGTGGGAATGTGACCTCTAAACAGTTGCGGCATAAATACTACATTTAATTTTTACCGCTTCGGGCAAAGTGCATGCAATGGACGGTTTTCGACCACCCCCTCAACGATACAGAACGTCGCACAATTCACAGGTGTGGATCTACATATAAATCCACGACGCTGCGATTGGCAGTGCCGATCGCATGGGAATAATATAATTACTGCCCCGTCACTATAATATTATATATATATAGAAATAGAGAGAGAGAAGAGAGGAGAGAGAGAGAGGAGAGAGAGAGAGTAAAGAGAGATGAGAGAGGAAAGAAGAGAGAGAGAGAAGAAGAAGAAGACGACAGACAACAGTACAGACAGGACAGACAGACAGACAGACAGACAGACAGACAGACAGACAGAGACAAGACAGACAGAGACACAAGAGACACACACAGACACACAGACAGGCAGACAGTAAGACAGACAGAGACAGTGACAGAGAAAAAAAAAGAAAGAAAGAAAGAGGCAGAAACAGAGACAGACACAAAGAAAGAGAGATAGACACAGAAAGAAAGACAAACACACATAACAGTCAGACAGACAGTCAGACAGACAGTCAGACAGACAGACAGAGGGATGGGGGAAGGAGGGAACACTGACCGTCAAGTACAGAAATACTTATCTTCATATCGAAATCCATTAAAGTGTGGGCAAAGCGCCAGACAGCAAGACATGAATGGAGCAAGGGGGAGTAAGTACATCAACACAGCAGTGTGAACAGAGAACAGCTCTTTTTACTGCCATAGTTTTCATGTTTTAATTATTTTTATTTCTTTTTTTTATCACTTCTGTCACAGCAGATTTCTCTGCTTGAAATTCGGCTTGCTCTTCCCGGGGAGAGCGCTTCGCCACAAGAGCAGCGCTGCCACCCGTTGTTTTTTATGTCTGCAACTGTATTTGTTTCCCTATCAGAGAGGCTTTTTTCTACTAAATGTTGCCAGGGACAACTCTCTTGTTGCCGTGGATTCTTGTACTTGCGCTGAATAATGTTGTGTTACACACGGATCCTCGGTTTATGGTCTCATCCGAAAGACTAGCACCCAGACGACCACCCACAGTCTAGTGGATGGCGGAAAAGGTTAGGGCACAAAGAGGGATCAAACCACCCACATACTTTCAAACCCGGTACTTTTCGCTTTCTGGACAGGTGCGTTACCTCTAGACCACCAATCCGAAGCATGGGTTTTTCTTCAATGAGGATTTTAACGGTGACTTCACATTACCGACACTAATCCATTACGGATTGCAGTCATTGATTAAAATTGCGGTAGAATTGACAAAGCGTATAGCTGCACGAAGGTAAAGATAGGATGGATACCACCCGAGAGAAATTTAACAAAAAAAAACTTAGGGGAAAAGTGTGTGTGTGTGTGTGTGTGTGTGTGTGTGTGTTGTGTGTGTGTGTGTGTGTGTGTGTGTGTGTGTGTGTGTGTGTGTGTGTGTGTGGAGGGGAAAGGTAGGATTGAACTCTCGCTATACTGCAGACGACCTGTTAGACAGCAGACGTGGGGGTATGGGGGTATAGCCTGTAGCTAAGTGTATGGGGTGTCTGGAAAGTTGAAGAGGTTCAGACCCTAGGGGATGTCTGTGGACCTTTAAAGCATCTGGATCGTTTTGTATTGATTAGCTTTGAAACTTGGTCGGAGTAGAAAAAAAAAGTTTACAGGGTTTTCAGTAGTTAGTAATAGTACTGTGCCATGAGCCAGGGTTTGGGGTGTTTATGTCTGTGATGTTGTTCGTGTTATTCTGAATAATTAAAATTAATTTTTAAAAAAATCTTTCCCCCCATATTTTTAGTTTGGAGTTTTACCATAGTTTCAGAACATGATTCAGACAACGATAAATCCATTGGTGTTTTGTTATGATTGATGAAATCCATTTACTGCAGAAATCAAGTTCTGGTCTTCTGTATGACGAAACAAAAGAACAATGTCCCATGATGGGTGACATTTGTGCACCTTGGCTTCATGCAGTTCCCCAGTTCACCCAGCTGTAAATGGGACCTGCCCTCTGTAGGGTCAGGGAAGGTAAAGCAACGAGGGAGAGGAGATGGCCGCAGCTCTCAATATGCTGGCTTCTAGAGAAGCTGAGGTCTTTGACGTCTCGCTCCCCTACGACCGCCTAGGTTATGGGACACTTTGACCTTTACCAATGTGTCATCCATACACACGGCAAAGTCACCAATGTTTGACAGGCTTTAGCTGTAGCCTGTCTGTTTTGCATCTTTATGAACAGTGATTCTTTAATACTATCCATGCATCGCAAAAATGAAGGTACATCTAGAGATTAACACTTTTTTTTGCACATGCACCGCTACTGCCATGAAACACACACACACACACACACACACACAACACACACCGCGCGCGCGCGCGCGCGTACGCACGCACACACACACACACGCACACGCACGCACGGACACATACACACACACACACCACACACACACACACACACACACACACACACAACACACACACACACACACACACACACACACACACACACACACACACACGCCTGATAATTATCACTATCTAAGTGTAAGGACGTTTAACTGACGAACTCATGAAAAAATACAAAACGTTGAGTAAATAAAAGTGCATCTAGCGGATGACACCTTTTTGCGAACACATCACTGCTGGCATAAAAAATAGATATAAGTGACGTTTGTATTTTCTGCCCCCCCCCCCCCCTCCCCACCTCCTTTCTTCTAAGTAACATTAGCTTAATTCAGTTTGACCCAGTAACAGAAAATATGCATATACACCTTCTTTTTTCATCAAAACACTCAGACAACATCTAGACTAATGTTGTCTATCATAAGAGCAAAAATTTGTACAGTTAAGTACATGACAAGTCATACCTAGCGCATCTGACTTCGATGTGGTAGAAAATTGTTATCTGTGAAATCTTTCTGGGATAAAAAGGCAGGAAAATGGACTAAGAAGGCAGAAAACAGACAAGAAGGGAGTGACAGGAAGAAATAGAGCTATGCAGAAGCAAAGAGATGGATAGAAAAGAGGAGAATTTCTAGCACAACATTTCCAGAATCTGACCATGCTTTATACTGATAAAATCCCAGTATTCCCATGGGGGAATACATTCACAGGAAAAAGGGAATATCTGTGGCTAAAGGGTAAGGTAAAGGTATTCCATAACCTATGTGGTCGTTAGGGGAGCGAGGCATCAGAGACCTCAGCTTCTTTATGGGCCAGCATGTTGAGGACGGCGCCCATCTCCTCTCCCTCGCTGCTTTACCTTCCCTGACCCTAAAGGGGGACAGGTACCCATTTACAGCTGGGTGAAGTTTGGGTACTGTACTGAAGCCAAGGCGCGCAAACGGCCTCCCATTCACTTGGCAACCACGCTCGATGCTGCTTAACCTTAGCTAGGGGAAAGCGAGTGCTCTGACCACTGAGCTATCCCGTGCCCTTATCTGCGGGGCTGACTGATGAAAAAGCCATCCCAATAAAAAGCCTCAGGCGGCGGGCAGATCGGGCAGGTCACTTCCCCGTACATCTATCCCCACCAGGCCATTTGCAAATGACTGCGGAGGCTATAAACAGCCAATGCTAATATTTCTGAAAGGGTATCATCAGAAATATAATATCTGGGCAGTATATTCACCTGAATTTATGAGACCAAAGGGTGTTATCGGATTGATTATAAAAGTATGACAGGGTTTTTTTTTAGACTTGTTTCTCGGACTAGTTGGTTAAAGGAGACGAAATGTCCATGAAAATCAGTGAGTTCAAAGAGATGCTTTATGGCTAAAATAATTTTTGTTGATACCAATAGCTATCCCTCTATACTGCCAGCAGGAGTTTGGATAGGGTGTGATAAATTGGAGGATGCCAGATTTACGCGCTTAAAACTGTTATAAAAGGTCAAGGTTTCCCATAACCTGTGTGGTCGTTGGGAGTGAAGTGTCAGAAACCTCATCCTTTTTAGCGCCAGCATATTGACGGCAGCGCCCATCTCCTCTCCCTCGCTGCTTTACCTTCCCTGACCCTAAAGAGGGCAGGTACTCATTTACAGCTGGGTGAATTAGGGGGACTGTATTGACGCCAAGGAACACAAACGGCACCCATCCACTTGGTAACCACGCTCAATGCTGCTTAACCTTGGTATGGGGAAAAAGAGTGTTCTGCATACTATGCTACCGGGTCCTCGGTATTGTTATACCCCATACAATATTACCAGTTTGAAAACGTTATATATACTAAGTTGGTAAACACAAAATTCTTAAAAAATAACAACAAAAAAAGTCCCCTGTACGTGTTCACTTTCTTTATTTTATTCTAGTTAATTAACAGCTGATTGTTTTTAGTCTGGCATCTATCACAAAATCTGCACTGAATTAAATTGAATAATGTATAAATCATTTTCAAAACTATTGAGAAGTTTAAGTGTTACCTCCACTACTATTTCCTCAAAAAAAATCTGCACTCACGTGAGTAAAAAGGAAATAACCGTATTTATCTGATTTTCTAAAACGAGTCACTAAAAGACTTTAGTGTCAGTTTTGACAATATTATTGCAAAAAAATAAACACTTTGACATCGACATTTTTCGAATGAGGTGTAACTCTTACAATAGAGTGCCGTTGTTACCGCCCCTTTCTCTTCCCTCTTTCCCTCTCTTCCAGCCCCAGCACACACGTGCACACACACACACACACACACACACACACACACACACACACACACCACAACACACACACACACACACCCTACAACACACACACACTACAAACACGCACGCACACACACACATACCCTACTTACAAACACACACATAACACACACACACACACACACACACACACACACACACACACACACACACACACACGCATACGCAGATAAAGAGAGAGAGAGAGAGAGAGAGAGAGAGAGAGAGAAGAGGAGAGAGAGAGAGAGAGAGAGAGAGAGAGAATGAATATCTTTATTTTTCAAGGTAACGAGTAAGTAAGCATTACATACTTTTTTTCATCCGGCCAGAGAGAGAGAGAGAGAGAGAGAGAGAGAGAGAGAGAGAGAGAGGAGAGAGAGAGAGAGAGAGCAAAAAACCCAAATACCCAAAATACTTCCCACCCAAAACATGCACGTGCGTGGACAATTTCTAGGCACAAAAAGGGATGGGAGAAAAACAAAACAAAACACAAAACAAATAAAAGATGGAATGTAGTGGACCATCTTATCTTACTCTCTCCTCTCCCTTGGGGCGTGCATGTACTTAACAAACCTTACATGAAGTGTGGGGAGGGAGAGAAAGATGTGAGTGCATCAACGAGGGCACTAGGATGATAATTATTGAGGGTGATAATTATTGAGGATGATTATTATTGAGGAATGATTATTATTGAGGATGATGAATGTCGTGTCACAATGAGTGGAATCTTATTATTATTGTGTATCGTGCTGGGTTGTATTGTGGAACAATAATGAATAATGCATAGAACTTATCTAGCTCTGTAATCATCTTGTACAAACAAATCAAAGCGCTTGCATTCAGCGTTCTCTAACTTAACAACCAATGGCAATAAACAGTATTAACGAATCGAAATGTACATACACGCACACGAACGTCTTGCGTTGTATGGTATGGCATTGGCTGTATATTATAGTATTGTATTGTATTGTTTTGTTTTGTGTTGTGTTGTATTGTATTGCATTGTGTAGTATTGTGTTGTATTGTATAGTGTTATATCATATTGTGTTGTGTTGTATTGGTTTGCATAATGATGTAGTACGTTGTATTGTATTGCGTTGTGTTGTACTGTGTTGTCTTGTCTTATAATTTATTGTCTGTGGTTTGGGCAAAAATAGTTGATCTGTGATTTAGACAACAGTTTATCCGTGTTTTGGACAATGAATCATCTATGGTTTGTAAAATAATAAAGATCAAACATATTAATTAAATGTACGTCTTCAACTGAGAAAATTTGTTTTTGTAGTGCTCAAAACACAATAACAAAGAACGGTACAACATTTTATACATGATATTAGAAAAAAAACAATGCAATTATCACACAAACTGTGTTCTTGGCAAGCAACCTTATCAGTCCATTACCAACAGCTATATATGTATGGGCGTGTGTGTGTGTGTGTGTGTGTGTGTGTGTGTGTGTGTGTGTGTGTGTGTGTGTGTGTGTGTGTGTGTGTGTGTGTGTGTGTGTGTGTGTCGTGTGTGTGTGTGTGTGTTGTCTGTGTGTGTCTGTGTTGGTGTCTGTGTCTGTGTGTCTGTGTGTGCTGTGCGTGCGCGCGCGCGCGCGCGCGCGTGTGTGTGTGTGTGTGTGTTTCAAAGTGACAAGTGAGTTTATCGCGTCTGACCATAAAGACTATACTATATACAGCCAGAGTGGTGCTTGTGGCGGCAGTCTTTCAGTGCTAGAAGCAGCCACTTCACTGCAGTATCACCATTACCAAGACAAGACTATGGCACTTGGGCCACTAACTGGCGCCATTCGTTTATCTCCTATACTTACTGACTTACGGATAGAGCTGTGTATGTTTTATTAGTTAACACACTGGTCATGGTCACCTTTAAAAAAATCTTTTATTTTATTCATTTTGTTCTTTTATTTCGAGGATAATGGAATAATCACTCATACGCTGTTTTTACATCCAGTCCCTGTGTGTATGCAGTTTTGTCGATTTTGTCATCCGTTCCCACTGGCACACAATGGGCCTACTCTTATGAAAAGTGGAACGGGGTTTTAACATATGCGTGGAGATGCTCAGCGTGCGTTCGCATACGGGGAGCTCGGTTTATAGTCTCATCTGAATGACTTTTCGCAGGTGTGTGTGTGGTGGTTTCGTGTGTAACTCGCGTTACGTTACACTCCATCATCTCTCTCCCAGTGCTTCATGGGAATGAACTAAACCGGAAGGAGCCTACCGGAAGTATGGATCTAGGTCATCTTCAGTGATTGGTGGACTACTTCGCTTTCCGGGGCGTGAGTGACGTAGGTCAGGCGAGGGATGTAATGTGTGTGAATTGTTGGGATTACCACAGGGATGTTAGATCAGGCTCACACACTTGACAGAGGAAGTTGTGACGTGTGTGTGTGTGTGTACGTGTGTGTTTACTTTCTGGCTGACTATTTGTGTTACACTATTAGGTAAGGTAAGTAGGCCCAACATTTTGCCTGTGCTTACCGATTTTACTTATAACTATGTTGTTTTTTGTACAGTTATATGGTTTCTGTTACATTTATCTAGCACCATTAAGGAAATGTTTGCCATTGTTTTTTTGTGTTTTTTTGGTACAGGATGAAAAAAGAACAAAAAAATTAAAAGGTAAAATGATACTGGATTTGTTACATTTTCAACTCATGTACCTCATCATCCTCTTTCCTATTGTAGTCCTACTTCCCCCAAGAGATATACACACACCCTTCCTTTTCCGCTTTCTGATAGGCTAGGCCTGGCGATTACCTCTAAACTCCCAAATAAACAGACGTTTATCGAAGCATCCCAATAACATTCGCAGGAGCAAGGGAGCCACTGTGTTTGTTTTGAAGCGTTTTAACACTGCACTGGGGAGACTCATTTGCAGCTGCTTCCGTCTCTCTTTGTGTCTCTGTCTCTCTCTCTGTCTGTCTGTCTGTTTGTCTGTCTGTCTTTCTCTCTCTCTCTCTCTCTCTCTCTCTCTCTCTCTCTCTCTCTCTCTCTCTCTCTCTCTCTCTCTCTCTCTCTCTCTCTCTGGCCAAAGGACGAAGTACAATGAATGATTTCAGTGTTCAGTGTTCTCTCTCTCTCCTCTCTCTCACCCCCCTCTCTCTCTTCCCCCTCCCTCCCTCTCTCTCTGTCTCTCTCCCATCTCTCTCTCCCTCCCTCCCTCCTCTCTCTCTTTGGCTCTTTGGGCTTGAGTGCTTGTGGCCTGACATAACGTGAAATGTTGAGATGGAACAATGTGTGATCAAGGAGCTCTTCATAATTACAGTGTATTGGTCTTGGTTCTTGTTGCTAATGGTTGGTTGATAACGTGGTCGTCTTCGAAGTCCTCTCTTTTGTCTCATAGAGTTTTCTAGATTGTAATTTCGTGAAGCAAAGTTGCAGTGATTTTGTTTTGAAAAATTGTTCGTAGGTTTCTTTCGTAACGGTAATAGAAGTAGTGGTAGTGATGGTGGTGGTGGTAGGTAGCAGCAGCAGCAGTGGCAGCAGTAGCAGAAGTAGTAGTAGTAGTAGTAGTAGTAGTAGTAGTAGTAGTAGTAGTAGTAGTAGTAGTAGTAGTAGAAGTAGTCGTCGTCGTCGTCGTCGTCGTAGTCGTCGTCGTCGTCGTAGTAGTCGTAGTAGTAGTAGTAGTAGTAGTAGTAGTAGTAGTAGTAGTAGTAGTAGTAGTAGTAGTAGTAGTAGTAGGCACTCATCAGTCTCGGAAGACTATGGAGTTGCGCTCTACTCTTTAGAGCGCAAAGCCTGGGCAAGTATGTATGGAGGGCAAGCTGTTACCCATGCAGCAGACCCCCCCTCTCCACGGCACTGGAATGATCCATTGGAAGGGCATTGACCGATACGAATGGTTCCAGTACCGTCGCAGGAGCCACCAGAACGTTGCCATATACCTACAGCCCCGAGCCGCTCTGGGACTCCAACTGCCCGATTTTTCCTCAGGGATGGTGTCTAAACACGACACCTGTGTGCATGCTGGTTTATATAATTTTGTCATCCGCTCCTACCGGCACACGATGGCCTACTCTTCCGAAAGGTGGAACGGGGTTTTAACGTGTGCGCAAGATGTTCTGCGTGCATTCGCACACGGGGCCTCGGTTTCGAGTCTCATCCGAATGACTTTGACATTCAGTTCGATTTTTTCGTCAAACTGGGAAGAAAGGGCGAGGCTGGGTACGAACCCAGAAACTCACGATTTACATATTGGCAGGCGAACGTCTTAACCATCCTGCCACCGTCGTAGTAGTCGTCGTCGTCGTCGTCGTCGTCGTAGTATTAGTAGTAGTAGTAGTATAGTAGTAGTAGTAGTAGTAGTAGTAGTATAGTAGTAGTAGTAGTAGTAGTAGTAGTAGTAGTACCAGCAGCAGCAGCAACAGCAACAGCAGGAGCAGCAGCAGCAGCAGCAGTATAGTAGTAGTAGTAGTAGTAGTAGTAGTAGTAGTAGTAGTAGTAGTAGTAGTAGTAGTAGTAGTAGTAGTAGTAGTAGTAGTGTTAGCAGCAGCAGCAGCAGCAGCAGTAGTAGTAGCAGTAGTAGTAAAAATGCAGCAGAGTTAACGGCAGCAATAGTAATAGACGTAGTCGTGGCAGCAGCAGCAGCAGCAGCAGCAGCAGCAGCAGCAGCAGCAGCAACAGCAGCAGCAGCAGTAGCAGTAGCAGTAGCATCCAAGCACATTCCCACAAGCACCACACCTCTGTGTTTGTTTTGAAGCACTCTGACAGTGGAAATAATCCTCTGCAGCTGGCTCGCTCTCTCTCTCTCGCTCTGTGGTATTGGGTACTTTTGATCTGTCTGACAGAGCGTGACATGTTGAGATGGAAACAACATGTTTGGAAATAACTGTTTATTTATTCATTCTTATCGAGGATACTGAAAAATCACTCATGTGCTTTTTTTTTACGTCCAGTCCCCGTGTGTGTATGCAGTTTTGTAAATCTTGTCATCTTTTCCCACCGGCACACGATGGCCTACTCTTAATAACGCGGAACAGGATTTAACGGGTGTGGAACATGTTAGCAGGTCTGTATTTGAAGTTGACCTCGCAGATCGTAAAAAACCCACCTTTAATTCACCAGATACTTCTGAGATTTGAACCAACGACTTCATGGACTCATGGGATTGAAGTATTCCACTCGGCTGTCGTGTCCGTCGTCTCTATAGTGACAGTAGTAGTAGTAGTAGTAGTAGTAGTAGTAGTAGTAGTAGTAGTAGTAGTAGTAGTAGTAGTAGCAGCAGTAGCAGTAGCAGTAGTAGTTGTAGTTGTAGTTGTAGTAGTAGTAGTAGAAGTAGTAGTAGTAGTAGTAGTAGTTAGTAGTAGTAGTAGTAGTAGTAGTAGTAGTAGTAGTAGTAGTAGCTGTTGTTGTAGTAATACTAGCAATGATAGTAAATTTAATTGTAACAGTATCGCTAGTAGCAGCAGTGGCAGTGGTATTTCTAGGGACAGGTTGGTGCCTAGGTGTGAATCTTTAAGCTTATTGTTGATCTGCACTGTCTCTGCTTATCGTTTGATGCAGTTTTCATTGTTTAGAATTATCTCTGTTTAAAAATGATGTGTCCGTAAAATGTGTAGGCGCCGTCCTCCTGTGGAGAACATGCTGGCTCCTAGAGAAACTGAGTTCTCTGACACCTCACTCCCCAAAGACCGCATATCTTATGGGACACCTTTACCTTTACCCTGTTTTACCCTTTAAAAGAACCTACCAGAGCAAAATGGCTGACCTTGATAACATCTTTTGTAAAATAGAATAAATTCATTTCGACATGGAATGATATATAAACAAACAGAAAAAAAATCGCTTCTTGGGCATAAAAGCCCTACAATGTTCACAAACTAAGAAAATCTTCTGCGACCACAGTTACTTTAAAATACAAGTCCACCCTTAGCCGAGTGGTTAAGATAGCTCGACGTCAACCATGTGAGTCCATGAAGTCGTGGGTTTGAATCCCCTCATCAGTGTCTGGTGAAATAGGGGTATGGGATTTTTACGATTTGCTAGGTCAACATCAAGTGCAGACCTGCCTATGTCAGTGCATCAATTTCTTTTTGTGTATTTACAAATGCAGAAGATCAAAAACTCGCATTAAAGATCCAGTAATTCATGTCAGCGTTTAGAGGATTACGGAAATACAAACATACCCAGCATATATCCCCGAAGTCGGGATGCAGCTGCCTTCGTGGTAGGCTAAAAAACGGTCCTGTTCGCAAAATGTCACTATTGGTGAACCTCGGAGCTCTAGCTAAGGAACAAAAACAAAACAAAACAAAACAACGACACCATGGAAGTTCATGTTGGAGTTATATTGAGCGCGAGTGCAATGTCTAACAAGGCAGAAGAACCACACCAGCAGAAGGAAGACTTCCTAAAAGCAGCATAGCCAGACCACCCTGCTTGGGTTTCCGAGCCAGTTGGGATGTGTGCTAACTGTGGCATTACCACATTACTTCTACATCACGGCGAAGCGTGTGCGTCTGTCTCAGCTCATGTCCAGTTGACTAGGTCTGGAGAAAGGTGAAAGAAAGGCTTCACGTCAGTTAGTTAGGCTGGTTGCTGATGTGACACACGCCATGTTCCCATCTGCCATTCAGTGCACCAAGCTGACAGGGAGAATAGGGTTGGGGACATTGTCTTTCGTCTGAATAACTCATGTTGATGGGTTTGTCACCATCTGCTGTACAAAAGCCAGCAGAATGATGTTGTTAATAATGTTTAAGAGGGAGACAGTTTTTAATGGCGTTGGCTTTTGTTGAGGTATGTCAGATATTCTGAGGGTGTCTTTGTGTTCTGGTAAACACATTAGGAACGGGCATCGGCAGAAATGGCTTTCTTGAACGTGATGGTCAGATCTCCAATGGTTTGAAGATTTACTGGTAGGGATTAATAAGGGTGTAACTTAAAAGGATTTATCTTGGGCAAAGAGTGTTCTGTTGGATGTCATGTTAAGTCATAAACAAGATGAAGGATGGTTCTACTCTCTCTCTCTCTCTCTCTCTCTCTCTCTCTCTCTCTCTCTCTCTCTCTCTCTCTCTCTCTCTCTCTCTCTCTCTCTCTCTCTCTCTCTCTCTCTCTCTCTCTCTCTCTCTCTCTCTCTGTCTGTCTGTCTGTCTGTCTGTCTGTCTGTCTGTCTGTCTGTCTGTCTGTTTGTCTGTCTGTCTGTCTCTCTGTCTCTCTGTCTCTCTGTCTCTCTGTCTCTCTGTCTGTCTGTCTCTCTGTCTCTCTGTCTGTCTCTCTGTCTCTATGTCTGTCTGTCTGTCTGTCTGTTTGTCTCTCTCTGTCTTTCTTTCTGTTTCTCTCTCTCTTTATCTCTCTCTCTCTCAAACACACACATACACACACACCACATCACATCATATCATATCACATCACTTGCAGAACACCTTGTGCGCACGTTACAACCCGTTCCGCCTTTGGAAAGAGCAGGCATGGCGTGCCGTTAGGAACGAATGATAAAATTCACAAAGCTGCATATACACAGGGACTGGATGTAAAAAAAAGCACATGAGTGCTTATTCAATTATCCTTGAAATTAAAAAAAAATCAAATGTCTGTAAACAAAACTTGTGCGGTTCAATGATTTTTTTCCCGAATAATCAATCTACATCTATAAAGACTTTTAAAAATTAAATTTTACTTAAATCATATATCATATTGGACAGAATAATACAAAAAGACAAAGGTTGATAATCATAATATTTGTGTTTCCACTTGTGGGGTGGAAAAGGGAGATACGTGGCATGCTTTGGCGTGCCATTATAAACCATCCACATCGCCCCGGGCATCTTATTTCATGTCTGCTTGGTATCGTTGGTTTTCTCTGTGTGTGTGAACACAGTACCATATCATTCAGGTTTTTTTACGATAACAAGACGTCTCAACTCTGCTTTATCAATAACAAGACATCTCAACTCTGCTTTAACAATAACAAGACATCTCAACTCTGCTTATCAATAACAAGACATCTCGACTCTGCTTTATCAATAACAGGACATCTCAACTCAGCCTTTACAATAGCAAAATATCTCAACACCGAAATTCATCTTTGTCGAGATAATTATCCAGATAAACATTGGCGGGTACCTAGCACCTTCTCCTTGTGTTTGTTTTGACTTGTCCTGACACTACGGGAGCTGCTATGTTGATAGCTGAGCTGCGTACTTGAGGCTATTTTGGGGTCTGACTGGTAGCAGTCTCAGAACTCCTTCAAGTCTTCAGGTGTTTGCAGTTCTTCATGCGTTGGTTTTGTCTGCTACAGATGTCCGGTGCAGGGGCGGGAGAGCTCAGTGGTCAGAGTGCTCACTTTCCCCAAGTCAAAGTTAAGCAGCATCGAGCGTGGTTACTAAGTGGATGGGCGACCGTTTTGCGCGCCTTGGTTTTAGTACAGTCCTCTCATTCGCTCCCAGTTCACCCAGCTGTAAATTGGTACCTGCCCTCTTTAGGATCAGGGAAGGTAAAGCAGCGAGGGAGAGGAGATGGGCGCCGCCCTCAATATACTGGCCCCTAGAGAAACTGGGGTCTCTGACACCTTTCTCCCATACATAGGTTATGGGACACCTTTACCGTTACCATTTTATTGCTAACAGGTCTTTAATTTCTGACTTCGAGGAGTCGAGCTTTCGTTTTCTTTTCCCCTCCTTTTGGTGGGTGTTTGTAAGCATGGTGGATCAGTAAATATGGACAAACTCCTTCCCCGCCCTCACTTAGCATTGAGAAGTTTGCCGGTATGGCTTGTTTTTTCGTACATCATCATTTTAATGATAGGCAGCCATGCTCTGACTTCTGAGGATCGCCCCCCTCCGTCCTTTAACGGGGAGTAAAAAATGGTGTCCCATAACCTATGTGGTCAGAGAGGAGCAAAGCATCAGAGATCTCAGCTTCTCAAGGGGCATGCATATTGAGGGCGGCGCCCATCTCGTACCCAGCCTCGCCCTTTCTTCCCAGTTTGACGAAAAATCGAATTGGATGTCAGAGTCAGTCATTCGGATGAGACTATAAACCGAGGCCCTGTGTGCGAACGCACGCAGAACATCTTGCGCACAAGTTAAAACCCCGTTCCGCCTTTTGGAAGAGCAGGCCATCGTGTGCCGGTAGGAGCGGATGACAGCATTATAAAAACCAGCATGCACACAGGTGTCATATTTAGACACCATCTCTTATGAAAAAAAATGGGTAGGCGCTGCACTTGTGGCGAAGCGCTATCCCCGGGGAGAGCAGCCCGAATTTCATGCAGAGAAATCTGCTGTGACATAATGTGGAATAAAAAAAAAATCTCCTCTCACTCGCTGCATTACCTTCCCTGACCCTAAAGAGGGCATGTACCCATTTACAGCTGAGCAGACTGTACTGAAGCCAAGCCAAGCAAACGGTCACCCATCCAACTGGTAACCACGCTCGATGCTGAATAACCTTGGCTTGGGAAAAGCGAGTGCTCTGACCAATGAGCTATGATGAAGAGTACAGGTTGTTAGGCATAAGATTAAGAGTTCGTCATGAATGAAGACAATCCCAATCTTTTTTTTTCATTCTTCGGCTACATCTCCAAAGTTTACCAAATGGCAAGATTTGTTGCGTATGCCACATTTTTGCCGACATTAAGGTCGGTGCATTTTGACTTTGGGACACAATAATTTTTTTTTTTCATCGTCATGCAAACCATTGCGCCCAATATTTTTAGTGTTCTATGCAAGCTGTGACTTGTGTTGTTGAGTGCGTTGGTCTTCAATATTTAACCGACATATTCCAGCATGCTTTTTGTTGTCAAGTGTGCGTACGGATAAAATGAAATGATTGGAAGTTTGTTATGCACAGACTGGGTCATCTCCCTTGATTGCTGGAACTCTCGGGGCGTGAACTCGGGCGATTTGTGATGTGCGCTAATTGTGTCAATTACCACATTGCTTCCACATCATGGTAACATCTCTCTCTGTGTGTTTTTCTCTCTCTCTGTGTTTCTGTATCTGTCTTTGTCTCTGTCTCTCTCTCTAATCAGGGAAAGGGGCGGCTGAAAAAAAGTATGTGCATACTTTGTTACCATTGAAAAATAATGATCATTAATTCTCTCCTCTCTCTCTCAGATGATGGTGCTGGTGATGTAAATGTTGAAGATTATGATTATGGATGATGAAGTAGAGACGCTGATGGCAGTGATTATGTATATGATAAAGATGATGAAGGGGTTGATGATAACTAGAAGGCATTGAGTGTGACTTTATGTACTTGCAGACTTGGAAATGTCGAATGGATGGACATGTTTTTTCGCTATAGTGTTTACCTACCCCTGACTCTAACATATTTTTTTATGTGGTCTAAGGCCGATGTACAATAAAACTTTTTAGTAATCAGTTCTCTCTCTCTCTCTCTCTCTCTCTCTCTCTCTCTCTCTCTCTCTCTCTCTCTCTCTCTCTCTCTCTCTCTCTTCTCTCTCTCTCCTCTCTCTCTCGCGCGCGCGCGCTCGCTCGCTCGTTCTCTTTCTCTCTCTCTGTTTTTCTGTCTCTGTATCTATCTCTGTGTTTGAGTGTATTGTTTTGATCTATCTATCTTCTATCTGTCTATCTGTCTTCTATCTATCTGATCTATCTATTTATCTATCTATTTATCTATCTAGTTCTATCTATCTATCTATCTATCTATCATATCTATCTATCTATCTATCTATCTATCTATCTATCTATCTACTATCTTCTGTCTGTCTGTCTGTCTGTCTGTCTATCTATCTATCTATCTATCTATCTATCTATCTTCTATCTTCTATCTTTCTATCCAAGTCCTGTGTATTTGGTTGTTTGTTGTCTGTCTTTCAGTCCTGACTGTGGCATTAGAGCCTAAACCTCTTTGTTGGTCTTGGCGGCATCATCAACAGCCTCTCTGAAATATTCTTCGATGAATAAAAAACATCCAGAAATAAAATATTACATCTAAATTAACAAAACTGATAAGATTTGCTTTTTTTTTTCAAAACCATTGTGGATATTATCACCATTTTCTTTTCATTTTTTTAGCAGACAAAAAGGTGTTTAACAGAGTTGTGTGGTGTCTGTAAAAAAAACTATTAAAAGACTTTCTTTCTAGAAAAAAAAGACTTACTTCTTGCCAGCACTTGAATACGGTTATCAGCAGAAGGTATAGTAGGGAAGAGGTAGGATGTGTGTTTGTTCGTGTCAAACAGCGGAGTACAGGGAGATAAGTCAGTCTTGGCCAGTCAGTTTGGATAAACATCTGATGTTCAGTCTGTGCTAGCCAATATCTCTACCATCGTCTGCCCATGGACAGTGACTTCTCCCCCTTTCTAAAAGCTAGATTTCACTCTGTTTTTAGCCATCCTATAGAATAAGAAATATCATAACACCCAAATACATCTTCATCCTAAAATTTCTTCTTCATGGCTACACTCCAGCTTTAGCTTTTGGGTCATGTAGTAATTTTTAATAATAGTGGGCTAGTCGGAGAAAAAAAATCTGCAGATTTTTGTGAGAGATTTTTTTACAATATGAAGAAAATGCGTTGTGTAATGGTTTTGGAGATTAAGGACATAGAGAGATACCAGGTAGCCACGAAAAAGTTGGAAATGATCATCAGATGAGGGTTGCTTGTGTTCCTACAGCGATCCACATGCAAATTGCGGTTTGGAAACTAGAGGACGTTAAAGGACTGAGCGTTTGATGAAATTAAACATTTTAAAATCAAACCTACCAAGTTTGTGCAAAATCACACAAATTTTGAGTCAGAGGCTGGTGTTTTTTTTTTTTTTAAGGAGTTTATATAGAAGCCTTAGTATGTGCAGTGTAAAATCTAAAACAGGAGTGCAGCCCATCCACAAATACCCAATGTATATCTAAACACCGGAACACATTAACATCTTTAAACTACACCTTTATCAAAAATAACCTCCCCAAGCATATGTTCAGAGGCGCTGAACACTTACAGTGTTTGTTTTGGAACATCTTGACAGGGAAATAATCGTTGGCAGGTGTCTCGTCCTTTAACGCTTTCTGCTGTGATAGCTGGCCAGTCTGACAGAGCGTGGGAAGGATTCAGATCACAGAACGGCTTGGGCACTGGCGATTCCTGTGTTGGTTTTGGCTGCTGCAAATGGTCGTTCATGTGGTCGTCGTTTCCTCGTTTTTCGATTACTTGAAATTTTACCTTTTCTTTGGCCTTTTCCTTGTAAAATGTTTTGAAGGGATGTAGAGTGTGTGCTTCCAGAAATACTCTTGTTGGAAATGTTGGAGCTTTTTTCGCGATATTCTTGTCTGATTTTTTAAAAACTGTTTTTATCAATCAGAAAAAAAGATGTCGATGTTTGATCAATTTCATTGTGTTGTTTCTTTATTGGAGGATAATGGAATAAGCACTCAAGTGCTTTTTTTCACATCCAGTCCACTCGTTTATGCAGTTTTGTCAATTTTGTCATCCGTTCCTACTGGCACACAATGATCTACTATTCCGAAAAGCGGAACGGATTTTAAAATTTTTGTGCACAAGATGTTCTGCGTGCTTTCGCGCACGGGACATCGGTTTATAGTCTCATCTGAAGGACATATGGGGGAAGTGGAGTCGGCACTTATGTTAAATCCAGAGGAAATATCCTCTTGAACGAGATTCGAACTCGGGTCAGCATATCACGAACGCATCACTCTGACTACCAAGCTATCCTGTCTCCCTAATTAATCAATATGTAGAGTGGTTTGAGCAACACGTTTTGTGAACTTTGTCATTTTGTAACTGGTTGTCAAGTTTTTAGGCTAAAAGATAGATAGATAGATAGATAGATAGATAGATAGATAGATAGATAGATGATAGATAGATAGATAGATAGATAGATAGATAGATAGATAGATAGATAGATAGATAGATAGATAGATAGATAGATAGATATTTTATAGCATGTGGCCGTTTTTGCCTATCATAAAGGTAACCGCATTCTGACTTCGGGGATGATATCTAAACACATCAGTGTGCATATTATCTTCTTGATATAAAATTGCCATCCATTTCTACCGGCACGAAATGGCCTGCCCTTCTTGAAAGACGGGACGGCTTTTTACGTGTGCGCAAGATGTTCCGCGTGCATTGACACACGGGACATCGGTTTATAGTCTCATCAGAGGGAGTATCGGGGGAGCTGAATTGAAGTCTACCTCCGGGGTAAAAAACCTCCTTGAATAGATGGCTCGAATTCCGGGGCCATCAGATAATGAGCGCATGGTTCCAACCACTAGGCTATCCCGCCCCTAAAGAAAAGCCTAAAGACCGGACATATGATCCTCAACATTAATGCCTGGTATATTTTAACGAGCACTCTGCTTGTTCTTAAACCTCCCGATACCTCACTAAGTTTTTGTTATGAATCGGTGAAAATGTGCAAACAAGTATGAACAGTTAACTTGCGGTGCACCGGTGTTTTTATGATTAAGTCGATGGAGGTTTTGGCAATGATGTAAATCATAGAATGAAATAAGCGTTAAAATGAGTGTTCCTTTAATCTTAAAAACGGAGTATGAAAAAGAAGTTAATTTCAATCATATTTGTAACAAAAATGGTTATTGCATTTTATGTTTTCTATGTATTATGTTTTTCAGCAGTTGCTTTCATAATTTAACACAAAATGATCAGTCTGATCTTCAGTGAATTAAAACTAAACTAATGCTCTTTTAAGTTGGTATGTTTTTCTAAACAGATACATTTTTTTATTTTCAGGAACAACCCGGTTCTGAAGTCTGTCGAGACTGACATCATCCAGGATTGATCGCATCTCATTAACATCGT
Source organism: Stramonita haemastoma (assembly GCA_030674155.1). NCBI lineage: Eukaryota > Metazoa > Mollusca > Gastropoda > Neogastropoda > Muricidae > Stramonita > Stramonita haemastoma. The sequence goes on along the minus strand of CM060320.1, from coordinate 70,846,152 downwards.
CGTCGTCGTGGTCAGTAATGCTCGCATAAGGAACGAGCACTCCACCTGTCTGTGGCTGACCTCCAGATGGACA
>CM060320.1:70838579-70841079 GCA_030674155.1 Stramonita haemastoma | reverse complement strand
GTCTGCCTCTGTTTTCGATTGTGCTCTCTCTCTCTCTCTCTCTCTCTCTCTCTCTCTCTCTCTCTCTCTCTCTCTCTCTCTCTCTCTCTCTCTCTCTCTCTCTCTCCACATGTAACCAAAGCTAATGACCAGGAAGCATCGACACTGCCACCTTTAACAGAAAATGGTGTACCTCAAGAAATCGTTCAGGAAACAGTGGTTTTGTTTAATCAGTGAGGCTGATCTCCCTTGTCTGTCTACCTGCCAATCTTCGTTTCTTCTTGTTATTCTTCTTCTTCTTGCTCTTTGTGTTGTTGCTGTTCTTCTTCTTCTTTGCGATTCTTCTTCTTCTTCTTCTTCCTCTTCTTCTCCTTTGTCTTGTTGTTTTGCTTCTTTTTTTCTCCCCCCTCCTTTTCCATCTTTGCCTTGGGACAAATACGCGTGTGCACAAGCATGAGCACATGGACCTGAATTCATATTCATACGCGGCATGCACACATGTGTCTGTACATACATATATATCTATGTGCTTTGTGTCGCAAGCAACTCCGAGCGATCATCCATAAAATTTCACCTAAGGCGAAATACAGCTACCTTCGTGGTGAACAAACACGGTCGTATTTGTAAAATATCATTTTTGGTGAACGTAAAAACTCTGGAGGAATGGGGAGACAAAGATGAATGTTTGATATCATAAATAAATCAGTGGTAAAGGTATATTTGTAATGTCCCATCTCTGCACAATACCGCAGGTGGGGACATCTAGACAGTTAGGATGTGATCTCTAGAAAGTGGTCAGAGCGCTCGCTTTCCCCCCAGCGTGGTCACCAGTTGGGTGACGGTTTGCGCGCTTCGGCTTCAGTACAGTCCCCCCAGTTCACCCAGCTGTATATGATTACCTGCCCACTTTGTTAATGGTTACCTGCCCACTGTGGGGTCAGAAAAGGTACAGCAGTGAGGGAGGGAAGATGGGCACTCTGATGCCTTGCTCCCCTACGAGCATGTAGGATATGGGACGCCTTTACCTTTATTTCTAAATAAGAGGCTGCATACACTCTACATTTAGCTATGGAGGCGAAGGGTATGCAAGAGAGAGTTTTCGACCACCAACCAAAGAAAACAGAGCATCGCACAATTCGCTGGTGTGTCTAGATTTAGAAACACGACGCTTGAGACAGGGCTCTGATCGCATGGGAAGTAATCTAATCACCGCCCCATCACACATTTTATCTTTTGTAATCACATTGTCATGAACAGGCTTTTTATTTCATTTTTGTTCTGATTTTTTCTCCATGGAAAAAAAATCATAGCGTGAAGGGTAATGTGATTAAAGGACTGAAGAAGTATATCTACATGAGATTCGAAAACAATCTGACCTCCATCCCTGCACCCCCCCCCCCCCTTCCCACAACCATCCCCTCACTGTGTCCTGGCCATGTTTTATGGCATGCAGACTTTAATCCTGAAGTGTAGTCTCTGCACCCAGTGTCACTTTTCAGACTCTGTGTGTGTGTGTGTGTGTGTGTGTGTGTGTGTGTGTGTGTGTGTGTGTGTGTGTGTGTGTGTGTGTGTGTGTGTGTGATGTGTGTGTGTGTGTGATGTGTGTGTGTGAGAGAGAGCTCTTGTGTATGTGTGAGTGTGTGTGTGGTGTGAGAGAGAGAGAGAGAGAGAGAGAGAGAGAGAGAGAGAGAGAGAGAGAGAGAGAGAGAGGAGGAGAGAAGAAGAGAGAGAAGACAGACAGACAGACAGACAGACAGACAGACAGACAGACAGACAGAGACAGACAGACAGAGACAAGAGACAGACAGACAGAGACAGAGAAGGAGAGACTGTTAGTGCCAAATTTAACGTACCCGAACAAAATGTGACAGGAAGCAACAGATGTGTTGAAATCAATGGACCGTCTGCTCCCTTGTCTTGTCAGTTGTTTTTTTTTTATTCTATTCACCTGCCCCCCCCCACCCACCCAACTGTACCCCCCCCCCCCACCACCACCACCACCGCCATACCAGTGTGTCTATTTCAGTTTTGTAGGTCTTGTATGTATTGGCCTATGTACTTTCTTGTCTGTTCTTTTTTCTTCTTCTTCGTATGCATCGAAGTCTGAATTTTTCTCCCCTATTTCTATCTTTGATATTTGTGATGTTTTCTTCGTTTTTGTTGTTGTTTTTTGTATGTAATAATCTCTCTCTGTCTCTCTGTGTATCTTTCTATCTCTGTCTCTGTTTCTCTGTCTGTATCTCTCGATGTCTCGCTGTCTCTTTCTCCATGTCTCTCTTTCTGTCTGTCTGTCTGTCTGTCTGTCTGTCTGTCTGTCTGTCGTCTGTCTCTCTCTCTCTCTCTCTCTCTCTCTCTCTCTCTCTCTCTCTCTCTCTCTCTCTCTCTCTCTCTCTCTCTCTCTCTCTCTCTCTCTCTCTCCTTTCATCTCTCTTTCTGTGTATGCACATGGAGAGTGGTGGTGACAGCGTTTCGACAACAATGTCCAATCAGAATGTTGGATGTGCACTACATTTAGCTTCCG
>CM060320.1:70813579-70816079 GCA_030674155.1 Stramonita haemastoma | reverse complement strand
GAGAGAAGAGAGAGAGAGAGAGAGAGAGAGAGAGAGAGAGAGAGAGAGAGAGAGAGAGAGAGAGAGAGAGAGAGAGAGAGAGGAGAGGAGAGAGAGAGAGAGAAAGAGAGTAAGTGTGGGTGGGAAGATGGGGCTAACAAATCTTCCTTACTCCAAAGAAATAGTTGTCAAAGAACGTGTTTTGTGCGGATAGGAATTTGGCCCACATGCATTTTTCTCTCTCTTTTTGTGCCTTTGACAAGTGGTAGAGCCACCGATGTTTCATTTGATGGACAGTCTTTCATAGCTGAAATCCCTTCACTATGTAATCATAAAAGAAATAATTATTTGTGTCATTTAAAAAAATATTTTACAGTTTTTAGTGCCTATACTCTGTTTTCACAAAGAAACGTGTTTATTTAGTAAATTATGTGAATCAATGGAAACACTGTGAAGGTAGCAAAGCATAGTTTTTATTCATTTTCTGTAAAACAACTGCTGTGGCTATCCAATCAGGGCTGAAAAAGTAATTACTAGAAGCATCCAGCCTGTTTTTAATTGGCAAGGAATACACAAACGCAATGTGCATCACAGCTGAAAACATAGTGTGTTTCTCCTAAATGCTGGCTTACGAAGGATCATACTAGTGCAAGAAAGGGTCGGTAATAAAATGAGCCATGAATTGGCAGCTTACCTTACCTTAACCTTGATTCTCTCCGTGCCAGAAGGCACATAAGGCCTGGACATCATTTCTCCACTGGTTGCGATCTGTAGCTGCGCTGCGTGCTGCGCTCCAAGAGCTCCATCCAGCAGCATTCCGCTCCACCTCCACCATTCTTCGCCAGGTTGCCTGTGGGCGGCCTCTCTTCTTTCTTCCCTCTGGTGTCCATCCGAGGGCCACAGCACAGTCATTCAAGTTAAGGATAAAGAGAAAGGGGAAGTAAAAAGAGGAAGAGAAGGAGAGTAGTTGTGGTAGAGGCTTTATTAAACCAGCATGCACACAGGTGTCGTGTTTAGACATCATCCCTGAGGAGAAAAAAAATGGGTAGGCGCTGCACTTGTGGCGACGCGCTCTCTCCGGGAAGAGCATCCCAAATTTCATGCAGAGAAATCTGCTGTGACACAAAGTGATATAAAAACAAACAAATTACCTTATATATTACTTTATTACCTCAGATGCTGGGCCCCACAACAAAAGAACTTGGATGAGAAATCGCTACCCTTTCTCTCCATATTCGTCTGTCACTTTGCAGACCATATTGCAATGTTTATCTGTTACACTTTGGAAATATAATAGCGTATTTCTTATTTTACCCTCCCTACCTAATTTTCTCCCCCTCCTTTACTTTCCTGCTTACTTGTTTGCTTCCATTTTCTCTCCATATAAATAGGAAAGAAAGTATCAGTGTTGGTGTAGTTATAGTGTCAAAATACTCAAAAGAAGAAACTAAATACGAAGCCATATTTGCCGCAGTTCAATAGATACATGTCCGTCTTAAGTTTTTCAACGCTTTCCTCTATATGCCTTTCTTGTCTTTTTCTCTCAGCCTGTCCATTCCTATTCTACTTTTTCCCTTCCAATTTCTATTTACTTTTTCTTTCCACATTGGAGGACTTCTGAAGTTTTCACATCACTGTCTGGTGAAACACCAAATTTGAAATATACAATGAATGTCTAGACCTGATAGAAAATAGTGTGTGTGTGTGTGTGTGTGTGTGTGTTGTGTGTGTGTGTGTGTGTGTGTGTGTGTGGTGTGTGTTGTGTGTGTGAGAGAAAGAGAGAGAGAGAGAGAGAGAGAGAGAGAGAGAGAGAGAGAGAGAGAGAGAGAGAGAGAGAGAGAGAGAGAGAGAGAGAGAGAGAGAGAGAGAGAGACACAGAGAGAGAGAGAACACTGAACACTGAACACTGAAATGATTTATTGTACTTCAGCCTTTGGCCACAATACAATTCAAAGTGAAGGAAAAAAGGAAAATGAAATGGAACTTTGCGCAGTCTTCGGACATACGTTGCTATGATTATACGCTTTGTCATGTACCTAAACTGGTCTTTGGCCTTTGGTCACAATACAATTAAAAAGAAAAGAAAAAATGAAGAAAATGAAAAACAACTTCTCGTAGTCTTCGGTAATACGTTGCCATAATTATACACCTTGGCATGTACCTTAAACTGTGCTCCTGTAAATGTATGTTCCAAAATCCCAGGTAAAGTGCTGACTTAAACCAACAATACAAACAGATTTTAGCTCTAAGTTACAGAGCAAAACATAACACAATGCATAACTGGGATCAAACTCGATACTAGAGTTATACCTGACAATGTCAAAACAATGCGTAACTGGGGTCAAGCTCGATACTAGAGTTATACCTGACAATGTCAACACAAGCATTCAAAACATAAACATCAAATGCAGTGCACATCAAAGTGGAGAGAGAGAGAGAGAGAGAGAGAGAGAGAGAGAGAGAGAAGAGAGAGAGAGAGAGAGAGAGAGAGAGAGAGAGAGAGAGAGAGAGAGAGAGAGAG
>CM060320.1:70810434-70813479 GCA_030674155.1 Stramonita haemastoma | reverse complement strand
GTCTGTCTGTCTGTCTGTCTGTCTGTCTCTCTGTTTGTCTGTCTCTTTGTTTGTTTGTCTGTCTCTTTGTCTGTCTTTCTGTCTCTCTGTCTGTCTGTCTCTGTATCTATCTGTCTGTCCGTCTGTCTGTCTGTCTGTCTGTCTGTCTGTCTGTCTGTCTGTCTGTCTGTCTGTCTGTCCGAGTTTCACACACCCTGAGTTTCTCTCTCTCTGTTTGTTTATCTATTTTCCATCCCCTTCTCCACATTTTTTTTCTCTCTCTCTATCTCATGTGATGGCTTGCTTGCTTGCTATCGTGCACTCGTTCACTATTTTTTTTTTCTTTTCAGCAGTGATGCTATCTGCCTCTTTATCTGTCGATTTGTTTTTGCAGGAGAGGAGGCAGGGAGCATGCTAACTGTCCCCTTTCAGAGAGAGATGAGATCAGGAGACACACTGCCATCAAAAGGAGGGATGGGATGAACAGATAGAGAGAGAGAGAGAGCAATGATGCTGGGCATCTGTCTTTCGCTGGAAATCAGACTGTTTAACTGCCCCACTGCTATACTTCGCTGGATAAAACTGTTGTTGCTGCTGTTGTTATTGTTGCTGTTGCTGTTGTTGTTGTTGACAAGGTTTTCTTGTCCTTCTCATTTTCCTCTTGGTGAATAATCTTGAGATTGGAGCTTCAACGTAGAACATTAAAATATCTTTTTAAAAAACTGACATGGGTAATCATGATAATATTGTTGTTTGCATTTTAATGTTGCCAACATAAACGACAAATCTGGGCAATAGAAAATTGAATAAAGACAAATATTCCAACCAAATATTGGTAAAGAAAAGAACGTCAAACGTGAACAACATACACAGTAACAGACTGAATAATTATGCACAACCTCTCCGAATGGTAAAAACCATAGATGTGTGTCATTGTTACACTTCGAGTTGTAGCTCTGAACTCTATAAGGAAGTTCAACCATCAACACTTGAGAGCAAACTTCCGCTGTCCTGTGTATAAACAGGAAATGACGCAGTTGCGCCCTGCATTCTTGTCTACAAACGTGATGCGTTTGCGCTTGAATTGAGGAAGAAACTAAACCTTAATATAAAAAAAATCCTTAAATTTCATGAGTGCAAGGATCTAAAGACAAGCAATTTCAAGAATTGAAGAAAACATGAGGTAATGATAATGTGAAAAAGAGAAAAAAAAGAGGCAGTAGTTAGCCACCGTTACTGATATCCTCAGAGCTCAGAAAGCATGGGCTGCTGCAAGCTGTGAACAATGGGGTCTGTGACACTCAGATTACTAGTCACTGTATTCTGTTTGTTACAGCCTTACTTTCCTAGGAAACGTTGTTTACACAAATCAGACAGAAACAAATTATATTATAGTGATTTGATTCAAAATAACGTGGATGTGGGATAATTTGCTTTTATATTGATTTAGGCTTTCTGAGGCAATGTACCTCCACCCTCTCTTTAACCTGTGTATTTTATATCTATTCTAGTGGGTTTCTCTGTTGTCCAGAGCAGTTCCATTGGTAACAATAGTAATATTTGTCAAAAAAGTGTGGTAGAATACATGGATTTGAAATATCTAGGAAATGACACATCTTGTGATGGAAAGAAAACAGAAAGGAACAGCAGGCTGAAGGGTCAGGTCATAAAGATAAAAATATAAAAAAATAAGTAGAGTGCAGTAACTGCCAGGACCTCAGTAATCATGGTGCCTGTACAGTGAAGTGGAAAAAGCCCCATAGATATTCTTGCTGCCTGGATAAAAAGACACATGAGATCGATAGGGAACCTGATTACAATGGATCCATAATGCTTCCAGATCTGTGCGGAGAACTGTGGCTATGGCTGACTGAGTTCCATAGAGAAAAAAGTAATTGTTCACACATCCATTTCCGGCTGTTTCCCTTTCCGTCTTTGGCCCTGTTGTGGGGGTACAGCTGAGCACTGGGCACGTGCATTGTGCTTTTGGTTTGGGGCCTCCATGTGTATGATTGGTAATGATTGTTGCATAAGGGAGAGCGACAGAGACAGAGAGACAGAGAGAGAGACAGAGAGAGAGACACAGAGAGAGAGAGAGAGAGAGAGAGAGAGAGAGAGAGAGAGAGAGAGAGAAGAGAGAGAGAGAGAGAGAGAGAGAGAGAGGAGAGAGAGAAGAGAGAGAGAGAAAGAGAGAGAGAGAGAGAGTAAGTGTGGGTGGGAAGATGGGGCTAACAAATCCTCCTTACTCCCAAGAAATATTTATCAAACAATGTGCTTTGTTCCCATAGGAATTTGGCCCACATGCATTTTTTTTCTCTCTCTTTGTGCCTTTGACAAGTGGTAGAACCACCGATGTTTCAATTTGATGGACAGTCTTTCATAGCTGAAATCCCTTCACTATGTAATCATAAAAGAAATGATTATTTGTGTCATTTAAAAAAATATATTTTACAGTTTTAGTGCCTATACACTGATTTTACAAGGAAACCTGTTTATGTAGTAAATTATGTGAATCAATAGATACACTGTGGCGGTAGCAAAGCATAGTTTTTATTCGTTTTCTGTAGTGTTTAGGTAAAACAACCCCTGTGGCTATCCTATCAGGGCTGAAAAAGTAATTACTAGAAGCATCCAGCCTGTTTTATAATTGGCAAGGAATACACAAACACAGTGTGCTGCATCACAGCTGAAAACATAGTGTGTTTCTCCTAAATGCTGGCTTACGAAGGATCATACTAGTGCAAGAAATGGTCGGTAATAAAAATAATGAGCAATGAATTGGCAGCTTACCTTACCTTAACCTTAATTCTCTCCGTGCCAGAAGGCACATAAGGCCTGGACATCATTTCTCCACTGGTTGCGATCTGTAGCTGCGCTGCGTGCTGCGTTCCAAAAGCTCCATCCAGCAACATTCCGGTCCACCTCCACCATTCTTCGCCAGGTTGTCTGTGGGCGGCCTCTCTTCCTTCTTCCCTCTGGTGTCCATCCGAGGGCCACAGCACAGTCATTCAAGTTAAGGATAAAGAGAAAGGGGAAGTAAAAAGAGGAAGAGAAGGAGAGTAGTTG
>CM060320.1:70792934-70805434 GCA_030674155.1 Stramonita haemastoma | reverse complement strand
AATTCTGACTACCAGGAGAAAAAGAAACATGAGATCGATAGGGAACCTGATTACAATGGATCCATAATGCTTCCAGATCGTGTGGGGGAGAACTGTGGCTATGGCTGACTGAGTTCCATAGAGAAAAAAGTAATTGTTCACACATCCATTTCCGGCTGTTTCCCTTTCCGTCTTTGGCCCTGTTGTGGGGGTACAGCTGAGCACTGGGCACGTGCATTGTGCTTTTGGTTTGGGGCTTTCATGTGTATGATTGGTAATGATTGTTGCATAAGAGAGAGAGACAGAGAGAGAGAGAGACAGACAGACAGACAGAGACAGAGGCAAACAAGTTAGCTTACTCCCTAGAGGCTACCAAATAGTGTTGGTTTGTGTTTGTTGGAACAAAGATTTTTTTTTTTTAATCTTGTTTGAGCTTTAGGGGAATGGAAGAAACATTGTGCTATAGTAACAATCTGACGGATTGTTTTTAGTACGTAAGATCCTTCAAGTTATTAAGTGGGTGGGGATCTTTTTTCCTGTACCTCAGGTTCACTGATGGTGAGATTTGGCATATGCAACTGATTTTGCCCACCATGAAGGCAGCCACATTCTGACTTCAGGAAAGTACAGTGGATCTTTTGGTGTTTTCATAACCCACTGAATGATGACATTTTTTTTTATTATGGAATCTTTAACGTGCATATTTTATTGTCCAGATATGATTAGACACAAAGGGAGATAAGGTAATCGTAGGTCTGCATTTAAAGTTGACCCAGGAGATCATAAAATACCCCCACTCCTTAATTTACCAGAGACTGCAGAGATTCGACGCCAAGACTTCATGGAGCCATGGGACTAAAATCCAATGCTTTTAACCACTTGGCTATAGCGTCGGCCACATATCTTTTTAATGTCATGGATCTATTACCTTTTTCTAGGCAGACCTGCTAGTGCCAATCCCCTCCTTCTTATAGGCGACTTATATAATACGCAGTAAAATGAATCTCATAAAAAATATGAAAAACACTCTGACTGCAACATTTTTTTTTTATTCAATATTTATTCATTAATTTATTGATTGATTGATTTATTGTTTTATATCGAGGATAATAGAATAAGCACTCGTGCGCTTTTTTTTACATCCAGTCCCGTGTGTATGCAGTTTTGTAAATGTCATTTGTTCCTATCGGCATACAATGGTCTACTCTTACGAAAAGCGGAACAAGATTTAACGTGTGCGCAAGACGATCTGCGTGCGTTCGCACATGGGGCCTCGGTTTAGAGTTTCATCCGAAGGACTTTTGGACTTTAAGTTTCATTCATCCCATGCAGTCTTAAGCCAAGAAGACAACTGAGACCATGATGTTAGAACTGATACATCACAAGAACAATCCAACTTGTCTTCAGTAGCTAAGGAGAAAGCAATACTTGCCTGTCCCATTGCCAAAAAATATGGCACGCTTTTTCTTAAACGCCCTCCTATGACAGATCCTGCAAGGGCAAGCTTGGTTGGGAAAGGGATAAAGTGAGAGATGGATGTGAAGGTCGTTGAGAGCATAATTATAAAAAGGAGAAGGCAAGGGAGGAAGAGGAGAAGAGTATTTATTTGTGAAAGCCGTTCCTTTGATTGATTTTCCTTATATTTGGCGGAAAAGCCTAAGAGAAAGATATCATTGCAACTCTCCATCTATGATCCTCTCTTTTTATCTGTGTATGTTTTTCTATCTCTGTCTGTCTACTTGTCTTTGAGTCTATCTGTCTGTCTGTTTGTGTGCGTATATATGTGTGTGTGAGCGTGCATGCGTGCGTACATGTTCGTGTGTGCGAACGTATGTGGGGGGGGGGGGAGTTTGCGTGCGTGCGTGTGTGCGTGTGTGTGTGTTTTTCTCTGCCTTCATCTCTCACCATTATTACACCCATATCTTTTAGTTTTTTCAAGAAAGAAAGAAATTTTCTTTTCCGACTTACTGACTGACTGATTACTAAGATACTAATTAACTAAGTGACTGACTGAGTGATTGATTGACTGATTGACAGATCGATCCACTCGATCATAGACTTATTCATTCAATCACTCAGCAAATTTCACACTCATTAAGGAGTTTTTATTTCCACGGAAAAGATAGTTTCTAAAAGAAGCACCCCCAAACAAACCTCCACCAAACAGCAGCAGCAGCAGCAGCAGTAACAATAATAACAACAACAGTGGCAACCACGCAAAAAATCAATAACGTTGAAGCCTTGAAGAAAACTTAACAACAACAATGATAAATATTTTACTTCCGATCGGATAAGGGAATGAAATTGCTTTGAGAAAGAAAGCCCAGGGGGGGGGGGATCTAGAAAATGGTTATGAGAGGAGGCTTAAGCCGTCCTATATAGTTGTTTTTTTCCTGTATGTCCCTCCATCTGTTTGTCTGTGTGGCTGTGTGGCTCTCTGTCTGTCTTTCACTTTGTCAGTTCTAAAATTTATGAACTCATTAATGAACACTTAGTTCTAAAATATCATGAACGCATTGGTATATACTTTATCAATTCTACAGCATCCTGGACGCATTGGTAAACGCTTAGTGATCTCTGCAGGACTGATTGGTAAAAAAAAACTTTGTGAATTCTATAGGACGCATTGGTAAACACTTAATGAGTTCTCAGGGACTCATTGGTACACGCTTAGTGAGTTCTATCGGACTCATTGGTAAACACTTAGTGACTGCGATAGGAATCATTGGTAAACGCTTATTCAGTTCTATAGGACTCACTGGTAAACGCTTAGTTCTATAGGACTCACTGGTAAACGCTTAGTTCTATAGGACTCATTGGTAAACGCGTAGTGACTTCTATAGGACTCCTTGGTAAATACCTTTTCTGTTCAGCAGCACATGTTCTTGTTCCTTTTCTGTGGTCTGTCGTTTGCAGACTAAACCAAAGAGAAATGAAAACACAGAACACACAGCCATGAAGTGAACTATCGACCACTGGCTGTACTGTGCTCTGTCTCTAATCTTACAGACAAGGGGTTCAGGTGGTGTGGGTGGCAGATACGCATTGAGTCTGGAGGATGCAGGATGCTGGGAGTGTTTTCAGGGAGACAGAGAAACAGGCTTTGAGGGCAAGGGTGGACTAAAGGGAGGAGAAAAAAGAGAAGGTGGAAAAGAAACCCGAATCCAAATTGATTTTCATATTTAGAATTCTTCGTGTTTATCTCTTGTTTGTTTGAGAAATGTCAAGGTTCAGTGATGAAAATAGGAGGTACTCTACTGGTACCGCTAGACCCCAGAACCAAATTAGGAGACAATATTCATCTAGCCGACATGACTGTAGCTAGCGCCTTGGATTTTGGACTCGGATGTCGTGGGTTCGAATCCCCATGAGTCACACATATTTTTCGAACTCCGGCCTTCTCCTACCCAGAGTGAGTGCTGTGTGCTCAGTGGGAAGACTGGCACCACACAGTCGAGCTTCATCCACTTTACATATGGGATTTTGTAAATGTTGCTCAAATTACCCTACCAACACTGCAGGTGTCTGTATCTTTTGGGCCCGGTTGACGCCGGGATATATAATGATAGCAAGTGTAGAGTACAGCCATGACAAGAAGTCTCAAAGCAAATGTCTTCCACAGCAGCAGCATTACATCATCCCCATTACCGTTGATCGTCATGCAATTAAAACAATTGCCTTGGATTCGCAGTTTCTCGGGTCTTATGGTAACCTCACATTCGGTTTGTCTATACAATTCTGTGCCTGTGGTGAGTTTGTGTCAAAGCCTGTGGGGTTGGGGGTTTCGGGCGACGATCGCTTAGGGACCTTGTGATTGTTGCTACCTCAGATGGACAAATCATTCAGACTGGTTCTGCGTCTGAGCTAATACTGTCGTTAGCAGGGGCTTAGTAGGTGGTGACCTGCGTATATTAGCTCAGAACAGGCACCACTGAACACCACTAAAGTGACTCAGCAGCAGTGCAGGGCCCCTCTGACTGGTGGCCCTGCAGATGCCTGACATTGAATGGCTCCCTGTGGACTTCCTACCCTGATGATTCAACAGTTAAAATCTGGGTATGGCTGTGGTAGGAAGATTAAAATGAGCGACGTGGGAACAGCAGGACGGGGACGTAACTGAAAATAATGCAGCAAAAAAAAACAGCAACCACCAACATCCAGAACAATAAAACATACCAAAAAGACAATATTCAAATATATTAGGCAGTGACTTTTAATCCGTCTGTCTGTCTGTCTGTCTGTCTGTCTGTCTGTCTGTCTGCCTCTCTCTCTCTCTGTCTCTCTGCCTCTCTGTCTCTGTCTGTCTGTCTGTCTGTCTGTCTGTCTGTCTGTCTGTCTCTCTCTCTCTCTCTCTCTCTCTCTCTCTCTCTCTCTCTCTCTCTCTCTCTCTCTCTCTCTCTCTCTCTCTCTCTCCTTTCCTTTCTTTTCTGTTAATTTTCGTTTTCTTTTTCATTTTCGTTTCCACTCTTTGTTTTTCCCTGTGTTTGTCTGTGAATATCCTGCTGTCCATCTGTGTCTGTGTCTGTGTCTGTGTCTATCTGTCTGTTTCTGTATGTGGCTGCTCCTCAGCCTGTTTCTCTATTGAGCAAGGGAAGTCTTCAAGAGTCTCACTGTCATCATAAGAGCTCTTTAAAAGAGAAAGATAAGTGCACCGCTTTCAGAACTTTTCACATTCTTGTGTTACTTCTCTGTCTGTCTGTCTGTCTGTCTGTCTGTCTGTCTGTGTGTCTGTCTGTGTCTGTGTGTCTGTCTCTGTGTGTCTGTGCGTCTGTCTGTGTGTGTGTTGTGTGTGTGTGTGTGTGTGTGTTGTGTGTCCCTGTGTGTATGTGTCTGTGTCTGTGTATGTGTCTGTGTGTCTGTCTCCTGCGTGTTGTGTTCTGTTCTTTGTGTCTGTCTCTGTGTGTCTGTCTTTCTGTGTGTGTCTGTTTGTCTGTCTCTGTGTGTCTGTCTCTGTGTGTTGTGTGTCTGTCTCTGTGTGTCTGTCTCTGTGTGTCTGTCTCTGTGTGTTTGTATGTCTGTCTCTGTGTGTCCTGTCTCTGTTGTCTGTTGTCTGTCTCGTGTGTCTGTCTGTCTGTCTGTCTTCTCTCTCTCTCTCTCTCTCTCTCTCTCTCTCTCTCTCTCTCTCTCTCTCTCTCTCTCTCTCTCTCTCTCTCTCTCTCTCTCTCTCTCTCTCTTTGTCTGTCTGTCTGTCTGTCTCTCTGTATGTGTGTGTCTGTCTGTTGGCCTGTCCTTTATTGGTGGTGCTCTCTTGTACGGCCAAAATATAATCACAACATTTCAGGATATGAATTGCCCTCTCGTCATAAAACTCTTAAAATCTATTACCGTAAGTTTTATACAGATTGGGAATGCTATTTACGTCATGTTTTGTTTAGAAAAAAAAAACCAAACAAACTCAGTGACGTAGGTTAGGAAAATTTCGAGGGTTATTGGAAGCTTACTATATTGGAAAACCAATTTGCTCCAGCTTTTTTAAAACAAAAGTTTGGATTTAACGACTAGAGTTAGCTCTTTAAGGTATTGCTTTAAGTTGTAACGAACTTTGAAGGAAGGAGAAAATTTCGTTTGTTCTTCTGTACGTTTTGTTTACCTTGCTGTGTTTTTACAGTTTTGGATGGTTTCTGAAAGTGATTTGTTTTAGGGTATAGGCTATATATTCATGTTCTTGCTGTTTGTTTGTTTGTTTGCTTGTTTGCTTCGTTGCTGATGTTGAAGTTTGTCAGTGTCACATAAGAGGCTGGGTTTCAATTTATTGCTCTCTTTTCATTCATTGAGAACGAATATCCCAAATACATACACCAGATTTAGACTGCTGAATCAAGGATATTCTAGAAAGAGAGCGGCTGTGGAAAACTGTACAGTAGACACAAATCTCTTGTAGTGAAAAAAAAAACCATGCTGCAAAAAGACTTGTGTTGTAAAATCATGTACAGAAAATAGACAAGTTGCCATGACAAATATACACTTGCAACATACCGGTGGTAGTAAAATAGATCCTGGAAATAAATCACGTGATGTGACATGTACTCTAGAGATAGACCATTAGCAGTAAAATAGACTCTGGAAAGCAGTGAAATATAATATACTGGATTCCTTCGGATGAGACTATAAACCGAGGCCCCGTGTGCAAACACACAGCTTGCCCTCCGTACTTACATACTTACCCAGGCTTTGCGCTCTAGAGCCTAGAGTATAACTCCATAGTCTTCCGAGACTGATGGGTGCCTACAGTGTATTGGAAGAAAAGCCCGATGTAAATAGATACACAACAGAAAGACAGCGCCCAAGTTTAAGTTCTTACCAGGTTGTTAGAATAACAGTGAATTAGGTGAATGGTTATTCTCTTAATAAGTGATCGTGGAATATTGCCAAGTGGAACTAGAGAATGGCTGTACTCTGACCACAGAGTGGCTGTATGTACACTAGACTTAGAAAATAGAAGGTAGTTCTGGAACAATGAGCAGTTGTGATGAATGGCACATTTGCAATTAAGTGGCTGTTTTGAGGATTCATCAGTAAGAAACTAGTGTATTTACTTGTTGTACTTGTCTAATGTGGACAGTATAGCTCAGTGGTCAAAGCACTCGCTTTCCTCAAGCTGGGTACCTGCCCTCTTGAGGGTCAGGGAAGGTAAAGCAGCGAGGGAGAGGAGATTGGCGCCGCCCTCAATATGCTGGCCTCGAAAGAAGTTGAGGTCTCTGGTGCCTCGCTCCCTTAGGACCATAATACGATATGGGACACCTTTACCTTTGCCTTTTCTGTCTAATGTACATCTGCCTCCTCTGCTGTTTTGGAGGTCATCCCTGAACACAACGGAGACAAACAAATTAAAAACCTGAAATAGTTCAATACAGTTTGATGTAATTCATCATATCAAGTGTTGACCCTGTTAGTATATCAGGATAGAATTAGAAACAGGCTAAGGATTTGCTTGAAAATTGTTTTCCCAATTCTTTAGGGACGTTTTGTGATCCATATCCTTGTTTTATACTTTCTTTTTGATTTTCACTTGCGTGGTCATTTGTAGGGGATACAGGTTAGTGAGGGATAAGGACTGGATGGTTGGTCTCATTGGTTTTGATTAATCTTAGAAAAAAAAAATTATCATCTAACATAGTGTGCTTATTATGCGTTGTGGCTGAGTCATCTTGAATGATAACGAGTAACCCCCCTCCCCCCCCCACACACACATTAAATTTTATTTTGACACACACACACACACACACACACACACACACACACACACACACACACACACACACACACACACACACACACACACACACACACATACACATCTTCCGAGGGGATTTTACCGCTGGTGTTAACATGACTGCTGATTCCACTCTCCCCAAAAGTCTTTCGGATGAGACTTTAAACCAAGGCCCCATGTGCGAACTCACGCAGAACGTCTTGCGCACACGTTAAATCCTGTTCCGCTTTTCGTTAGTGTAGGCCATCGTGTGCTAGTAGGAACAGATGACAAGATTGACAAAACTGCATACACATTGGGACTGGGTTAAAAAAAAAAGCACTTCAGTGCTTATTCTATTATCATCGATATAAAAGAATAAAGAAAGAAATAGAATAAATAAAAACACACACACACACACCACACACACACACACACACACACACACACACACACACACACACACACACACACACACACCACACATAATGCAAAAAGTATACACGTTTATTTCCGGTTAAGGAGGATTGGACACTAGGTTATATTTTTGGTATTATTATTATTATCTGAGTATTTTTGGCTCCTGATAAGAATTGTCTGTCTGCCGGCATTTTTTTGCAATCTGTGCAGACTGTGATGGGAGTATTTTTGCCTCCCTGATGAATCGTGTTCGTCTGCTCTTATTGGTGTGGTGGCGTGCGTGGCTTGTTATGTATTGTCTTTATGTGTGTTTGTATTTCTCTGCATCTACTCTGTGCGTGTGTTGTGTGTGTGTGTGTGTGTGTGTGTGTGTGTGTGTGTGTGTGTGTGTGTGTGTGTGTGTGTGTGTGTGTGTGTGTGTGTGTGTGTGTGTGTGTGTGGTGTGGTTTGGTGTTGTGTGGTGTGTGTGATTTGTATTGTGTTATGTGTATGTGGTGTGTACGTGTGTGAATGTGTGTGTGTGTTGTGTGATAAGGTGTTTTGGCATGTGTGTGAGTGTGTGCATGTGTGTGTGCTTGTGTGCATGTGTGTGTGTTTCATCTGCTTTGTATGCGTGTGCTTATTTCTCTTTGATTTTTGTGTTGATTTGGATGCCTGATAATTTCTATATCATACAAATGTAAAGTTTTATACAGCAGGAAAAATGTGTGTTTGTGTGCGTTTGTGTGTGTGTGTGTGTGTGTGTGAGTTTGTTTGTGTGTGTGTGTGTGTGTGTCTATGTGTGTGTGTGCGTTTGTGTGTGTGTCTCTGTGTGTGTGTGCGTGTGTGTGTGTGTTGTCTGTGTGTGTGCATGTGTGTGTGTGTGTGTGTGTGTGTGTGTGTGTGTGTGTGTGTGTGTGTGTGTGTGTGTGTGTGTAAGAGACTGTGGCATGTACAGGTGACCCCACCTCAGGAATATTTAGCACAATTTCGAAAATGCCAATGAAATTTGTTGCTTCACAAGAAAATCTTCCAGCGAATGCATTTCCGTGAAAATTTCGTTTTCACAGTATTGTGCATAATCATCCACAAACGTTTTACTAGTGATTCTGTCAGGAAAATGAGCATCAAAAAGTTTAATTTGCATAGTTACTATCTGCATTTTTTTTTATATTACTGCAATTTTTGGTACAAGGCTTTTTCTTTTCTTTTTCACTTGAAAATTTAGTATATATATATATATATATATATATATATATATATATATATATATATATATATATATATATATATATATGTATATATATATTTAAAGCATATGGGTGAAAACTTAAGATTTTAATAGTTTATAATCTTTATCCACGCACCGCTCCCCTCCCCCTCAAAAAGAAAGTAGACCATTTTCAATTGATCGCGTCACGACACACCACAACACACACACACACACACACACACACACACACACACACACACACCCCACACACACCACACACACACACACACACACACACACACACACACACACACACACACCACACCACACCACACACACAACCCACAACTCATTACTACACAGACAACACAAACACATTAACCCCACCCAACCTCTTTCTGCTTTGCTCACCCATCACCGTACGCTGTTTATCGCGCGATTGTAGGCAACTGTGAATTGGAAAGCGTAAATGGTCTGGAGTGACGTTTTTTTCACGATAACTACTTTAACCCCTTACCCTACATTCTATTTTTGACGGGCTTATTGCGTGCACACATCAACAACGTGACCTTCGAGCCATCAGAGCAGACAGAGACAAAGAGCAGGAGGGGGAGAGGGAGAATGAGAAAGACAGTACAAAGAGACATGGATTTGTGAGGAGGAGGGGACTATCGCCTAGACTACATCTATTTGATCGCGTGATGAACAGGCACAAAGGAAAAGAGAGAGAGAGAGACAGAGAGAGAGAGAGGAGAGAGAGAGGAGGAGAGAGAGAAGAGAGGAGAGAGAGAGAGAGAGAAGGAGAGAAGAACAGACAGACACACGAGACAGACAGAGAGAAGCGACAGAACAGAACAGAAGACAGACAGACACAGACAGAAACAGACAGAAGAGAGAGAAGAGAAGAGAGAGACAGACAGAAGACAGCAGACACAGCAGGAGATACAGGAGAGAGAGGGGGAAACAGACGAGACAGAGAGAGAGAGAGAGAGAGAGAGAGAGAGAGAGAGAGAGAGAGAGAGAGAGAGAGAGAGAGAGGGAGAGGGAGAGAGAGAGGAGAGGGGAGAGAGAGAAGGAGAGAGAGAAGAAAGAAGGCGAAAGAGATAAGAGAGAGAGAGTGAGGATGACAGCCGGAAAAACACACAGAACAGAGAGAGAACAACAACAGACAGACAGACAAGACAGAAGAGAGAGAAGAAGATCAGAGAAGCACGAGATGAGATGAGAGGGCGAGGGCGGGCGGAGAGAGAGAGACGTGGCAGACGGGCGGAGAAGAGAGGGCGGGAAGAGAATGAGAGGGGCGGAAAGAAGGAGAAAGAGAGCGATGGAGAAGAAGAGAGAGAGGAGAGAGAGGAGAGGAGAGAGAAGGACGAGAGAGAGACGAGGAGGAGAGGAGAGAGAGAGAGAGAAGGCGGGGAGAGAGAGGAGGGCGGGGAGAGAGAGAGGGTGGGGAGAGAGAGAGGGCGGGGAGAGAGAGAGAGAGAGTTCCACTAGATCTGATTTCAGTCCCTGGGGTATAATAAACCAAAGAAGAAACAAACAAAAAACAAACAAACAAACAAAAAGAAAAAAATCAAGAAGCCATAACTTATATAGCTGGCGAGCAGGGTCCGTTCTATGATATTAAACCCTCGCAGATTTCTGGGCGGAAAATAATTGCGAGCGATCATCAGAAATGAGCGTGGGCGGAACAGCATAGTGATAAATAAAGAGTCGAACTTAGGATCTGTCAATAATAACCTGCAGCTAGGCGCTATTGGAGTCCTAGCGTTTTTGTTGTTTATGTTCTTCTCATTCCTGGCTACAGCTCCAAGGTTCACCAATGGTGAGATTTTTTCGTGACTTCCACCGGTTTGTGTTGTACCTACCGTGAAGGTAGGAGCCACATTCCGACTTCGGGGATGTAAGATGGGTGTATGTTCATGTTTCCGTAACGCACCGAATGTTTGACATGGATTACAGTATCTTAAAAAAACGTGTGCATTTTGATTTTCTGCATGTGTATATGCACGAAAGGAATTCAGGCACTGATAGGTCTACACTTGAAATTGATCTCCAATATCGTACCCCCCCCCCTCCACACACACACACACACACACACACACACACACACACACACACACACACACACACACACACACACACACCTAAAAAAAACAACAAACAAAAGAAACTCACAAATACCCCAAAACAAAACAAACAAAAAAATCACAACTTTTCAAGTGCAGTCAAGATTCGAACCCATAACTTCACGGATCCAGTCAAACGGTCTTAACCATTCGGCTACAGCGTCTGTCTTCGAGTCAATTATGAGCCATATATAATGTGAGGTTTTTTCTTAATTGTTTTTTTTCTCTGTCTTGGTGGAATTAATATTGATTTGCACTGCCTATACTCTAGAACCCTTTGGATGGGATATAAAGCTTGGTCCCGTGTGTGAATGCACACAAAACTTTCTACAGCGTTTTAAAATGGCATCTTTTTCTTTTTGTAGAGCAGGCTAGCAATAGCCAGTGGTCTAGAAGACACGATCATGCTCAGCATGCGCAATGCAAAGGTGTGGGCTCCACCAGGTTCTATCTATCTATCTATCTATCTATCTATCTATCTATCTATCTATCTATCTATCTATCTATCCATCTGACTATCTATCTATCTATCTATCTATCTATCTATCTATCTATCTATCTATCTATCTATCTATCTATCTATCTATCTATCTATCTATCTATCTATCTATCCATCTGACTATCTATCCATCTGACTATCTATCTATCTATCTATCTATCTATCTATCTATCTATCTATCTATCTATCTATCTATCTATCTATCTATCTATCTATCTATCTATCTATCTATCTATCTGACTATCTATCTGACTATCTATCTTCTATCTATCTATCTATCTATCTATCTATCTATCTAATCTATCTATCTATCTATCTATCTATCTATCTATCTATCTACATGGCTGTCTGTCTGTTTGTCTGTCTGTCTGTCTATATAATTATCTGTCGGATTGCATAGCTAGCTGTATTCATCTGTTTGGCTCTGTTTGCCTGTTCACCTATTTAAATCAGTTGTCTATACTTGTCTTTCTGCATCTTTGCCAGCCTTCCTGTCTGTCTCTCCGTCTGTCTGTCTGTCTGTCTGTCTGTCTGTCTGTCTGTCTGTCTGTCTGTCTGTCTGTATTCCTGTCTGCGTGCCTATCTACCTGCATACCTGCCCATCCGCCTGCCTGCTTGTTTATGATCTGCCTACATGCTAATTTGCCTGCTTGTCTTCCTGTCTGCCTGCCTGTATGCCTGCCGTCCTGTCTGTCTGTCTATCTATCAGTCAGCCTACTTACCTACCGACCTACCTACCTACCTACCTACCTTTCTGCCTACCTACCTACCTACCTACCTACCTATCTACCTACCTACTTACTTACCTGCCTACCTACCCACCTACCTACGAACCTAGATACCCACCTTTCTATCGACCTGTCTGTCTGTCTGCCTGCCTGTCTGCCTGCTTATCGTCTCTTCATCCCTACCCGTCTTCCGCCTGTCTGTCTCTCTGCCTGTCTGTCTGTCTGTCTGTTTGTCCATCAGTCCGTCTGTCTGTATATCTGGGGGTGTAAAAGCAGTGTAAAACAAGTTTGAGTACTATGAAAGCTGTCTGTGCCCATTTACAGCAGTGTTGGAGTTAAGGTAAGGTAGATAGATGGATCG
>CM060320.1:70775434-70782934 GCA_030674155.1 Stramonita haemastoma | reverse complement strand
CAGGCCTAGCCAGCCTACAGGGTGACGACTTCAAAACAGCCCCGCTGACACTAGCCATTCATCACGGGGAAACAAACGGAAAACGTCCACATAGATCGTTTCTTGTTTGTCTGTCGTCTGTTTGTCTGTCTGGCTAGCTGCCTGTCTAACTGTCTGTTTGTTTGTCTGTCTACTCTTTTGTTTCTTTTATGTGCAAACAACATCAAGGCATGAGATATGCTCCAAAGTTGCATTGTTTGCAGCGGTAGTGATTGGTGTAATGTATTGTTGAGCATAATTATACCTACCTTGCCTTAGTTTTTCATGAATTTCAAACTCCAATAAACTTGGGCACGATAGCCTTTGTGAATAGATCAACGAGCATAAATCATGAAGAGATCAGAAGTGTACTGCTATTCAGCGACCTGAGGAAGAAAGTGTGGCCGACGGAGATAACCCTACAAGCCAAGCTGTACGGCCAACGAGGGAAGCTGGAAAGGACAGGCCATTATTTTTCCAAGACACATTTGGCGGTGTAAAGCGATCGAGAGAAGATCGATGAGCCTACAACTCTGGTGATTTTCAAACCCCAGGTGGTGAATGCATAGGAAGGATGGAGGACAGAGAATTTGACACCTGTCTTCTACCTGGTGATGTGACCTGCAGGCCTGCCAGTGCCTCCCTCCTATCCCTTACACCTTCAGAGTTTTATCACAAATCTTTTGATGAAACATGCACATTTTAGTTAATATCAAACAACCGGCATGGCATAATATTTTCGAGAGTTTAATTGCATATGAAATCTGGTCTGACACTAGTGTATCTTATGCCGCTATGTATTATGTCAGGTGACGCATAAGTCGTTGACATAGGACACTACCCTTAATTCAGGTAATTGGTATGGCAGGGATAACTGACGTTTAAGTCTACCTTTTTCAGGTAAATAATAGCTAGCTAGCTAGCTAGCTAGCTAGCCAACAACAGACAACAGACAAAACAGACAAAGATGAATAGATAGATAGATAGATAGATAGATAGATAGATAGATAGATAGATAGATAGATAGATAGATAGATAGATAGATAGATAGATAGATAGATAGATAGATAGATAGATAGATAGATAGATAGATAGATAGATAGAAGAAGATAGAAGAGAAAGAAGATAGAGAGAGAGTAGAGAGATAAGAGATGCATAGATACATACATAATACATACATACATACATACATACATACATACATACATACATACATACATACATACATACATACATACATACATACATACATACATACATACATACATACATACATACATACATACATACATGTCATATGGTAAAATCACGCATCACATTATCTTTGTTCAGGTAAATGATATCATAGCGTTAATTGACGTATAGCAATGCTCTTTATTCAGGTAACCAATACCCTATATTATTCCTTTAGCTGAGGTACAGGTAAATGGCGTAGGCCACTACCCTTTAGACAGGTAACAGAAAATTATTTCACACTACTCTCTCTCTGTTGACACACAAAGGCAAAAGATCGCTGACACTACACTTTGCATCTAGCTAACATTATACTGTAGGCACATAGAAACTGTCACTTCCCTTATATTCACTGACATACAGGTAAACAACATTTGTTTTCCTTCCTCGGGCTAAATCTGTGAGGTTCACCAAAGGTAAAAGTTTTTGCATATGCAACCGTGTCTTTCTCACGTGGTTTAGGTAGCCGCATTCTGAATCACCATTGGACACTGGCCTTAGCTCAAGGAGAGGCAAATAAATGAGAGCTGTCATCCCCTTTACGTCACTGGCACACAGGCCAGTGGGAAAATGACACTGCTTTTATAGCCTACTGGTAAATGATGTATGATGTGACCCTTACGTCAGGTGCCCGCTGTCTGACGGTGCCCTTTGATCAGTGAACATTGAGGTCAATGAGAGGTCTGTGCCCTTTGATCTTCCGCTCTGCCTGCAGCCAGGAGAGTAGCAGGATAAACAGAGTGGGTTCCACAGAGAGAACAAAATGAAAGAAAGAAATGAATTAAGGAACCAGGTGGAAACTATACAAGAATCCCTATACAATACCAGGATCCCTTGGGAAACTACGCAATACAAGGATTTTGTTGGAAAATAAACAATACAAGGATCCCGTTGGAAAATAAACAATACAAGGATCCTGTTGGGAAATGATAAAATGATCCAGGTGAAAAATAATACAAGGATCCTGTTGGGAAATGATAAAATGATCCAGGTGAAAAATAATACAAGGATCCTGTTGGGAAATGATAAAATGATCCAGGTGAAAAATAATACAAGGATCCTGTTGGGAAATGATAAAATGATCCAGGTGAAAAATAATACAAGGATCCTGTTGGAAAATAAAAAGTTCAAAAATGCAGGTTGAAAATCAGCAATACAAGGACACCGTTAAAAAAAAAAATACAAGGATCCGGTTGAAAACAAAACAATACAAGGGACAGTCGAAAAATAAAAAAAATACAAGAATCCCGTTGGAAAATAAACAATACAAGGATCCAGTAGGAATACATACAAGGATCCGCACAGAAAATACACAATACAGAGACCTAGTGAGAAACAATGGCTGTTCAGTCCTCTTGAAATCAGCTTTATGTGACATCAACTGCAGTACCAACTTCACTTTTTGTTTAAGGGGGGACAATGCACCAGTTTTTCCCCTGCTATACATAACATGAATTCTGTATTTTCTCCTGAATACCCCTCAGCTTTTATAACTGGGGATTGGCATCACGGGTGACGTCATACCAACCTGACTTAAGAAGACTGAACATACGCCACTCTAAATAAACGGTATTGTTATGCTCCATCTTTGCTTTGCTTAAAGCTTGCGTAAGAAAATGCGAATATTAGTTAGGAGCTGTACACTTTTGTCCTTTTCGAAGGGAAATCTTGGATTATTGATTTTTCTTGATTTTCACCTGTCTGAAACACGCGCATATTAAAGCACTTTATTCATTCTGGCATCAATCTCTGTCTGTCCGTCTGTCTGTCTTTCTGTATATCTGTTTGTTTGTCTGTATTTTTGTCTCTGTGTCTTTCTGTCTGTCTGCCTTTGTCTGTTTCTGTCATGTCCATATCCCCCGTTTTATTTATTTCTGTTTATTCTCAGTTGATTTCATTCTACTTGTTTCTCTGGAAACGTTATAGACTCCTTAACCCTCATTTTTGCTATATTTGGTTTCAATCTTTCTGGTTTTATATTATTGAATAGTGTAACAGTTAAAGTGGAAGTACTACCTAGCAGAGCCTTTTTATGGGTTGGTGTAATGTTAATTTAATGCGGATATATTTGCATTTTTATGGCCAGGAATTTGGTGAATACCGCTACTGTCTAATTCACTAAACCATTTGATTTAATATGTGTGAGGTTATCCACCCAAAATAAATATTACATAATTACGTACGGCCCGCTTTAAAATCGTGTTGCATTTTCTCCAAAGATTCACAATAAACCATTGATCGGAAGTGTTAAATGTACTGTGCATGCAATATCAATTTTTGTTAGGAAGCCAAACCAAAATGTAATTTTACACAAAATTGAATTATCTAGGCTCATCCGAATATTAATTAAATGCATGATTGAAATCTAAAATGTCTTACCTCAATATTTTTTTTTCTCATCAGCTTAAAAGCTAGGACTTTGATTCGGCTTCCTGTAAATGTTATGAAATATAAATGTGTAAAATTTCCCTAAGACATCTTTAACAGCTTTTGAGATATTATTGGAAAACCTAAAAAACAAAAACCCACCTCAGAAATTTAGAAATTTTGGAACCGTAAAAACGCTGTCACCATTCCTTCCCAGCAACTTTGTTTTCACTACCGCCACTCTAGGTATTTTTTTGTGTGTTTTTTGTCTCAAGCTGGGATTGTATCTGAGATGGTGCTTTTACCGAGCTCTTTGGAAAGTGTTAGTGGCTGTATTGTAATGTGTTTGCCATTTACAGGGAAAAGGGAATAGGGTTTAGTGTTTTCAGTACTTCCAGACTTGACTGTTTCTTTATCTTGACAATCATCTACTCTCTCTCTCTCTCTCTCTCTCTCTCTCTCTCTCTCTCTCTCTCTCTCTCTCTCTCTCTCTCTCTCTCTCTCTCCCTCACACACACACACACACACACACACACACCCCATTCTCTTTTGCTTTTCTCTTCCCACTCTTCCCCTCATTCCTCTATCTACACCCCCCCACCCTCCCCACACCTTCTTTCTCTCTCCCCCTCCCCCCCCTTCATCAGAGGTGTCCCAGAGATTGTACACTGCATCTCAGCAAAGCGGATGTAAATTATCTTGCCCACGTTTCCGTTCGGACTAATGCAGCTTTAGCTTGCCTCCCATTACGGATTTTTTCCCTAATGCTCTCCCTTTGGTCTGCAGCTCTTGAGTGCAGCGCTGTGTAAAATGACATCCGCCCAGTTGTTTTTTTTCTTTTCTTTTTTTTTCTTTTCTTTGCCTCCAGTGTTAACTCCAGTGTTAACTTCTCTCCAAATATATTCTGAGAGAAAAAAATAATATAGAAGATTGCCTACATTATGGAGAAAAGTTGACTACCTGTTACAAACGTAACTCGCATTTTCCAAGGCAGAAAAAATAGTGGATTTGTGGTCTAGAGTAGCACTCCTGCCTAGAAAGCAAAACGTCCGGGTTTGAAGTGTGTGGTAAACCTGGTAATAGTGTGGGTGGCTGGTCACCTGTTAGAAATGCAGGTATTCTCTGGTAAAGCTGTCTGCGTGTTAGGACTATCAGTTTATTTTGGAAAGGTTGGTTACGTCAAAATTAAAGTTTGCAACATTCTGAAAAGCAACAACAACCATAGATCTGACTACCTGTAAAACACGTAGGCCGTCTTATGAAGAGGCAGGTAATATGTTATAAACGTTTGCACACGTTTGTGGCAACATGTTTAGAAAGATTGTTTAAATGTTAGAAACTTTGACAAACTTTCGAAAAGGTGGTTGATGTTAGAAACATGGCAACATTTCGGAAAGGTTGATTACAATGTTATAAAACGTTGGCAACATTTCGGAAAAGGTTGATTACAATGTTAAAACGTTGGCAACATTTGGACATGCTGATTGTATGCTACAAAACTAATGCTGGCTGCGTTCTGGAAAAGCTTGCTGTGTTTGTCCGGAGAGATACAGTTTTTGTCGCTTATTCATTCTCTTCTGCAGGCATTCTTGTGTGTTACATTTTGATGATGCTTTTCTCTATAATTTCATGGCCTTTTGAAGTTTATCTATTACCTATCCTTTTTCATAAAATGCCTATTCATGAAGGAGGGAGCGGTGCAGATGCTAGGGTACATGCTGAATAAAGCTGATGTCAACAGACAGAAACGCTTTTTTGCTAATTTTAAGACAAACACTAAACTTATTATTCCCATTGTTCCCTGTGTACAAAAAACCCCAAACTATTCAACAACTTGCATGATTCTGTATGTTCTGTTCTATCCTCTACATTTCGTTATAATTCCCTAGTTTTAGTTTTTTTTCCCCTTTCTTTTAACTGTGTACTAAAAGAGCTGCCATTTCTAAATAGAAATTGCAATATTCCGGACGATGTCTTTTCCATTGAAATGCTATTCTCATTGTTCTGTTAAAACCTACCTGCCAGTCTGTTAATGCTCCACATGCATTTTTCAAGCAGGGTTCTCTCTGTGAAGTCTGGGAGAAAGGGAGGACAATGCAAAATCTGCAGATTAATTTGATCCCATCGATTTCTGACAAAAGGCTGCAAGACACAGCGTTGTGGATTTGTTAATGGCAGACTATCAAAGCAAGACAGGCTGAGGCAAAACAAGAGAGGACAGCATAGGACGGAATAAAGACGAGACAAGACAAGACAGGACAAAACAGAGAAGACAGGACGAGAAAGGCATTCATTAAGATTAAGCAGCAGACGTCAACCACATCATAAAGTATAGATTGGGTGTGTCGCAAAAGAAATGTACTGAACAATATTTTCAGTGAATTATTGGTAAAAAAAAAAAAAAAGAAAAAACTGGAAACCCAAACCCAGCCATTTAAACTACACTAAACCAATCCAACCCAAACCAACTCAATCCAACCAAACTAAATCAAATCAAAACAAACCCGAATCAAAACTAAATCAAACCATAAAACTTTAACCAAACTAGATGAAACAAAAACTAAATCAAACCAAACTATATCAAATCAAACAAGCTTCAACCGAACTAAATCAAACCATACAACCTAAACTATAGAAGACCAAACTATACAAACCTAAACCAAACTCAATGAAACCATACAAACAACAACCAAACTAAATGAAACCATACAAAACATAAACCGAACTAAATCAAACCAACAAACATAAACCGAATTAAATGAAACCATACAAACATAAACCATACTAAATGAAAACCATACAAACATAAACCGAACTAAATCAAACCACACAAAACATAAACCTAACTAAATTAAACCATACAAACATAAACCATACTAAAATGAAACAATACAAACATAAACCAAACTAAATGAAACCAAACAAACCCAAACTTAAACCAAACCAAACCAAACCAAGCCAAACCAACCCAAAGCGGCCAACTCCCAAAACAACAAACAAACAATTCAACCAAAAACAAAAGAAAGCAACAACAACAGCTATGTGACGCACTTGTCGTTTTCATTCATTCCTGCATTGCACTAAAGGGAGAGAACAATCGTAAAGCTAGCACAAGGGAAGGGAAGTCAGTACACAAATGCATATGCCTGCCGATTGTCCCCAAACATCGAAGGGGAAGGAGACAATGTAAATCGACTGTGGTTATGACGTAGCCAAGTCAAGGTAAAGTCAAGTCATAGCTACTTGACTCATCCCATGAGAGGCAATAAAACAGTAGTAGTGGAATACCCTAGTGGTTAGAACATTGCGCTCGCAATTTGACGACCCGGGTTTGATTCCCGTTCGAGGGGATTTTTCCCCTGGAGTCAACATTAGTACTGACTCCACTCTCCCCAAAAGTCCTTCGGATGAGACTATAAACCAAGGCCCCATGTGCGAACGCACGCAGAACATCTTGCGCACATGTAAAATCCTGTTCCGCTTTTCGTAAGAGTAGGCCATTGTGTGCCGGTGGGAACAGATGACAAGACTTACAAAACTGCATACACACGGGGACTGGATGTAAAGAAGCACACTAGTGCTTATTCCATTATTATCGATATAACAGAACAAATCAATAGTGAAGAAATGAAAGGCGGGTATTGTTTGAAACAAAATAGGATAGAATGAATTTGTGTCGTGGCATCTTACAATGCCTATTTCCTTAGTGTACAGGTGCAAGAAAAAAGAAAGAAAGAAAAAGGTAGAAAGACAACTTAATGGGAAGCTTGTCTATAAGGTCCCAGAGAGAGAGAGAGAGAGAGAGAGAGAGAGAGAGAGAGAGAGAGAGAGAGAGAAGAAGAGAGAGAGAGAGAGAGAGAGAGAGAGAGAGAGAGAGAGAAG
>CM060320.1:70765434-70767934 GCA_030674155.1 Stramonita haemastoma | reverse complement strand
TCCTGTTTCTCTGTATCTTCTGGTTTTCTCTGTCTGTCTCTGTTTCTCTGTATCTGTCTGGTTTTCTCTGTCTGTCTCTGTTTCTCTGTATCTCTCTGGTTTTCTCTGTCTTTCTGTCTCTGTTCTCTCTGTATACTCTGGTTTTCTCTGTCTGTCTGTCTGTCTGTTTCTGTGTCAATATATGTTTCTCCTCTCTCAGTAGTCTCAGGGGGTCTCTACTGAAGCCAAGGTGCGCAAACTGTCACCATCCATTTGGTAACCACGCTCAATGCTGCTTAATTAACCGTAGCTTGGGAAAATGAGCGCTCTGACCACTGAGCTACCCTGTCCCCCTATGTCAACACAAAAACAAAAAAGTGTAGTTGTAGCAGGAAGAAAGTAAACAATTTAAAAATGATAATAATAAAAAGAACCACACCAAATGACTTTGGTCAACAAATCGTGATCGTTGCTAACAGAGACAAATAGAACAATTAAACGGACAAAGTGAATTCGACATCTTCCTGATTTCTTTTCCCTCCACCAAATTTTGTGTGTCATTTCCTTCTGCCATTAGCCTAAGGGGAGATAAAAAAAAAAAATGCAGATGGCATTGGTTAATTGCCGGTGATCTCCCTTCTATATGCACGTGACTGAGCCTCGGTTTTCTAAGGGGTTTGTAATTAATTAATGTCAATGTTGTTCTCCTGACATAGGGCAGCCAAAGCACGTAGACTTCATCTTTCAACTGGCTTGTGGTGTGTGCGCGCGTGTGTGTGTGTGTGTGTGTGTGTGTGTGTGTGGTGTGTGTGTGTGTGTGTGTGTGTGTGTTGTGTGTGTGTGTGTGTGTGTGTGTGTGTGTGTGTGTGTGTGTGTGTTTGTTTTCTTTTCAGATTATTTTGGGAGAGTAAAAAGAACACAACACAACACAGCACAGCACAACACAACAGCAACAACACAACTGCTGAAGCACAGACACACACACATTGGGAACAGATAACAATATTTACACGGCTGCATACACACGGGGACTGGATGAAAAAAGTACATGAGTGTTTATTCTATTATCCTCGATATAAAAGATTAAATAAAAATAAATTAAAAAACACACACATACAGACTAGGCAGAGATAGACAGATACATAACACACACACACACACACACACACACACACACACACACACACACACACACACACACACACACACACACACACACATCACAAGAGGAGAAAGCGAGAGAGAGAGAGAGAGAGAGAGAGAGAGAGAGAGAGAGAGAGAGAGAGAGAGAGAGAGAGAGAGAGAGAGAGAGAGAGAGAGAGACGACAGACAGACAGACAGACAGACAGACAGACAGACAGACAGACAGACAGACAGCAGGCAGGCAGCAGCAGCAGGCAGGCAGGCAGACAGACAGAAAGGCAGGCAGACAAACAGACAAACAGACAGACAGACTGCAAACAACAGACAGACACAGACAGAAAACAGCGAGAAGGTAATTAGTGAGAAAATTGGGATTTAGGTTAATCCAGTCCTGGATCGTGCTTAATCCTTTTTTTGATAATCTCAGCAGGCATGTTCCATGACATTCGTTTTCATTCTTGTGTCAGGGTTTATCTAGGCTTTCCGTGTGTGTGTATCTTCTGTGCTGAAGACCTAATGATTCTGACCCACTTTTTTGCGCTTTTTTTTTCTTCTTTAAACCTCAGACAGCAACTACGTGGTCTGTCATATGAACGAAAATGTCTTGCGCTGCAGTGCCGTGAAGCACCCGACAAGTCAGGCTTAGCCCATCCGACTCCAGCGGGAAGAAAATTGTTATCTTTTAAGTCTCTGTGGAAAAAGGCAGGAGAAAGTATCTAGAATAAAGGTAGAAAATCGATAAGAAGGACAAGATAAACCAGATTAAGGCAGAAACAAGGAGATGATAGAAAAGAGGGAATTTCAAGCCTGGTTTCCGGAAGTGGAGTGCTTTGTAAACTGAATAGGTTCTTGCAACCCCACGGGGGTTGTTGCTATTCTTTTAGCATTGGAAAAATAAAAAGGTGAAACTATGGGTACAAAATCTTACAGGTAGTCGTCATCCTTGTCTGTCGTCATCACCGCCATCATTATTATGATGATTCTGGTTTTTTTCTTCCACTGCTGCTGCTGCTGCTGGTAGATTGAATGCTAGCAATAAGGTGTGTCCTCACATGCACAAGTAAAAGGTAAAGATGTCGCCATAACCTAAATGGTCGTTGGGGAGCGAGGCACCAGAGACCTCAGCTTCTCCAGGGGCCAGCATATTGAGGGCGGTGCCCATCTCCTCTCCCTCGCTGCTGCTTTACCTTCCCTGACCCTAAAGAGGACAGGCACCCATTTACAGCAAAAATGTTATATATCATTTAATATTTGAATACATGTTTCTCTACTGCTGAGAAAGAAGACTGCGAGATTTGTAGATCTTGGGCCAGTCTACTTAGTTTGAATATACATGTATGTTTGTCTGTATGACCTTAAGAAGACTACAGGATTTGTA
>CM060320.1:70750434-70752934 GCA_030674155.1 Stramonita haemastoma | reverse complement strand
TTTTGTCTAGAAAGTGTTGGCCATTGTGTGCAAGTGGGAATGGATGACAAAAGTATACAAAACCCCAATACAACTGAAACTTGATGTAAAAAAAACAAACCTCAGGACTGCTTATTCCGTTATCTTCGAAATAAAAGAATACATTGATATCAAATTAGATTAATTTGACTCTGTAAGATTTCAATCAGGCTGCCCTGATAAAAGTTTCATGAGCTAAATAAGTTTACACAAATCATGAATAAAAAATTGTTAAAAACCTTCATATCTAATATCATTAGAACTACATTCAGTCCTTACACAACCTCAAAAGCAGGTCAGCCTGTACACAGAAATCTATGATAGTCCAGGACCGGATGAATCGAGCCCCCCAAACCTAGTTTGGCAACACACTCCTGTTCCTACTTTCACGTCTCCCTGCTGGATTTCCTGCATATGAATGCCAAAGACCTATCAGATTAGTCACACGCGTCTCTTGCACACTTCAATAAAATCAGCCGTACTGTTCAGAATTTGTATCAATGGATCTACACACATCAGAACAGCCCTTCTCTCAAGAACTCTTACAGATATTGTGTTTCCATCACGGGGTGAACAGCCTTTCTTTCTTTTGTTCAGAACTCTAAAAGCACTGGTTCCATTCAGGTTGTGGAGCATGCATGAAGGAAGTTGCTGTCAATCTTAAGAGTGAACCTTTGGGAATTCTGTTGTTTTTGTTCTTCAGCTAAAGCTCTGAGGTTCATCAATGGTGAGATTTTTTTTTGCGCGTGTGACAGTTTTTGACCCCCTCAGCCCCACCCCCACCCCCCACCCCCCACTCCCGCCCTCCCCAATTCCCGTATCCGCATGTGACACATATCTACACCACACACCAGTGTGCATGTTTTTAATATATATTCGTGACATTACTTTCTACTATCTTGCATGGCCTACGCTTTTGAAAGGCAGAACGGGTTTTAACGTGTATGCAAGATGTTCTCCACGTGTTCGCACACAGAACCTCGGTTTATAGTCTCATCTTATAAACATTCGATAGACTCGAGTTAGAAGAGGTGTACCGTTTTCTTTTTTTTTTCTTTTTTGATGGATGCTTGACATGTTGTTTATTTATTTACATCTCTTTTCTTAAGCCCCTGTCCCACCTCACCTCCACAACAAAACTCTCAACGAAAAGCAAACCGAAATAAAACAACAAAATGCACAAAAAATCCCGACAACTCCCTCACCCCCCCCCCCCCCCCTGCCCCCCAGAAAGTCTAAACCCAGACCAAAATAGAAATCAATGTTGTTTTGTTCTTCTTGTTCTTCTTGTTTCTTTTTGTTCTTTTTGTTCTTCTTGTTCTTGCTCTTGCTCTTGTTGTTGTTGTGTTGTTGTTGTTGTTGTTGTTGTTGTTGTTGTTGTTGTTGTTGTTGTTGTTTTTTTCTTCTTCTTCTTCTTCTTCTTCTTCTTCTTCTTCTTCTTCTTCTTCTTCTTCTCTTCTTTCTTCTTCTTCTTCTTCTTCTTCCTCTTCTTCTTCTTCTTATATATATATATATATATATATATATATATATATATATATATATATATATATATATATATATATATATATATATATATATATATATATATCACAATTTTGTTTCAGTATCAATTGTCTCCAACCATTCTCTTCCTTATAGTCAAGAGCGAAACTTGCTCCGCACAGTGTGTTACAATGCATGATCTAAACATTTTTCAAGGGTGCTCACAGACGTCTGGGTTTATCATCACCCTAATGTTACTCCTGCATGCAACTATTAAGTATCGCACACACCAATACATCTGTCTGGGGGGGGGGGGTAATTTACTCCAGTGTCAGGTGTTTTTTTTTAGTTTTAAAATCTATTTACAGTACATGCGTGATTTGCTTGTAAATCCTAGTTTACTAGCTGCAACTCAAAGACTAAACACAGAAAACTTGTCTCAAGATGTTGTAGAATATACAAAACAAGCCTCGGTTCTAACAATGTTTCCATCGACAACTAACTTCACTTAAAAGATGGATCAGACCCAAGCTACCAACCCGTTCAATCAGTGTGCTATACTTTTCCAGCCTGCAAAAACCTTTTGTGTGAAGAGAGCAGACAGCCAGATCAAGAAGATGCGTTCCATATTGCTTTTCTCCAGTACACCACTGATGACCAAATTTCACTAGTCGGATTATCACCATCGCCACCATGTGACATGAATAGGTTACCGAGCCAGAGGTAGACTGAGATCAGAATTGCATAGAACGAAAAAGCAGCAGGGATCTTTATGGAAGCTAAAAGAATGGAACAGTGCAGTATGCTGTCTCCCTTAAACACGATATGCAAGCATTGACTTGAGTGAGGTAAGGGAGAGAACAAGACACAGACACACAACAATGTGATTACACCGGCATTTCTGGAGAGAGGAAGGAGAGCTTCGAGACAAGAGAGAAAGACAGACAGACAGACAGACAGACAGACAGACAGACAGACACACACACACACACACACA
>CM060320.1:70722934-70732934 GCA_030674155.1 Stramonita haemastoma | reverse complement strand
AACTTATCTGCATACGTGCTAAATGCATACTATTTTTTTATCAAAATAGCACAGAAAGTTGATCGGAATAGTCAACAGTCATACCACTCGCTTTCCCTACGCTAAGGTTAAGCCAGCATTGGGAGTAGTTACCAAGTGAGGTGGCCGTTCGCGCGCCTTGGCTCAGTGAGTCCTCCCATTTCACCCAGATGTATTTTTAATGGGTACCTGCCCTCTTTAGGGTCAGGAAGGTAAAGCAGTGAGGGAGAGGAGATTGGGTGCCGCCTTCAACATGCTGGTCCCTAGAGAAGCTGAGGTCTCTGACACCTCGCTCCCCAGTGACTATAATTATAGGTTATGGGTACATCTTTTCCTTTTACTATAAAGCTGAAATATCATGGTAGTGGTGGTCTGGGTGCTAGTTTTTCGTATGAGACAATGAATAAAGGCCCCTTGTGTTACACAAAACTATTTAGCCAACGTAAAAAAAAAACACGGCAACAAGAGCGTTGTCCCTGGGGAAATTCTGTAGAAAAACGTCACTCTGATAGGGAAACAATGACATTTCCAGACAGGAAAAAGGTTTTTATTTTATTTTAAAGGGTTTCTCTGCACTTGTGGCGACGCGCTCGCGCTCTTCTCGGGGAGAGTAGCCCGAATTTCACGCAGAGAAATCTGCTGTGAAATAAATAAAAATAATAAATAAATAAATTCCCACCCCCCCGTCCCACCAATTGACCCAACCTCCCCCAAACTCGTTTTATATCTCCTGAAGTATGCCCGGCTTACGGCAGCTTTCCACACAGGAGAATAAGGGGAGGCTAAAAACCGGACTTCACACTCCAGTTAATTGAGAGCGATCTCTCTTTTTTGCAGGGCATTTGACACGGGGCACCTCTGGTGAGGGCTGATGGCGAGAGAGTGCTGCTTTGATGACAGCATTAGCACGTTAAAGGGTAATCATTTAGACAGCTGGAACTCTTGCTGTGAAAGGGAGGGATAAAAGGAGAGGGGTAAAGAGAGAGAGATAGAGAGAGAGAGAGAGAGAGAGAGAGAGAGAGAGAGAGAGAGAGAGAGAGAGAGAGAGGAGGAGAGGAGAGAGATGAGAGAGAGAGAGAGAGAGAGATGACAGGAGGGGTTGTGGGACATAGCGATATTGGAAGATCGGATGCATTTGTCGTTGAGTCATCAAACTGTAGAATACTGGAAAAAAAGATTCAAGTGAGAAAGGGCCAAAACAACAAACAAACAAACCCACCTTAAGTTAACACGCGCCTATGCAAGCTAACACGCAAATAGGCAAACAAACAAACAAATCATTTTTATTTTAGCCTCTGCTTGCATGCAGGTCGTGGAACAACACTCTTTGTTTTTCTCCTTTTTTTAAAAAAAAAACATTATTTTGTTTACGAACACATGAATTAAGGAAGTAGACAGGCGTGGAACAAGATTTAAAATGTCTTTTTCTGCGATTGTTTTCATTTTGTGACCGTCTTTTTATTGTTTTTTCTCTTTTTATTTGTTGTTTTCTGCAGCTGCCGTTGAAGAGGTTATTGCCCCTGTAGTTTGATTGGTATACAATTTCTTTTTTTTCTAAAAGAAAGAAACGCAGAATATGACAGGTTTCTGAAAACTTGGTGGGGGGTTGTTGTCAGGCAGACAACACAAGCTGTGAGGAGTGGGGGGCTGGGATAGCCTAGTAGTCAGAACATTGCGCTCGCAATTTGACGACCCGGGTTCAATTCCCGTTCGAGAGGATTGTTATACCCTGGAGTTAACATCAGTGCTGACTCCACTCTCCCTACAAGTCCTTCGGATGAGACTTAAAACCGATACCCCGGTTCCGAACGCACGCTAGAACATCTTGCGCACACGTTAAATCCTGTTCCGCTTTGTGTAAGAGTAGTCCGTTGTGTTACCGGTGGGAGCAGATAACAAAATTTACAAAAATTGCACACACATGGGGACTGGATGTAAAAAAAGCACATGAGGATATCTTACAAATGTAAAAAGACTGCAAAAAATTTTCCAAAAGACAGTATTAATTCTGAGGTATTGATGAAAAGAAAAGAAAAAGTTATGAGTGAAAATGCGTTATACTGCCAATAAGCTTTTGACAAGTCAGGCTCAGCGCATGCAAATTCAGTGAGGGAGAGAATAGCTATCGTTTAAGTCTGTCTGGAGGAAAAAGGCAGGAGAATGGACTAGGAGGAAGAAAAATAAACTAGAAGGAGGGTTGACAGAAAGGAGAGGAACAAGGCGGAAACAAGAGAAGGAATAGAAAGAGGAAATTCTTAAAGCAAAGTTTCCAGGGGGTGTGGATGCTATTTTTTATACTGATAGACCTCTGTATATTATCGGGGGAGTAAGGGAAAGGGAACAGGCAGCTTCACAAGTGGCACAGTATAAAAGCTTTTTTGGTTTGACTCCATTTTAATGCTTTTCTCAGAAGTGGTACTGTACGTAATAGGCTTAAAATGCCCCCCCCCCCCCCCCCCCCCCCCCCATGGACGATGTCAGTATGTGTGAAATAGCCTGTAAACTTTTCTCGGGCAAAATTCTGCAGAAAACAGCCAGTTATAAGCAAATAGATATACCAATCTCCCCATAGAAAAGAGGGAAAGCGGAAGAACTGTATCGTAAAAATGTATACTGATTGTAGACAGCACTCCAAGTTTTACGAGAGAAAAGATTTGGTTTTTTTAGGAATAGGAGTCAAATAAGTTAGGTAATCAGTTTTCACTCTGCATCATTTAGAGATGATTTTTCAAATTCTAGGTACAAAGACATTTGGAAAGACAATGAATCTCCCACAACAACGTTTAAAGCATATGGAAAATAATAGCGTTGTGTAAGACTACAACAGTGAAAACCCCATAGTGCAGTAAATAGCATTTCATTTATACTCTCTTTCAGAGGGAAGATTATAACATATTTTAAATCAAGTAAACACTAACTGCAAAGCAACAACAGCAAAAGCAGCAACATACACATACACACAGACATAAAACACAACATACACAACACACACACAAAACACACAACACACAAAACACTACAACACACACCACACACACACACCACACACCACACACACACAACACACACACTACAACACTAAACACACCTACACTACACTACACTACACTACACACACTAACACCACACCACACAACCACACCACACCACACCACACCACCACACCACACCACCACACCACACTACACTACACTACACACTACACTACACTACACTACACTACACTACACTACACTACACTACACTACACTACACTACACTACACTACACTACACTACACTACACACTACACTACACAAAGTCCTTCGGAGGAGACTACAAACCGAGGCCCCGTGTGCAAACGCACGCAGTTCATCTTGCGCACGCGTTAAATCCTGTTCCGCTCTTCGTAAGAGTAGGCCATCGTGTGCCGGTGGGAACAGATGACATTTACAAAACTGCATACACTCGGGGACTGGATGTAAAAAAAAGCACACGAATGCTTATTCCATTATCCTCGATATAAAAGAATAAATAAATAAATAAAATTAAATAAATAAATAAATAAATAAATAATAAAATAAATAAATAAATAAATAAATAACACTCCCCCGTACAGAAATCAGAAGCAGAATTAAGAGAAAACAAAGCTTGAAAATATACGTGTTTATCTCTTTTTTTTTTGCTTTAAAAATATTGACAAATGAGGAAGACGTTGAACTACTTTCAGGACAACCAATAGAAAAGAAGCCTTGGAACTCCCCTTGATAAAGCACCTGTAGCGGTTTCGAGACATTTTTTTTATTGCTAAGAAAAAAACGAAGATTGCATTTTGATATGATTTTTTAAATTTTATTTTGGTGTGTCTTCTAAAACTCATAAGAACATTCTTAGGAACTTGCTGGTCTAGTTTTTAAAGAATTTAAAAAAACAACGATTTATTTTGTCTGAACTTAAAAGTTGGTTCTTTCTTCCTTTCAGTCCGTCTGTGTGTCTGGCTATGCATGCGCGCGTGCACGCGTGCGTGTGTGTGTTTTGTGTATGTGTGTGTGTGTGTGTGTGTGTGTGTGTGTGTGTGTGTGTGTGTGTGTAGAGAGGGGTACATGCCTGCGTGCGTGCGTGCGTGCGTGCGTGCGAGCGTGCATGTCTGTCTGTCTGTCTGTCTGTCTGTCTGTCTGTCTGTCTGTCTGTCTGTCTGTCTGTCTGTCTGTATGTATGTATGTATGTATGTATGTATGTATGTATGTAGTATGTATGTATGTATGTATGTGTGTGTATGTTGTGTATGTATGTATGTAGTATGTATGTATGTATGTATGTATGTATGTATGTATGTATGCTATGTATGTATGTATGTATGTATGCATGTGTGTATGTGAGTGTATGTATATATGCATCGATCTGTCTATGTATCTATCTGAATGCCTGTCTGTCTGTCTGTCTGTCTGTCTGTCTGTCTTTCTGTTCTATCTATCTATCTATCTATCTATCTATCTATCTATCTATCTATCTATCTATCTATCTACCTTCTACCCATCTATCTATCTATCTATCTATCTATCTATTCTATCTATCTATCTATCTATCTATCTCCTGTCTCATTGTCTCTCTATCTGTCTTCTTCTGTCTGTCTGTCTGTCTGTCTATCTATCTATCTTTCTATCTATCTATCTATCTAACTACTATCTATATATCTATCTCTCTATCTCTCTATCTGTCTTCTGTCTGTCTGTCTATCTATATATCTATCTATCTATCTATCTATCTATCTATCTATCTATCTATCTACCTATCTATCTACTTTTCATCCTATCTGTCTACTATCTGTCTATCTATCTATCTATCTATCTATCTATCTATCTATTATCTATCTATCTATCTATCTATCTATCTATCTATCTATCTATCTATCTATCTATCTATCTATCTGTCTATCTATCTCTGTGTTTGTTTGTCTATGACTCTCTATCTTGCTTGTCTATCTCTCTTTTTCTATTTACCTATCTGTCTGTCTGTCTGTCTGTCTATCTATCTATGTCTCTATCCATCTAGCTTCTAGCTGTGTTTCTTACGGTTAAAACCTGATAATGAAATCTTTGAACTAAAGATGAAAAGGGTCATGGAAAAGGAGACACAAAGAGGGAAGGAGACTTTGTGCACACAAAGCTAACGTCATGGTCATTGTGTACATCGAGTGCAAAGATACGTTATTTTAGCCCTGACGTGCCCCCCCCCCCCCCCCCCCCTCCTCATTAGCGACATATTTTTTAAATTTATTCTTTTGATATCAAAGATAATGGAATAAACACTCATGCGCTTTTTTACATTCAGTCCCCGTGTGAATGCAGTTTTGTAAATTGTGTCATCTGTTCCCACCGGCACACAATGGCCTACTCTTTCAAAAAGCGGAACAGGATTTAACGTGTGCACAAGATGTTCTGCGAGCGTTTGCACACGGGGCCTCAGTTTATAGTCTCCTCCGAAGGACTTTTGCGGAGTCGAGAGTGGAGTCGGACAGTATAACGAAATAAAGAATACTGATAACGCTGTTTGAATCCTCATATAAATAAATCTAGCAGCATGTATAACCCATGCGACGGCACGGGAACCATGCGTTTCGGCGATTGCCTTTCTAATAGACTATTCCAGCGACATGAAGAAAGTGAGTGTGTGTGTGTGTGTGTGTGTGTGTGTGTGTGTGTGTGTGTGTGTGTGTGTGTGTGTGTGTGTGTGTGTGTGTGTGTGTGTGTGTGTGTGTGTGTGTGTGTGTGTGTGTGTTTGGCGAGGGAGGTGGTGGGTCTGCTGCACGGGTAACAGCTTGCCCTCCATATTTGATTACCCAGGCTTTGCTCTCTAGATCCTAGAGCGCAACTCCATAGTCTTCCGAAACTGACGGATACCTACCTACCTACCTACCTACCTACCTACCTACCTACCTACCTACCTACCTACCTACCTACCTACCTACCTACCTACCTACCTACCTATGTATAACCACCCCCCTCCCCACACTTATTCTCATAAACAAAGAATAGTGATTGTCACCGTTTACTTACTACTACAGAGGTTAGATTATGTGTGTTGTTGCTTGTTGAAGATTCTCCTATTTCAGGCAGCTTGTCAGAAAGCAATCAATCGGCAGTCTGCTCTGTTTCTTCCTGCCTGCCTGCCTGCCTGCCTGCCTGCCTGCCTGCCTGCCTGCCTGCCTGCTGGTATATTAGACTGTATCTTTCACTTGAAGATAACGACACAAAGCAGGAAATGGAAATGCCAACCCTAATGAAAAAAGGACAGGCTGGTTGTGACTCTCGTGTTGTGTGTTTCAATATGTTTTTGTTGTATCCTTTTCTTTCTTTTCGAAGTGTTTGTACTTGTTTGTACGTGTTTCATCTCTGTTGCCTGGCCAATCTATTTCACGAACGCTAAAGGGCAAAAAGCCAGAATGATGAAAGCGCCATTTTGCTTATTTTTTTGCAAGACGATTGATTAGTAGAACAAATCTGCACCTGTCAAGAAGGTTTTTAAAAAAATCCTTTTCCCCCTATCCAGTCCAATCATGTTATTCATTTTATTTTCATTTTATATCCCAGTAGATTTCTCTGCATGATCCACCTAACTATTATAGCTCCACCAACCTCACAGCCCTGTCAAGTAGTCTCAAAGCACATGCACCTCCACAGCAGCATCGTTACATCATCCTTATTCTCATCGATCATCATGCAATCGTCACATTTTAAGACTTCAATTAAATTTGTACAATTATATACAGATTAAAACGTGTATCAAACCAACTTTCCTGTCCTTGCTTGTATCAAAACCCTGGTCAACCATAAGGGTCAGCCCAGGACGGGCACCGCGTTGTGGAAAATCTACATCGATCACACATAAAATGAGATAAAACAAAACACTTGTTTCCCCATCTAAAGTGAAAATGCTAAAAGCTGATTAAAAAAAAAAAAAACAACCTACAAAGAAATAAAGCCAGAAATCTCATTCATACTAAAAGTCTTAAAGAAAAAGGACGTAGAAATATGTTTATTATGTAGAAGATTTGCACACCTATATCTATTGTCTATGGTAGTACACATGTATAGAAAGCCGGAAAATGTAGGTTAAATCTGTACATGAGGTTTTCCGTCATCCATTTGAGTTGAGTGGGTTTTGATATTTTTCTTATTCTTTTATTTCGAAGATAATATGATAAGCCCTCGTGTACTTATTTTACATCTAATCCCCGTGTGTATACAGTAAAGTCTATTTTGTCATCCGTTGTTACTGGGACACAATGGCTTACTCTTCCGAAAAGCGGGTTTTAACGTGTGTGCAAGATGTTCTGCGTGCATTCACACACGGGACGAGGTCTCATCCGAAGGACATTGGGTTAGTCTAGGTGCTAGTCTTTTGGATGAGATGCCTCGTAGTTCATGCCCCTGCTTACTTTTTTCAAGAAAGACTTAAAAGAGAACAATTCTCTCCCACGGATGCGCTAGGCTTTAGCTTGTCAGGTGCTTAAAAGCAGCGCAACGAATTTTTGCCCAAATTATGACAGACAAATATAGCCTCTCTCTGTCTGAGCGTTCGACGAAAAAGAAGAAGAATGTCCGATTTCCACATGACTGTGACATACAGGCTCTCACGGGATGACGGCTTACGGATCAATTTACACCCTGTGTCATTAAGAGTGACCTGTGTTATTGGCTGTGCAGGATAATGGCATTTCTCAAGGGACTGTGTGTGGGAAAATGTGTCATTGCCGAATTCTTTAGCAGGGCCGCTTCACTTGTGAAGTCTGGATTTTCCTGACAGAGGTCACAGTTGAAATCACAGAAAATCATAGAGCATAGACATGTTTCCTTGTTGAAAAAAAGTCAGTCATGGTGGATGGATGGCTTAGAGGTAGCGCACCTGCTTACAAAACGAGAATTCCAGGTTTGGTCCCCATTTGTGCACAGAACATTTCTCCCCCCCCCCCCATTCACCAGACCAGGAATGGTTGTATGTATGCTAGTTTTTAGAATGAGACAAAGAAACGAAGGT
This sequence comes from Stramonita haemastoma, assembly GCA_030674155.1. Classification (NCBI taxonomy): domain Eukaryota; kingdom Metazoa; phylum Mollusca; class Gastropoda; order Neogastropoda; family Muricidae; genus Stramonita; species Stramonita haemastoma. The sequence continues at coordinate 70,724,900 of CM060320.1, read as the reverse complement.
CCCATATGCAGCACACTTTCAACGCACGTAAAAGGACCTACGGCCAAAAGAGAGTTGTACCTGCCAAATTTACGTTTAAAAAGTTACTGTGATAAGAAACAAAAACGCATGCAGTCAGGAGAAAAACCTAATTGGTGGTTCTGAATACGTGGCAACACGCTTTCCCAGAGGAGAGTGGCCCGAATTGTGTCTTCGTAACCTTCCCCCACTTTTTATTTCGCTGTTACACAAAAGGCTCTTAGGAAATCGGTCTCATAGGGATCACTCACTGACGCCCTGTCTAATCAACAGGGACTTGTTTATGGCCTTTACGTGATAACTTTTTTTTTTCTCAAAGGGTTTCTTGGCAATGAGGTCATGGCCAAACTGTTCGGCAGGGTCTGTTGGCTTATCAAGTCAGTATGTCCTTAACAAAGATCAAAGGTCACAACTGAAGCAGACCTGCATCATTTAGATTCTGGAGGCATATAACTGCTTTCTTTTTATGAAAAAAGTTGTGTCAGTGGAAGCATAATTATTCCCTCGGGTATTGTTCACTTAATTAACAAGTCACATCCATTAAGTATCTCTTCTTTTTATTGGAACTGGAAAGGTTACAAGTTGCATTCATTGATATTTCCATTGCTCACTGACTAATTAAGATACAAACTGGTTTGAATGTCAATAGTTGAGTTTGGGAATTAAGGTGCAGACCTTTTTTAGCAGTTAACAGAAAACTATCATCACATGTGCACAAATATCAAAGTAGACATTTGTCACAGTTGACTACATTTGAAATATGTTTTCCACAAGACTATTACTAGTAGAACAGAGATTATCAATGACATAAACCGAAGGCAATTGGAGAAATAAACGCTTACTTCATTCTTACTTCATCACGTTCACCTTTCCCATAGTCTGGTTGACTGTCGGGGCACCAATTTTGCAGCCAGCTTCCTCCATCCCTTGCGGCTCTCAACTTTCCAAAGTACTATGTCGTTTTGCTCAAGGTCCGTTCTTCATTAGAACATTTGGTAAAAGAATCAAGTAAGCAGTTCTATTTTCTTACAGGAGATAGAAAAAAGCGAATGGAAAAACTCATATGGAGCAGACTTCACACGCAAAATGGAAGAATGTTATTAAATTGTTTATTCAGTTGATATTCTAGCCTTCGGTTTTCTTGGTTCTCTGTTGTTTACACATAGTTAAAGGTAAAGGTGTCCCAGAATCTATGTGGTCGTAGGAAAGCGAGGCGTCAGAAACCTCAGCTTCTCTAGGGGCCAGGATATTGAGGGCGGCGCCCATCTCCTCTCCCTCGCTACTTTACTTTCCATGACCCTAAAAAAGGGCAGGTATCCATTTACAGCTGGGTGAACTGGGGGGACTGTACTGAAGCCAAGGCGTGCAAACGGTCACCCATCCACTTGGTAACCACGCTCGATGCTGCTCAACCTTAGCTGGGAGAAAGCGAGTGCTCTGACCACTAGTATCTTCAAGAAGAAATAAAGGAATCCGAAACTCTCTCCTATCACATCCACACCCACTGTCAAAGACTTCAAAACTGTTCATGCCTTACTTAATTAAAGGGGGCTAAGCCTACCACCACACCGCAGTTGCATGCACCAACTCAAACTGAAAGACAACAATCCCCTACCCTCCCCCCCCCCTCAATAAACGACAACAAGAAGAAGATTGTCTTGGAGACAAGTCCTGTCTTTGCCTGCTGATGTAAGCATTGCAGGGTATGAATATTTGATGGCCCCAGTCACCCCCAGCCAACAGAGCTTGAGAGAGAGAGACACAGAGAGAGAGAGACAGACAGACAGACAGACAAACAGACAGACAGACAGACAGACAGACAGATAGAGACAGAGACAGACATACAGATAGATACACACACACAGACAAACAGACAAACAGACAGAGACAGAGCCAAAAGCACGCAGAGCTATAACTTTTCAGATCAACCCTCAGTGGCTAGGCCTAG
>CM060320.1:70695434-70705434 GCA_030674155.1 Stramonita haemastoma | reverse complement strand
GTGTTTATTTTTTGTATTCTTTTATTTAATTCTTTTATACCGAGGATAATGGAATAAGCACTCTTGTGCTTTTTTACATCCAGTCCCCGCGTGTATGCAGTTTTGTAAATGTCATCTGTTCCCACCGGCACACAATGGCGTACTCTTACGAAAAGCGGAACAGGATTTAACATGTGCGCAAGATGTTCTGCGTGCGTACGCATACGGGGCCTCGGTTTTATATTCTCATTTGAAGCTCTGTGTGTGTGTGTCCAGTGTGTGTGTTGTGTTGTGTGTGTGTGTGTGTGTGTTGTGTGTTGTTGTATGTGTGTGTGTGCGTGTGTGTGTGTGTGTGTGTGTGTGTGTGTGTGTGTGTGTGTGTGTGTGTGTGTGTGTGTGTTTGTGTGTGTGTGTGTGTGTATGTGCTCTCATGCAGACACGAGCAATGATCTGATCCAAGAGAGAAGAACGCAATGTCCAAGTGACTGACCTAACCGGCACACACACACACACACACACACACACACAACACACACACACACACACACACACACACACACACACACACACACACACACACACAGATAACGCCCCTCCCCCTCTTACACACACTCACAACCCTCCCCATGCCTACCTTGAAACTGGGGGTAATGGCCCTTGTCGTCTGTCTTACTTCTCTCCCTTGGTTTGATTTCCCCAAAGAGCAGCACAAAGATGAGGGGCATAGCCCCCCCCAAAAAAAAAAAAAAAAGAAAAAAAAAAAAAAGGTTGGGAGGTGGGGGGAGGGGGGTGGTAGAGAAAAGAAGAAGGACATGTGGGATGGAAAAGAAAAGAATGAAGAAAAAAAAGAAAGAAAGAGAGGTTGTTGTTTTAACGTTAAGGAAAAAATGGTATTCGGAGGACATGCATTTTTTATAGTGTGAAAGGGAGGAAGAAGATGGAAAAAAAGATTAACATCAAACAGAAACATTAGACTAAATAATTCAGCAGGGCATTTTTTTGACAATCATGGACACATTTTGATTTTTTATAGTGTTTTTGTTTTTCTGTGAGTTTTATAAAAGTTTAGATAAGCACGGTGTTTGCGATCCCATGATGGTACACGTTTACTTTAATGCAATCTTGTTGTATTTATTTGTTTATATTCACCGTTTACGTCTTTGCTAAAGACAACATAAAAATTATTTTTTGGTGTCAAATTTGTTGAATCCAAAATAACATTATTGGCTGTGGGTTTTTCGTTGTATTGTTTTCAAATGTAAACATTGTACATGACGCTGAATTGAAAAAATACAAGCTGATACATTTTGATTCCATTCTTTTGTCCCGTGCTTGTTTGCTCCAGATTCAAAGATGAAGACAACTTCATATCTCAAATATTAGGGAATTGTAATGTCGCATGTACAATTGTAGGATATGCAACACACGATGATAAATATGACATTTGTTTTTGAGAATGGCGGAAAGAATGGTAGATTATATCTCACAAAAAAAAAGAACTCTTTTAAGTCATAAAATGATTTGATTTATTTGATTTGATTTATTCATTTTCTATGAGGATAATGGAATAGGCACTATGTTTGTGACTGTGAATTACCCAGCCCCAATTTCTCAGAGGTTGTTAAAGAATAAAAAATGGACGTTCACACACAAATGATCTCTCCGCACACTTACTAAATTTTTCCCAGAGCTCATTACGGCTAGGTAGGTCAAGTTGGCAATTGAGATTTTTGATCGATTATAAAACTATCCGTTATTCTATCCTTGTAATGAAATATCGAAGCATAATTTTTATTTATTATTTGCTTAAAATGTGTTTTTGAAAATACCAAGCCTCTTCTGACAACTGTTACAAAAATAAACTTACCCGTTTTCTTTTGTTCACAGCTCCTTGCCAGGGCTGATCATTGTAATTTGTAATAACTTTTGCACAGATTTGTCCGATTTAGTAATCTGGCTTTTTGTAATGGAATCGGCTTTTGATTGCAGATTAAAAATATGTCAATAACTAAAAATTGACCTCTGGTGCAATGCGACTCCTTATGTGGCGGAGCGTCACAAATGGACTAGTTAAGACACAACTTCATAACTTCTCCCCCCCACCCTTCACTTTCCCCACAGCTCTCATTTCGTTAGGTAAGTGCCAGCCACCTGACAGACCCATTCTTCTCATGCAACACTCACTGGCTCAAAAGACACCCCTGATATTTATCCAAATCAGCAGTAAAGTAAGCACACGGGATTGCTCAGTTCAACCCGTTGTGAATGAGTTTATCATATAGAACATTGTAGACAAGACTGTGGGAATGCGTTGGCAACTTGGGACAGACAGTAAAGATTGTGTAGAGCACTGAAAACCTCTGTACTTGTGTTTTTGGATTTTCTGACTGATGTGCGTACCATTCAACAAAAGAAAGGACCTGAATATTGGATGGAGATGTCAGGGCCACAAGTGGTGTTGGCCAGAACTGCACACAGCAGCAGTATAGAAACAAGAACTGGCATCATTTGCAAAAAAAGAATGTGCTTTTTTCATTTCAAAACAAAAGTGGGGAGGAACTTTGAGGCCGCTGATGTGTGGGTAAAAGAAAAAGAAGGTGGGGTGGGGGAGTGAAAAGCGAGCTGAAGATACAGAAGGAATCAGAAGGGGGACTACTTAAGTCAGAAACAGATCACTTCTCTCCCCTTTCACTTTCCTTCCACAGCTCTCATTTCGTTAGGTAAGTGCCAGCCACCTGACAAATCCATTCTTCTCATGCAGCGCTCACTGGCTCAAAAGACACCCCTGAGGTTTATCCACATCAGCAGTAAAGTAAGCACACGGGGAGTCACTCAGTTCAACACTGTGTGAATCACTTTAGCACATAGTCTGTTGTGGGAATGCATTGGCAGCTTGGTGCAGCAGTAAAGATGTTGTTGTACTTTACTTTACTCTCTTTTTCATTATGATTTATGTCCTCTTGTAGCATCTTAAACATCAAGGGGAGAAAGAGCTTCCTGTCAGCATCAAGTCTGAAGGCCTGGGTGGGGGAGGGTATGTTGTGGGTCTTCCAAAGCCTAACCCCTTATCCTCATTGTGGAAGGGGGAAACGGGTAAAGCTGGCTAACGGGGCTCTGGTGAAGCTGGGACAGACCTAGTTAGCCAGAGGTGGATTACTTATGGCTCAAGAAACTAAAAGGACAGATTGTGTAGACCACTGAAAGCCTGTGCGTGTACTTGGTTTTTAGATTTCCTGATTGACATGCGTACCATTCAACAAAGACAAGACCCTGAATAGTTGATGGCGATAATCAGAATGACACGATGTGTTGAACAGGACTGTACAGGGCTGCACTAGAGAAAGAGGAATAGAACTGGCATCAGTTGCATAATGCAGAACGTGCTTTCTCATTTCAAGACAAACACTTTGACTGAGTTTTTCTGACTGTGCTGATGTTTGGCCAAAATGGAAAAAAGAAAGACAGGACACACAGAGAGAGAGGGTGGGCGGGTATGGGCGTGAGAGCAGGGGAAACTAATCCATTGGAAAATGCTGCCGACTGTTGACAAAGAAAGAGCTGAAAACAAAGTGAACTCGGGGAAAAAATCCAGTGGAGCAAATTATATTTCCACTATATTATTATAGGGTAAATAGAGAGGGGGGTATGTGTATGTGCACGTGTACGCGCGCGCGCGCGTGTGTTGTGATTGTGTGTGTGTGTGTGTGTGTGTGTGTGTGTGTGTGTGTGTGTGTGTGTGTGTGTGTGTGTGTGTGTGTGTGTGTGTGTGTGTGTAAGGGGGTGCTCGCGCACTTACATACACGTTCTCTCCTTCTCTCTCTCTCTCTCTCTCTTCTCTCTCTCTCTCTCTCTCTCTCTCTCTCTCTCTCTCTCTCTCTCTCTCTCTCTCTCTCTCTCTCTCTCTCTCTCTCTCTCTCTCTCTCTCTCTCTCTCTCTCTCACACACACACACACACACACACACACAGCAAGACAGAGACAGAGAGACAGACAGATACAGAGAAACAGAGAGAAATAGCAAAGCTAGCACATCTAGGCATGTCAAGTGATATTTGCAGAACGTTTAGATTAAATATCAGATTAAAAAAGGAAAAATAGTAAACACAGACGAGAAAGAATATAGACTACTTCACTAGTCGAGAACAGATCCATATTGAACAGGAAAGAATGCTAAAATATTTTCCATGAATAAAACACAAGCTGTAAAAAATATTGATATAGCAATCGATCATGTAGAAGCACAATAAAATACATTGTGTATGTTTAGTTACAGAATTATTTGTGAACAACTAAGAACTCTAACATCATGAACAGGAAAAAGTCCAATAGTGACAAGACGAACATATAACAACACAAATAAATAACAAGAAAAAACTCAAACAAACCCAAAGCTATAAGAAAAGTACCAGACTACCCTCTACAAGAAAGCCAATGTCGGAAACTTAATTTTTGCTTAACTGGCTGGTTTTGCCTACTTTTGTCCTTCGTTGCTCTCAGTCACGCGATTTCTTATTTTTGAAAAGGATTATTGAGGAACAAAGTAGTGGAGGAAAAACAGAAGGCTGTTTTAATGACTCCTAACTGGGTTAGTGTTTATTTCACCACTTTTTCCTCAATTTTTGAAAAAGATTAGTTCTTATTCAACATTTCGTAGGCACCAGCAACACTAAAAAGATAGTTTGACCTTTTCCGCATTCCTTTTTCTTTTTCTCTCTTAACCCAGTTAGGAGTCATTAAAACATGGCCCACAGAGCTGCTCAGTAATGTCCATCTATTTATGTCGGTCATGTGTCAAAGCTTGGATCTCAGGAAATGGTCTTCATCTCCATTCTGCGATGTTGTCAGTGCGTCATTTAACCCGTCCACCTCTTGTCTTCCTCCCTCAATGACTCCCTACAGAGCAGGGATAGCAAGGCCATTCGATCTTGTGATGCTTACATGATTTTGAAAGGATTAGTGTGACCAAGTTGGCAGGCCATCAACTTGGGTTTTCTTGGTATTGATTCCGTGCCATACTTGTTAAGGTTCTGTTCAGTCTTTTAAATGAACAAGGATGGTAAAGTTCTGTTCATAGCTGATAGGTCATCGTGTCATCTGCAAATTGAAGTGATGGGTTTTATTTCAACGCTGCTAGCAATGATGACATCATCTTCAAGTTTTGCCAGTGATGATGTACACTAAGAATATTATGCTTTAAAATGTTTGGGAGATGGAAGTCAGCCCTGAAGAGCTCCTGCTAAAATGTGGATTTTTTCTCTGAAAACACTGTTTGTTGATACGACCTAGTGCTTTAAAATAAGTTGAATGGTGCCAATCAGCCTCTGCCTATTGTGAGATTAAAACAAAAAAAAAACATAGAGCCTCATGTAGGATTGTCAAAGCCTTTTGAAAGTCTGTAAACCATGATGTAATTTCACAGTGTTCTTCACAGGGGGTGCACAGATTGAAAATGGGGTTGACATAAGTATGTCTTAGATAAATAAAGCCTGTTCTTAAGAAATCGTGGCATCTGCTTACGGCTCCAATTTCTTTTGAATGGTTTTGAGCATTTTATTTTGCTGACATGGCTGATGAAACTGTGTGGTAGCTTCGGCAGTGATGGGGATTTCTCTTCCTTGGAAGAGTGGAGATGGGGATTGCGCCTTAGGCAACGGCCACACCCCAGTGTGTCAGGTGTTGCTAAGATGTCAGTTGGGATTTTTACTATTGCTGCTCCACAAAGTTTAAAAATATCTCCAGGGATTTTGTCAATGCCTGCGGTGTTGCCATTTTGTTTAGTGATTCCCATCATGCTGTGAATTTTCAGTCAGTACTTGGAGGTTACTTGGCATATCTGCGCTGTGTTATCATAGCTTTAAAAAAAAACATATTTTTGTCTATTTTTAAAGGATTGTTTACTTTTGTGAGCAATTGATATTTTTTTGCTCTCAATGGTGATAGATTTTCTTGTTGTTGTTTTTATGAACTCTTTTATTATTTAACGCATTTTCTTTGTGTGTTGTTGTCAAGACATTTTTATGTATTTAGGTTGTTGTTTAAGCTGTTTTTCATTTTGCTTTGTTTTCTGTTGTACCTCTTTCTTCTTCTTCTTCTTCTTCTTCTTCTTCTTCTTCTTCTTCTTCTTCTTCTTCTTCTTCTTCTTCTTCTTCTTCTTCTCCTTTCCTTTTTCTTCTTCTTCTTTCTCCTCCTCCTCTCCTCCTCATCCTCTCCTCTATTCTTCACAGCTAACTAAACTGTTTGGGTCAACATCTTCTGAAGTCCACTTTGTTCAGAAGACTCTCACACTTTTCAGTATTTTATTTCCCAAGGATACTCAAACAGAAGAATACATTGAGGAATGGAAGGGAAAGTCTCTTTTCCAGCGTCTTTATTTTCGTCAGCTTCTCTCACTTTACCATTTTTATTGTCTCTCTTGACTTTACTCCCCTCCCTCCCTCCCCCTCACCTTGTTCTCCTCTGTTAGGTGTATTATTCTTTTGTTGGGAGTGAACGAAACAATAATAACAGGGACAATGAAGGTTTTGATTTTCAGTAAGGAGAGAGGCGCGGAACACAGAAAGTGTTTTATTACTACTCGGGAGTGTGTGTGTGTGTATGTGTGTGTGTGTGTGTGTGTGTGTGTGTGTGTGTGTGTGTGTGTGTGAGGTGGTGCGTGAGGTGTGTATTGTGTGTTGTGTGTCTGGTGTGCATAGAGAGAGTAGAGATGTGAGATGAGAGAGATGTATGGAGAGAGGAGAGTGAGAGAGAGAGAGAGGAGAGAGAGAGAGAGAGAGAGAGAGAGGAGGAGAGAGGGAGAGAGAGAGAGAGAGAGAGAGAGAGAGAGAGAGAGAGAGAGAGAGAGAGAGAGAGAGAGAGAGAGAGAGAGAGAGAGAGAGAGAGAGAGAGAGAGAGAGAGAAATAGAGAGAGACAATAGAGACAGGGAAGATACAGACAGAAGACGGACAGACGACAGAAGACAGACAGACAGCGGAGTGAGAAAGAGACACAGAGAGAGACAGACAGGAGCAGAGAAGAGAGAAATGTGAGGTGGTGGTGGTGGAGTAGATGTGAGTGTATGGGTGTGTGTACGTGTAGTAGTATGTGTTGTGATGTGTGTGTGTGTGTGTGTGTGTATGTGTTGTGTGTTATTTGTGTTGTATGTGTGTATTGATGTGTATGTGTTGTTTGTGTGGTTTTTGTGCGTGCGTGTGGTGTGTGTATATGTATGTGCATGTGTTTGTATATATGTGAGTGTACTGTCTCTGTGTGTTATGTGTATGCATGTGCCGCGCGCGTCGTATATGTGTATTATATATTTATATATATATATTATAATATATATATATTGTGTGTGTGTGTATATGTGTGATGTCAGCAGCATCACCATCACCATCATTGGCATCCTGTATGATGGCCCTGTCACCATCATTATCTGGACAGAGGCCAAAAAATCGATGAGGTTTTACCTTGACACTGCTGAGGGCGAGGGAGTATTGAAGAGGGAAGAAAACGAAAAAGAGAAATTGCCTTGTTGAGTCACAGTGATTACCACTTCATGGCTTTGTTTGTTGTGTGTGTGATCTTTTGCCTACCTGCCTGTCTGTCTGTCTGTCTGTTTGTTTATGTCTGTCTGTTTCCGTCTGTGTGTTAGTGTATTTCTGTATTTATGTCTTTCAAACACACACATATACATGCACGCACACACACGCACGCACACAACATACACAACACGCACGCACACACACACACACACACACGGCGCACACACACACACATTATATACACAATTTCTTTGGAGTTAACATCAGTGCTGACTCCACTCTCCCCACAAGTCTTTTGGATGAGACTGTAAACCAAGGCCCTGTGTGCGAACGCACACAGAACATCTTGCGCACACGTTAAATCCTGTTCCGCTTTTCATAAGAGTAGGCCATTGTATGCCGGTGAGAACAGATGACAAAATTTACAAAACTGCAAACACACAGGGACTGGATGAAAATAAGCACATGAGTGCTTATTCTATTCTTCTCGATGTAAAAGAATAAAGAAAGAAACAAACAAACACATATGATAATATATAAAACAAAAAATGATAAATAAAAAATAACTACATTGGGATAAGCCTTAAACCTAGGCCTCGTTTGCGAACGCACGCAGAACACCTTGCGCACACATTCAAACCCGTTCAACTTTTGACAGAGTAGCCATCTTGTGCCGGTGGAAACGGATGATAAAATTTACAAAACTGTATGCACACGGGGACAGGATGTAAAAAAATGCACACGAGTTCTTACTCCGTTATTTTGATATAAAAGAATAAATGAATAAATACTCTCTCTCTCTGTATATATATTATATATTATTAAATTATATATATATATATTATTATATATATATATTATATATACATATATATATATATATATATATATATATATATATATATATATATATATATTATATATATATCTATAATTGTGTGGGTGTGTGTGTTGTGTGTGGTGTGTTAGTTCCCCTCTCTACATCTGTGTCTGTCTTTGTGACACTTTTATTTTTCTGATCCTTTAAAATATTGAGCAACTGTCACAAACAGTTTCCAACCTGCATATTTCTTTCTCGACATGTTTGTGGCTTTGTTAGCTGTTTTTGCTTAAACCATTTTTTACCTTTCGGTTTTGTTCTCTTAGTTGCGTGTTTGTAACGTGTGCCCATACATCCTTCTCTATGCCCAAACCATCGACGGAATTTTTATTTTATCTTATTTTATTTGAGAGCCCTGAAGTACCTGCTCGATCTGTCCACGTTTACATTCTTTGTCCTCCCACGGTGTAGGGGTGTGCATGTTTTGTGTTGAGTTATGTTGACTTCGCTCATCATTTTCCATTCACTTCAGAGGTGGCAGGCTTATCTCTCCTTATTGACGTGTGGAGTGGTGTGGGTGGAGCGTGTGCAAGCAGATTTATCTCCCATTAGCCTGTTTCTTTCTTTTCGGTATTGCTAACACAAGGCTAGGGGGAGGGGCATATAGCTCAGTGGTCAGAGCACTCGCTTTCCCTAAGCTGAGGTTAAGCAGCATCGAGCGTGGTTACCAAGTGGATGGGTGACCGTTTGTGCACCTTGGCTTTAGTACAGTCCCCCAATTCAACCACCTGTGAATGGGTATCTGCCCTCTTTAGGGTCAGGGAAGGTAAAACGCGAGGGAGAGGAGGTGGGCGCCGCCTTGCTGGCCCCTAGAGAAGCTGAGGTCTCTGATGCCTTGCTCCTCTACGACCATATAGGTCACCCATCCAACTGGTAACCACGCTCGACGCTCCTTGACTTGGGAAAGTGAGCGCTCTGACCACTGAGCTATCCCACCCCCTGTGTACCTTAGAGATCCTTTAATTCATGTCAGGTTAAAGTTAGGCTACAGAAACGCAAAGATACCTAGCATGCATTCTGTATCTGGAAAGAATAGGCTCTGTCAGGTTGAACTTGCCCCAGGAGACAGAGCTTTAAAAGTGGAGTGCAGCGCTTGTGTCTCTGTGATCCGCCGTTGTTCTTACTGCTATTGACGAAGATGAAGTGATGGGGAAGAAACTCATTATCTTTCAAATAAAAAACCACTTCTTTTGAAAAAGCAAATGAAAACAAAAACCACACAAACAGCCTTCAGCAAAGCTGTTTAACTTGTTATGATTGAATTTCTTTTCACGTGCACTGTCTTATTTTTTTTCCTTATTTATGTTTTTGGTCTGGTGGGTTTTTTTTTTTGCTTGGCTTTCAGTTTTTTCGTTTTTGTTTTTATTGGATTGAGGGGGGTTAATTTGGTTTCAATGATTGTTTGTTCCTTCCTAATTGGCTTGTTGTGTGGTTCAGCTGTGGAGCTGTTAGTTAGTGAATCATGCTAATAAACAGATTTGATAGATTGTATTGTATTTATTGATAATACGCCACTATTTTCTGTGTAATTTATTGATTTGCAGACTGAACATTTTTTGATGATTTTGATTTCTTTCAAAAACATACTTTCTGAAAAGGGAGGCATTTTGTGCTACCATTC
>CM060320.1:70687934-70692934 GCA_030674155.1 Stramonita haemastoma | reverse complement strand
TTTTGTTTTCTTTCACTTCTTTCATCATTTTATTTGTTTCTATCCTTTAAAAAATCATTTCTTTTAGAATGTTTTCTTTCTTCCTTTTCTTTCTATTCTCTTACTTTTATTTATCCATTTTTTCTTTGTTTTGTCTTTTCTATTTTGCACTGTGTTTTAGTTCATTCTCTACTGTGGCAACAAAATATTCATTATTTCGTTCTGTGTATTTGTTCTCCTTTTTTGTTTTCTTCATATAAAACCAAAGATGAAAAGTGGGCCATTGTTTTATTATTTGTTTTTCTATATATCTTTGTTCTCTTTGTTCTTTTGAGCTTTCAGTCTTTCTTGTGATAAATGGGACTGTACCAGCCAAAGTGCCTATCCAGATGTGGCATAAAATATATAAATTTGGTAAATGCTGCCAGACTGATTATAAACTTATGGTAGCAACCCTTCCAAAAAAAAGCAAAACAAGACAAACAAAACCAACCAAACAAAAAGAAAACACCATCAAAAAGGAAGTTAACCGAAGATAAATCTGCTTACACATGCCCAACATGCAACAAAGGCTCCACACGTCAATAAAGAAAGATAAGCTTGCAGCCTCTGAAGTTAATTGATAGATGATGGGACATGTCAAGATAACTTAAAGCAAATAATGCACAGGCTTACACTGTGGGAGGACAAAGAAAGCAGACACTGAGCGATAAGGAGACACATTATGGCTTCAAAAACACCCATCAACAGAGGAATTCTGCTTGACAAGGAAGAGAGCACGTTACAAATGCCTTAAAGAAAAGCACAAAACCCAAATGTAACTTAAATGATTTTTTTTAATCTGACAAAGCCACAGACAGGTGCTGAGAAGGAATTATGCAGAGGCAAACTGTTTGTGACAGTTCAGAGAGAGGGGGTGAGAGAGAGAGAGAAAGACAGACATACAGAGGGAGAGAGAGAGAGAGAGAGAGAGAGAGAGAGAGAGAGAGAGAGAGAGAGAGAGAGAGAGAGGGACAGAGGGACAGAGAGAGAGAGAGAGAGAGAGAGAGAGAGAGAGAGAGAGAGAGAGAGAGAGAGAGAGAGAGAGAGACAGACAGACCCAGACAGACAGTCAGAAAGACAGGTAGACAGACAGAAAGAGAGAGAGAGCATAGTATTATATATGTGGATTATTTGCCAATTAGTGAGCCCAGTCTTCGAAAGAAAAACAATCAAAACAGAAAAAATAAAGAAAAGAAAATGAAGACAGTAGATTGTTTCATACTCAATGGCTACTTTTCATCTTTGATTTCATATAAAACCCAGAAGGAAAAAAAAAGATATGAAAAACGCAATAACTAATATTATTTTATGACAGGAGAAAATACCCCTGAATCACAGGCAAGCAAAAGAAAAAATTCAACAAAAGAACAAGTATTAACAAAAGGTATAAAGACGAAATGAAAAGAAAGAAAAGGAAACAAACAACTGAGATTTTAAAAGAAAATGTGTAAAGAGAAAGAACAAAAAGCAAACTAAAAGGATAAAAAGGAACAAAAGAAAAAGGCAAAAAAAATTTAAAGAATAGAAGCAAAAGAAGAAAGAAAAAAGATAAAAAGAAAAAAAAAGAGGAAGGAGAAAAAAAAAAACGATAAAAATAAATAAAAGAAGGCCAAACAAAATGATAAAAAAGAGGATGGAAAAACCAGAAAGATAAAAAGAAGCGAAAGAAGAAGGCAAGAATCAAAAAGATAAAAACAAACAAAAGAAGAAGGAAAAAGCCCAGACAGAAACATTGTGCACATCAAAGAAAAGTAGACTTGGTCAGCAGCCATGACAGATATCCAAAGCTAACAGGGCACCACCTCACCCCCCCCTCACCCCCCAACCCCCCCCCCCCCCCACCACCACCAAGTGTCATAAACCCGGTGAGGCCACAATGAGAGCAACATCCCAGACGAAGCCCCATCTTGACATCAAAGGGACAGGAATGGACACAGCTCTCTGAACTTGGGGTGGTGTATGGAAATTCCAATATAGATCATGCGTATTGTCTTTGCTGTTTGGGGAAGGAGGGGACGACAAAGAATGAAAGCTTTGTTGGATGGAAAATGAGCTAGGGAGAATGAGAAAGTGTTCTTTGGTGCAGAGAATATGATAGATTGTTCAATAGTGTGGAGAGATTGATAGATTGTTCAATAGTGTGAGGAGAATTATAAAGGATTTGTACTCAGGACTGCTAGGGCCAATATCCATTTTTAATCTTCATCTTTGTTGCTATTTTTGCTTTGTTTATTTGTTTCCTGCACAGTCATATAGATGTCTGTGGTCTGCCTTTAGACCTGGTTTTTATCTGCTAATTTTTTGTTGTTGTCTGTTACTGATCCCCATTTTCTGCCCCTATCAGCAGAAACATGTATCATACCTTAAAATCCTGACTGCATAATTGTCTTAAGAGTTTAATTTCAACTGAACTATGTTTGAGACTATCACAGCTCCAAGCTGTATTTCTCAGAAGCTGTTACAGAGTCAGAAGTTAGCTATTTCAGCCACCACAAAGCATCATTTTTTTCTCCTTCATTTTATTCCTTATTTCATTGGATCAAGTACTGGCTGCCTTGAAAATCTATTCTTCTCGTGCAGGGTTCTCATCAATAGAGTGCTAGAGACTCCTGAGATAAGTCAAGTCTGCCCTCAACACTCCAAAAACCACTCCATCAACCAGAGTGGGAACCGACATGATTGTCAAACAGGGACTGCTGTGACCAAGACTGGGAGAATACATTCATAAAGAAGGGAGCACAAGTTGTGAACCAGTGTCTCTGTGTTTGCTTCAAGATGTTACTGATTTAGATATCATTCAACACTCTAGAGATGGGATAGCTCAGTGGTCAGAGCACTCACTTTCCCCAGCCAAGGTTAAGCAGCATCCAGCGTGGTTACCAATTGTTTGGGTGACTATATGGGCACCTTGGCTTCAGTACAGTCCCCCAGTTCACCCAGCTGTAAAAAGGTACCTGCCTTCTTTGGGGTCAAGGAAGGTAGATCAGCGAAGGAGAGAAGAGATGGGCGCCGCCCTCAATATGCTGGCCCCTAGAGAAGCTGGGGTCTCTGATGCCTCGCTTTGCTACGACAACATAGGTTATGGTACACAGTCACCTTTGCCTTGAGTTCAACACTCCCAAGCACCTGAATAGTTGGTGAATGTGTCAAACAGATGACCAAAGACAGAGGACAGAAGTAAACATCACTGCACCAGGGAAGCAGAAGCTGTGCAGAAACTTGCTTTCTCACTTCTAAAGCGGAAACTGAGGCTGAATCTTTGAAATCGGTGCTGGCATCGTGCCAAATTCTGAGTATGAAAAGAGGAGAGACTACTGGATTTGGGCTGTATATCATTACCAAGTAGCTGTAAAGAATGTGTTGAGTATAAACACAACTTACAGGGAAAAAAACAACTGGATGCAACTGGAAAATTCAGAGAAAACACACACAGACAGACACACACAAATACACAACATACACATGCACACACAAACACACACACACACAAAACACTTACATATTTACACCCCACACCCACAAACACTTACATATTTACACACACACACACACACACACACACACACACACACACACACACACACACACACACACACACACACACACACACACACTTACATATTTACACACCCCCCCACACACACACACACACACACACACAGATGTCAGGGATGAAAGAAGGAAACATTTATGCATTTCAAATAAGAAATATAGTTTTAGAAAAAGGGACATAAAGCCTGATAAAATGGAATCATAGACGGCCTTATTTTTCAGAAAATGTACTTTTGACGGATATCGAAAGTCATGACAAAACTGTTCAATCAGTCACTTAAACAGATGTGACGGAAAATATTCATAGCACAATCTGTCAGATCTGTTTATTTGCATAACGATGTACAAATAACACAATCAAGAGCTCAAACTACAGCAAAAACAAATTGAATAGAATAAAAGGATAAAAACATTCATAGAAAACAATGCAGAGACCTCTAAATTAAAAAATACAAACCAAACTGACATTGAAGCAAATACAAAATAAAAAAGAAAAGAGAAAAAAAAAAAAAAGACAGCGGAGCACACGACAAGAATGTCAATAACAACAAGTTAAACTGCTTAGCTTACGGCTGTTTGTCTCTTTCTGCTGTTCATCGCTCTTTCACCAGTTTTTCTTGTTCTGAAAATAATTAGTTTCTTCTCCAACGCTTCATCTTCGTAAATAGTAATAAAAACAACACTTCGAATCTTTGTTTCTCGTCTTCCTCTTGTTTTGTTCATGCAGCTGTTGTTGTTGTGTTGTTTCTGTTGCTGTTGTTCTTTTTTCTCTTTTTCTTCTTTTTTCTTTGCTGCAGGAAGTGAAGCATATTTTATATAAGCATTTGTTAAGCAGTTTCAAGAAAGGGTCTCATGCTTTTGTATATTTTTTGTCTCAAGTTTATTTGACTTAAGAGACAGTCTGTGTGTCATATTGCATGCCCAAAACAGACGATTTCCTTGAGAAATGGAACTAAAAAGTCCCTTTTTCTCATTCTAATTCTCGTCCATATTTTTTAATTATTCTAGGTATTTTGTCCTCTCTTCTTTCTTTTCTTACCTTTACCATTGACTCTTTTGTCTCAAAGACCTATAATATAATAATGAATAATAATGATAATAATGATGATGATGATGATGATGATGATGATGATGATGATGATGATGATGATGATGATGATGAGATGATGATATAATAATAATAATAATAATAATAATAATAATAATAATAATAATAATATAATAATATAATAATAATAATAATAAATAATAATAATAATAATAATAATAATAATAATAATAATAATAATAATAATAATAATAATAATAATGGGGCTGTGGGCCTATATGGTAACATTCTGATGGCTTCTGCAACGATACTGCAACCATTCGTATCGGTGATTGCCTTTCCAATGGATCATTCCAGCGACATGGAGAAGGGGGTCTGC
>CM060320.1:70672934-70682934 GCA_030674155.1 Stramonita haemastoma | reverse complement strand
TTTGTTTTTGGAATATGCCATTGGGGATGAACACATTCCTTTTTTTTAAAATTCTTTTATATCGAGGATAAGGGAATAAGCACTCATGTGCATATTTACATTCAGTCCCCGTGTGTTTGCAGTTTTTTTTTAAAATCGTATCATCTGTTCCAACCGGCACACGATGGCCTACTCTTACGAAAAGCGGAATAGGATGTAACGTGTGAGCAAGATGTTCTGCGTGCGTTCGCACACGGGGCCTAGGTTTACAGTCTCATCCGAAGGACTTTTGGGGAGAGTGGTGTCAGCACTGATGCTAACTCCAGAAGCTATCCCGTCCCCCTTCCTAGCATTCTGGTCAGCCACTTTAGTCTACCTGATAAAAGTTGTGTCCCGTGTTCTTTTTAGTCACATAATGTGATGTATTTTGGCTTCTTTCCATGGCAACACACGAAACAATATGTATAAAAGTAAGAAGAAGAAAAGCATACAAGGAAGTTTAAAGTGTGATTCATGATGCGCATGTAACAGAGGCCACAATGAGGATGAAGAAAAAAAAAGATCCACTCTCACATGAAATGCGTACGTACTTATTTGTGTGCTGCGTGTATGGGTAAAAGGCGTGTATAGGTAAAGGTAAAGGTGTCCTATAACCTACGTGGTGGTAGGGAAGCGAGGCACCAGAGACCTCAGCTTCCCTAGGGGCCAGCATAGGGCGGCGCCCATCTCCTCTCCCTAGCTACTTTACCTTCCCTGACCCTAAAGAGGGCGGGTACCCATTTACAGCTGGGTGAAATGGGGAGGGGTCGGGGGGCTGTACTGAAGCCTAGGCGCGCAAAGGGTCACCCATCCAACCGGTAACCACGCTCGATGCTGCTTAACTTTAACTTGGGGAAGGGAGCGCTCTGACCACTGAGGTTTCATGCGTGTATGGGATCAATTTGATCTCCTACCGATAATTCCGCTGTACCTGCCCCCGTTTCGATTTGACACTGGGTCATGTTTTGCTCAGGGCAAACCACAGACGTTGTAGTCTCCATCTCACATTTATGTCTCAGTGGATCACTGTTTAATATTTTGTTTGAGTGTATTTGTTTTGTTTCTTGAAGGTAGGGGGTGGAGAGGTAGGGTAGGTTAACATGCTGTCATGGACTGTGCCTGCCATGACTTCAGTTAAACCACACCTTTTTTCCGTTATTCAGTATCCCCATTATCTTCTATGATTTCTCAATATCGCATATTTGCGGCTGATGTCTGCCCCTGACTGCTGTTTAAGCTTGAAGTTCTCATCCATCATGATCTATGTCTTCATTACTTTTAGTGGTCAAACCTTTTATTTTTTTTACTTGAGGTAGCCCTCTATACACAAAGGTCTGAACATGCAACCCTAAGTTTTGTCATGAACTATCTTCCGGGTTGGAAACCTTTGACGAGGAGTGTGAGAACGAAAATGAAAGACAGCTTGGGATCAGCTATCAACACTCTTTACCTGCTTCCATTGGTTAGAAATGGCTGGAAGCCAAAAGGTGTTAAAATCAGTTAACATACTACGAACTACTACGAACTACTACGAACTACTACTACCACTACTACTACTACTACTACTACTACTACTACTACTACTACTACTACTACTACTACTACTACTACTACTACTACTACTACTACTGTGGTGTAATATAAAATATATGTATATATAAACTTGTATAACAGGCAATTTTCTTCCTGTTTCTTTCATAACCTTTTGATAACAGCTTTGCTAGGTCACAATACTATCAACTATAGAATTATTGTAGACGCGACTGCTAGTTGTAAATCATAAAAAGTGTTGTGCTGTAAGCAGCCTCTGAGGATGAAGCTTCAACCAACACCTATACCTCTCAGAATTCTCCTTCAGGTGCTAAAAGTGGAGTCAGGTCAGGCTGAAGGCATTGTCGTATTTGGATAGTGCCTCAGATGATGTTTTTGAAAGATTGTATTTTCTAGTTGTTTTTTTTTTAAATCTTATTGTTGTTCTATGCTTGTTTAAAAAAAAATTGATGTCATTTAAAAGTTACTTTGTTAGCTGTAAAATGCTACCTGCTACTCATATGTATATATATATATATATATATATATATATATATATATATATATATATATATATATATATATATAATCTTACATATATTATATATTGAGAGAACAATGACAATAAAGGAATTTGTGCATTATGAACAAAACAGCCTTCTAGAAAGATGGCTAATTTCACTAAACAACGAATACAAAGCAGAATATGAGCAAAAACAGAGGAAAAAAACTGAAAACAAACACATAAGAGTCAGAAAAGAATAAGTCTTATCATAATATAAAAAAAAAATATTCAAGTGCCCCCAATGCATCTTTGATCTCATAGAAAAAAAAACAGAGACAAAAAAAGAAACACACGAAAAATGAAGCAATAAGTATGCCACTACAGCAGGAGAAAAAGAAAGTAAGAGAATGAAAAACAAAAGTACCCAAAAATAAAACACGTAAAGAAGTAAACAAAGGAATAAAACAGATAAAAAATAACCCCAAACAATCCTAAAGAAGAAACAAATAAAAGAAACAAAAAAATGGGCAAGAAGCAGACAAAAGCAGCCTAGGCTTCAAAGACAATGAGGCAATGGTCAGCAGTCAGGGCAGGCACTGAAAGCCAACACACCAGCATTATAAACAACCCCATCCACCCGCCAGATCGATACCCAATAAATCCAGTGACGTCACAAAGGCCCAACCAGCCCAGACCCCGGGCAGCCATCTTGACTTCAAAGGGAGTGAATGCCACACAGTCCTTTGACCTGGAAACACTTTGGAGTTTTCAGAATGGATTCTGTGTATTGCTTGTTCTCTGTGGTGGGGAGAAAACAAAGGACAGAACCTTTGTTTGTCGGGGGGTATAGAGCTGGTGAGAACTGTAGATTGTTCAGTGGAGTGAAGAGAATGATCCACTGATTCAAAGAGACAATTAACAGATTTGTTCAATAGAGCGGAGAGAATCATAGATTTGTTTAATGGATTGTTTTTTTTTTCTCAATTCTTTTTTTGTCAAAGCTAACTGGTGT
Source organism: Stramonita haemastoma (assembly GCA_030674155.1). Taxonomy (NCBI): domain Eukaryota; kingdom Metazoa; phylum Mollusca; class Gastropoda; order Neogastropoda; family Muricidae; genus Stramonita; species Stramonita haemastoma. Next base: position 70,679,869 of record CM060320.1, on the reverse strand, counting down.
GTTTGGATCTTCATCAACACTGTTATGTTTCATAATGCTTTTAAACTATGTTCTGGAATTACATGAGGAATTTCAAACATTCTAAGAGAACAGAAAACAGAAAAGGAAGAAAACAAAAACAACCACATCCTCTATTTGCCTATTATTGTATACCCTTGTGTTACCTGTAACGTCAATATCGAACTTTTATTCTTAGAGGTAAAAAGGGTAAAGGTGTTCCCCTAAATTTTTCAGTCGTAGGTATAGGGGAACGAGGCATCGGAGACCAGCTTTTTCAGGGGCCAGCATATTGAGGGCGGCGCCCATCTCCTCTCGTACTGAAGCCAAGAGGCACAAACGGTCACTGATCCATTTGTAACCACGCTCGATGCTGCTTAACCTCAGCTTGGTGGAAAACGAGTGTTCTGACCACTGAGCTATCCTGTCCCTTTGTCAGAACTTACTTATAGCCAATCTCAGGGCAACAGCAAAGGAAACATGACAGAAATGAAAACATGGAAATATCATCAGCGGTTAAAATGGCAATAACAGGTAGGTTTACCTAGACGGGGGCGGGATAGATCAGTGGTCAGAGCGCTCGCTTTATCCAGGTCAAAGTTAATCAGCATCAAGCGTGGTTACCAGTTGGATGGGGGACCGTTTGCCCGACTTGGCTTCAGTACAGTCACCCAGTGTACCAAGCTGTAAAGGGGTACCTGCCCTCTTTAAGGTCATGGAAGGTAAAGCAGCGGGGGAGAGGAGATGGGCGCCGCCCTCAATATGATCGCCCCAAGAGAAGCTGAGGTCTCTGATGCCTCACTCCCCTACGACCATATAGGTTATGGGACACCTTTACCGTTACCTTACACCACAACCTATCATTGTGGCAAAGACCGCAGGGAATGCATTATCAGCTTAAAGCATCAGCGATTGTAAAATAAAAAATACCAACAGCCTAAAAACACAAAATTGTTCCATTGTCCTTATCTTTGAACTTTTTGATTGATGCGAGTATCAGTCAAGGATGTCCAGCACCTGAATATTTGATGACTGTGTCATTTAGATGCCATGATGTTCTGCACAAAAATGCCAACACTTACATCACAAAAACAAAAACTGTATGCAGGTTGTAGCATACAGGACATGTTTTCTTATCAGAAGATTGAAAAACAACAAACAACATTGGCTATCTTTTTTTAAATACTGGGCTGGTAGGTTGCCAAACGAAAATAAGTTTTATGTGTTTTTGTGTGTATGTGTGTGTATTTGTGTATTTGTGTATGTATGTGTGTTTGTGTGTGTGTGTTGTGTTGTGGTGTGTGTGTGTGTGTGTGTGTGTGTGTGTGTGTGTGTGTGTGTGTTGTGTGTGTGTGTGTGTGTGTGTGTGTGTGTGTGTGTGTTGTATGTTCCAAAAAAGAGAGAGAAATCGATATGGAAAATGCTACTACAGTCTTGTCATACGGAAAGCGTTAAAAAGAAACACTTTGGAAGAGAAGGAACTTAGGAGAAAGAAAGGATAAATACAGGCAGAAGTGCACACATACACACCCACTCACACCACACACCCCCACACACCACACCACACCCACACAATCAATAAAGAGAGAGAGAGAGAGAGAGAGAAGAGAGAGAGAGAGAGAGAGAGAGAGAGAGGAGAGAGAGAGAGAGAGAGAGAGAGAGAAGAGAGAGAGAGGCTGACAGACAGACAGACAGACAGACAGACAGACAGACAGACAGACTAGACAGAGAGACAGACAGACCGACCGACAGAGGAAGAGAGAGAGAGAAAGATAGAGACAGAGACAAAGGGAAAAAAGAGAGATGGGAGGTAACCATACACACACTCAAGGGGAAAAACGTGTGTATAGGCAGTAAATCAAATAAGTAAAAGTGAGCAGAAAATGTAAAATAAAAAAGAAAGAAAATTTGACGATGAAACACAAGGTAAAGGTAGTATTGATCCACATAGCAATAAATCGTGTACAAGCGCAATAAAATAAGTCATGTACGTTTATGTGAAAAAAATGATAAGTAAATGTATACACTGACAGTTCTAGAAACACCTCAAGAGATACTAAACAAATAGAAAACAGCACCAATAAAATATAACATACAATATCAACAACCAAATCTAACGACACAAAATAAACAAGAGCAACAACGACAACAACAATAACAACAAACCCCAAGAACAATAGAAAATAAAAACAAAACTGAGAGAGAGAGAAAACAACAAACCGCCCACGGCAAGAAGTAAAGTAATAGCAAGTTATATTGTTTAGTGTGTTCTTTTTTTTTCTTTGTTTTTTTTCTTTTTATATTAATTTGTTGCTTTCCTTCCAGTTGTTATTTTTCTTTCTTTTTTTAACTTTGAAGATAATTAGTTTCTTCTCAACCGCTTCATCACCAAACAACAACAATGAAAATAATTATTTCGGACTTTTTTTGTTTTGCTTCTCCCTCTTCCCTTTTGTTCTTGTTGCTCTTCATAGCTTCCTGGTCTTAGAATCGCTGCTGTTCTTGTCTTTGTCAATGTTGTTGTTGCTGGTGGTGGTGGTGGTGGTGGTGGTGGTGATGGTGGTGTTGGTGGTGTTTCGTTGTAGTTGTAGGTGATTTTTTAAAATTAAATTCTGTTCATACTTAGTGGTATTAGTATCTTTTTTTTTTTAAATTATGTTCATATTTAGTGGTATAAGACTAAGAGAGAGAGAGAGAGAGAGAGAGAGAGAGAGAGAGAGAGAGAGAGGAGAGAGAGAGAGAGAGAGAGAGAGAGAGAGAGAGAGAGAGAGAGGAGAGAGAGAGAAGAGAGAGAGAAACACTGAACACTAACATTGTTTAATTTACATTGACCTTAGGCCACATTACACTTTCAGGGTCAATGAAGTATAACTTCTCGTAAACTTTGATAAGGCTTTGCCATGATATCTTGGCGTGTGCTCAACACAGTACACTATTGAAAATGTATGTTCCGAAATCATGAGAGAGACATACAGAGACAGAGAGCCAGAGAGACAGAGACACAGAGAGAGAGAAAGAGACAGAGAGAGACAGAGAGAGACACACAGAGAAACACACAGAGAAAGCGAAAGAAAGAGAGGGAGAGAGAGAGAGAGACAGAAACAGAGACAGAGGAGAGAGACAGAGAAACAGAGACAGAGACACACAGAGAGAGAGACACAGACAGAGAGACAGAGAGCTGTGATGTCAGCGCACCACTGTCATTGGTGTCTTCTATGATAGCCCAGCCACTGTCATCAGTTGGACAGCTACAACAAAAAATCGATAATTTTTCCTGGGCAGTTTTACCGAGGGGGAGGCAGCAAGGAAAGGGGACGGGGAGGAGGGGGTGAAAAGATGAAGTGCTGTGTTGAGTTATAAAGGAACATGAATTCTTTATGGACGTGTTTGTCTTATCAAGTTCTTTGTCTTTCTGTCATGTCTTTTCTGCTCTCAAACACACAGATACACAGACCTAGATGCAGACATACCGACACAGAAACACAGATACAGACACACAGACAGAAAGACAGACAGAAAGACAGACACAGACACACAGACACACAGACACACAGACACATATACACACATGCGCGCGCGCACACACACACACACACACACACACACACACACACACACACACACACACACACACACACACACACACACACACACATACACGCAAATATACATGCACATTCAGATGCATTTATTATACTTACTCTCTCTCTCTCTCTCTCTCTCTCTCTCTCTCTCTCTCCTCTCTCTCTCTCTCTCTCTCTCTCTCTCTCTCTCTCTCTCTCTCTCTCTCTCTCTCTCTGTCTGTCTGTCTGTCTGTCTGTCTGTCTGTCTGTCTGTCTGTCTTTCTGTCTTCCTTTCTTTCTTTCTTTCCTTTCCTTTCCTTTCCTTTTCTCCTTTATCATTCATTTATCCTCCACTTCCTTATCCTTTTTTCTCTGCCTATTTCTTGTACTAGCATCCCCCCCCCACCTCTGAAGGTGTTAAACATCTGTCGTCAACAGTGCCCACCCCCATTCTTCTTTCTTTCCCAGCAATCTTTTCTTTCTTTCTTTGCTTTTCTTTCTTTTCGTGGTCTGCTTCCTTGTGCATTGTTCTGTTTTCTTCTCTTTCTTATTTTCTTAATGTTTTATGTTTGCTTTATTTCTTAGCCGCCCACAGCAATTTTTTCCAAACCATAAATCGTCCGCTCTATTTTTCAACTTGCAATGGGGAACGAAATAGCCTGGTGGTCAGAGTGTTGCGCTCGTGATCTGCTAACCTGGGTTCAAATCTCGTTCAAGAGAAGTTTTCGTCTGGAGTTAACATCAGTGCTGATTCCACCCGCCCAAAAGTCTTTCGGATGAGACTATAAACCGAGGTCTTGTGTGTGAACGCACGCAGAACATCTTGTGCACACGTTAAAACCCGTTCCGCTTTTCGGACGAGTAGGCCATTGTGTGCCGGTAAAGACAGATGACAAAACTAACAAAAACTGCAAACACACTGGGACTGGATGTAAGAATAAAGGAAACGCATGAATGCTTATTTCATGATCTTGGAAATAAAAGAATAGAAAAAAAATAATGAAAATAAATAATGTCCTAACTTACAGGCTTAGCTTTAATATTTTTTCTCTTCTTTTTTAAGCAAAGTTGGGCTGTGTCTATCAGTTAGTGTTAGACCCCCTCAGGCCTGCCTAGTTCTATTGATGTTTGCTATTTGTCTCATGCTCTGTGCCAGTTTTATGTAGATTACGCCCTAACATATAGACAAACAGATACAGGCATAAGCACCTGCGTGAGCGCGCGCGCGCCGGACACACACAGTCACACACACAAACACACACACACGCACACACACACACACACATACACACACACACACACACACACACACACACACACACACACACACGCACGCACACACACACACACACACACACACACACACACACACACACACACACACATATCTGATATCACTGAGAGTTGGAAAATGTCGAATTATAAAAACAAACAAACAACACAAACACACACACACAAACACACATACACACTCACGGACGCACGCACACACACACACACACACACACACACACAACACACACACACACACACACACACACACACACACACACACACACACACACACACACCCCACACACACACGTGTGTGTGTGTCTGTGAATATTTTCACCAGCCCTGTACTTCATCACCAACAAGAAAACATGTTTCTACAAAGTATGTCTGAATAACACACACAGCATACATACTTCCCAACTTCATCAAAAGGCATTGTTACTACCACCTGTGAAGAATTCTAGCACTTAGAGTTACATCGTAGCGACATTGCCATTGTTCACGAAATTAAAAAGGTAAAGAAAAAAAATAGGTGAACCACTTTATTAGCTTAAAAGTTTGAGAGCATTTTCACTTGTTAACCTACTTTCTTTGTTATGAAGATACAGTTTCCCCGTTCTGGTTTAATTGTTAATTGAATCCTACTTTTGGCTCCACCATATAAGTGGTGAGATAGCTATCTAGTGCCTCCCCCCCAAAAAAAAAAAAATAAATAAATAAATAAAAAAGAAATCCTTTGGATGAGACTATAAACCGAGGCCCGTTTGCGAACGCACGCAGACCATCTTGCGCACACGTTAAGCCCTGTTCCGCTTTTCGTAAATGTAGGCCATTGTGTGCCTGTGGGAACAGATGACAAGATTTACAAAACTACACACACACGGGGACTGTGTAAAAAAAAAAAAAAGCACATGACTGCTCATTCCATTATCCCCGGAATAAAATAATAAATAAATGAATTGGATGATGTGGGCATTGATGTAAACTACATGAACATCATGAACGTCCTGAACGACATGAACGTCATTCGGACGAGACTCGAAACCGAGGCCCCGTGTGCGAATGCACGCAAAACATCTTGCGCACACGTTAAAATCCCGTTCCGCCTGTCGGAAGAGTAGGCCATAGTGTGCCGGTAGGAACGGATGACAAAATTATAACAAACCAGCATGCACACAGGTGTCGTGTTTAGACACCATCCCTGAAGAAAAATCGGGGAGTTGGAGTCCCAGAGCGGCTCGGGGCTGTAGGTATATGGCAACGTTCTGGTGGCTCCTGCGACGGTATTGGAACCATTCGTATCGGTCATTGCTTTTCCAATGGATCATTCCAGTGTCGTGGAGAGGGTGGGTCTGCTGCATGGGTAACAGCTTGCCCTCCATGCATACATGCCCAGGCATTGAGCTCTAAAGACTAGAGCGCAACTCCATAGTCTTCCGAGACTGATGGGTGCCTACTAAATGAATTGATTGAAAAAATAAATAAAATAAGTGTTGTGCTCATGATCTGATGGCCTTGGCTAGAGCCTCCGCCTAGAAAATCGTTTAAGATTATTTTGTTCATAAAGTTTACATCAATGCCAACTCCACTACCCCAAAAAGTCCTTCGGATGAGACTATAAATCGATGTCCATTGTGCAAAATGGCTAAGGACATCTTCCACGTAAGTACACGTTAAAACCTGTTCCACCTTTAGGAAGATTAGGCCACTTATTGTCACTAGGATCAGAGGACAAAAATAGGGTAAAAATAAAACTCCCATGTACACTGATGTTGTTTTTAGTCATTAACTCTGAAGTCAGAATGCGCGCGCATGCGTGTGTGTCTTCGTGTTAACGTCTATCCACTAACAAGTGATTTTAGACTAGAGAAAGGAAGGAGGTGATAGAAGTGAAATATAAGTGTGTTTGCTTGTTAAGTTGAATGAATGATTTGAAAAAAACAACAAAAAAACACCTGACCATGAGAAAATCATTTAAGTGCACATACAAAAGAAGACAAAGGAAAAAAGATAAACTTGGGTAAGCTCGCATGCATATGTGTGTGTGTGTCTGTGTGTGTGTCTGTGTGTGTGTCTGTGTGTGTGTGTCTGTGTTGTGTG
>CM060320.1:70660434-70665434 GCA_030674155.1 Stramonita haemastoma | reverse complement strand
TTTAAAAGATAAGGAACAATTCGATGCCATAGTGTATGAACATATTCCGTATTTTCTAGAGATTGAGAACCAGATACACTGAACAAGGAGTATAACTATGACAATGATAATAATGATAGTGTGTCTGTGTGTGTGTGTGTGTGTGTGTGTGTGTGTGTGTGTGTGTGTGTGTGTGTGTGTGTGTGTGTGTGTGTGTGTGTGTGCTTGTGTATGTGTGTGCTGTCCTCTGTTATCTCCCCCTCCCCCCCTTAAAATAGTGAAGTTATTGCAGCAGTACTAGAAGTCAATGCATGTGGACAATATATCAGATCTCTATCTAGAGGCGTGCAGAGAAAAAGGAGAAACATATTTCAGCAGCATGTAGTGGGGACCGTTTGTTATCAGATGTCTTTTCACCCTCCCACCACCCACCACAAAATGGAGGCTTTGGTTCCAGCTTTTTTGTCACACAGGAAGTCGTTTAGTGTGCTTCTGGTACAAGGTAATTACATGCTCACTTATCAAGGGTTAGGGACTCTTCACATTAAAAGTCTTCCATGCATAATGGGGTGCGAGGACAAAAATCTGTAAACAGCCATTACTATTGTTTGTTTTTCAGCGGTTTTAGTCTTAAATCTTCCTTCCTCCAAAGTAACGTTTTATTCCATACACATCATTCCTTATACGTTGCCCCATGTCTGTAAAGAAATATATTTTTGGTCGGTTCATAGCCTAGATGTTTTCTCATTTCTGTACACCATATCATTCATTCATTCATTCATTCATTCATTCATTCATTCATTCATTCATTCATTCATTCATTCATTCATTGTTTCATTTATTCATTCATTTATTCCTTCCTTCATTCATTCATTAGTAATTCGTTCGTTTATTGTTTCATTCACTGTTTCATTCATTCATTCATTCATTCATTCATTCATTCATTCATTCATTCACTCTTTCTTTCTTTCTTTCTCTTCTTTCTTTCTAAGCTGTACTACATCATAATATGAACAACCTCAATGACGACATCTCCCATCTTTATTTCTTCCTTTCTTCTCTAAGCTCTTCCCTCCTCCTCCTCCTCCCTCCACAAACTTTCCGACACTCGGTATTAGAAATAAATAAAACATTCATTTGCACAAATCCTGCAGAACTCACCTCTAAATTCACATCACTAAAAAAAAAGCACTAAAAAAGCGGCTTGGGGGGGGGGGGGGGGAGAGGAGGGGCAAGGTAGAGGTCTGGAATGGTCACTTCTCTCTCTCTCTCTCTCTCTCCTCTCTCTCTCTCTCTCTCTCTCTCTCCTCTCTCTCTCTTCTCTTCTCTCTCTCTCTCTCTCTCTCTACTCTCTCTCTCTCTCTCTCTCTCTCTCTCTCTCTCTCTCTTCTCTCTCTCTCTCTTCTCTGCAATTAACCGCAAAAGTCTCTCAGGGCTGCTGTGTACACATCTGCCCCCCTCCCTGATTAGTTCAGGGCCCACACCCCAGGGGCCTCAGCACAGAAAGCCAGGCAGACGTACAGACAGGCAGTTTTCTCCCCTCACCCCCCCCCCCCCCTCCCTGATTCTTCTTCCTTCCTCCTCCCAAAGGTATTTGCTTCCAATGGGCTCTGGCACTTAGATGGGGGATAATGTATGGATGGTCAGTCAAAGGCCCCCAAAGTCTGGCTGATTCTCTGCTTGTTATTGCCCATCAGTCTTCTTGGGGTGTACTTTTACAACACATCTCCTGTTGTTTTTGTGTGTTCAAAACAGGATGTCTTGCTTGCCCCTTTAGACAACCAATTGAGATGTTTGCCATGTTGCTGGTGAAGAAGCTTCACCTGGTGTCGGTGAAGATCTGTGTTTAGTACACATGGGACTTCTGGATTCCATGACATTGAGGCAGACCAAGGAAGAGATGGGAGGACAACATCAGCGAATGGACAGGCCTAGAACTCAACAAACCCCTGAGAAAGGCAGAACAGAGAGAGGAATGGAGGGAACTGGTTGACAAGTCTTCAGAGAGATAGATAGAAAGATAGATCGATAGATAGATTGATCGATAAATAGATCGATAGATAGATAAATAGATAATAGATAGATAGATAGACAGACAGACAGACAGACAGACAGACAGACAGACAGACAGACAGACAGACAGACAGATAGAGAGATAGAGAGATAGAGAGATAGATCTTATTTGAGAAATTTGAATCTTTGTGGAAGAACAGAAAAAGGTAGCCAGAATATAAACATGCATCTTTGAATAAGTGTTTAGGCATTCTGCTTTGCTACCCTTGTTTTAGCATAAAATATAATCAATAAGCTTCTTTGTGCTTTGGTTTCAGAAATATCTGCATATCTTTTTGCCAGAACACGAAAAATGGTTAGGTCACAAAGTTAATAACAAATTTCTTATTCCTTCTAGATATTTCTTGTTTTTGATCAAAACTTTCTACAGCTTTTTTCACGTGCACGACAATCCTTATTATTGTTAAAAGCAAGGTAAAGAAGCTACGCAAATCAAAGATGAAGCTAATATCTCTACCTAGAGATAATCCTGAAAGGCTAATTAGAACTATTGAATAAACAAACCAACTTTATCTCCTTTCAAGAACTGAAACTGCATTCACCTCAAGCAAATTTTTATGGAACTTACATGTTTTGTTTTATTTCTTCTTCTCTTCTTCTTCTTCTTCTTCTTCTTCTTCTTCTTCTTTCTTCTTCTTCTTCTTCTTCTTCTTCTTCTTTCTTCTTCTTCTTCTTCTTCTTCTTCTTCTATTCTCCTCATCCTCCTTCTTCCTTATCTCCATTGGGATTCACAGGGGCACCACACTAAAGAGCCGTCTACCAACTTCCCCCATCCAAGTCACTTTACAAAACCTTTCAAACCATTTCACCACAGAATGTTGTTGGATGAGCAAACAACGACCAGTTTTAAAAACCTTCCTAATTTGCTAGATACCACAGATAGCAGGCAATTAGAAAAAAAAAAAACTTAGTATCTTCAAGACACCTAAGATACAGAAGCTGGAGATCCCTCTACACTCTTTTAGCTCAGGAGACAAGATGCCTGCCTGCTCTGGTGTTGACTCCCACCCTCCTCAGAAGCCTGGCTGCTTAATCCTGCTCTCCAGGGTCCCCAACCAAATGTTTCCCTCTCCTCACTAACACAAACTACCCTGCTTCCTTTCATTAGCTCCAGATACATCCCTCCCTCCCTCCATCCCCTCCCTTAAGATTTTCTGTAGAGAAACCATGCAGAGATACAGACAGACAGACAGACAGACACAAACCAGTCTCCTTTCCTTCCTCCTGTATTGTAAGTTCTCTCTCTGTCTGTCTGTCTGTCAGTCTGTCTGTCTGTCTGTCTGTCTGTCTGTCTGTCTGTCTGTCTGTCTGTCTGTCTGTCTGTCTCTCTCTCTCTCTCTCTCTCTCTCTCTCTCTCCTCTCTCTCTCCTCTCTCTCTCTCTCTCTCTCTCTCTCCTCTCTCTCTCTCTCTCTCTCTCTCTCTCTCTTTCTCTCTCTCTCTCGCTCTCTTTCTCAACCCCCCTCTCTCTTTCCCTCTCAATTTTTCTCTCTCGCTCTCTCTCTTTTCCCTCTCTACCTCCCCCCTTATCTCTCTCTCTCTGTGAATAGTTATTTTTTCCTGTTTTGGCTGTGGACGTGAGATGGGTGTTGCTGATTGGTTGTCAAGGCCAGAGGTCTGCGCTGCCTGAGCGTGGGTTGGTTGATAAAGCAGCGGTATGCAAATGAGGTCTGGGTGTTGAGTGTGATGTTTTTGGAATACATCTTCACTTTAGCTTGTTTTTGGCTTTTCTGTTGGTCTAGGTTGTTTGTTTTGTTGTGTTTTTTTGTGTTTTTTTGGCCATGAGTGTTTTTGATATTGTGTGTAAAAATAAATGTTACTGGTTTTGAAATTCATTTCAATTAATGTTCATTTGCAGCCAGTCTTTGGAAATATGTTTTTAAAACACACAGCGTTTTTAAAGCTGTGAGTGTTGTTAATATTGTGTGTAGATTAAAGATTATTATTTATGGAATATATTTTAATTGTTGTTTATTTGCAGCAAGTCTTTGAAAGCATGCTTCTAAAACACACGTACGTCTTTAAGGCTATGAGTGTTGTTAATAGTATATATAAATTAAAAGTACTGGTTTTGAAATATATCTTAATTGTTGTTCCCTTGCAGCCAGTCTTTGAAAACATGTTTTTAAAACACCCATCTTCTCTAAGGCTAGGAGTTTGGTTAAGAATGTGTTCGAAATCAAAGATCTGGGTTTAAAATACACGCTAATTGTTATTCAGTTGCAACCTGTCTTTGAAAAAATATATAAAACATACAGCATCTTTAGTTACATGTAAAAACAAAAGTATTCCGAATCTTAAAATCTTTTGAAGTCTTTAAAAAAACAGTGACATACGTTTTGCCATGGAGATTTGAGAAACTGCAATAATAAAACTCACACGATGTTATGCTTTGCGTGGGCACAAGTACGCTCCCACACGCAAACACAAACAACACACACACACGCACACACACACACGCACACATAGATACACACGCACATACGCACACACGCACGCACACACACGTGCACACGCACGAAATATATATAAGTTAGCATGCTATACAAACTAACATAAGCTTTTTGCCCACATATACATGTACATCCACATTAAAAATAAATGTTAAACGAGAAAAGACAAGCTTGGTTTCTAACTTCGAAAACTGAAAATAAACAGCCCTTTAAAACAGAAAGAGAAGCGGAGAGGGGGTGCGAACAAAAAGATCTTACATAACACATGAATCAACAAATGAAAAATTATATTTTGAAACTCGACACTCAGCCCCCCCCCCCCCACCCCCCCTCACCAAACCCAAACTAATAACCATACACACAAACAAACAAAACAAAAGCAAAACAAACTTTGTGCTATTTTCGTTTAGTTCACCTAAAAGCTAACCTAGCTATTTGTTTCTAAAAATAAAGCTTACAGGATGTGCTAACGCTGTTCTTTTAAAACCAGCGAAAAA
>CM060320.1:70642934-70650434 GCA_030674155.1 Stramonita haemastoma | reverse complement strand
GACCGTGTCCACCCTCTCAACTCCAGACCAGACTCCCCAATCATAGCATGCTGCACCTTCTTCAGACAGAAGCAAGCCATCCTGAGGGCCCGACAGAAGCTGAGGGGAACAAATGTGTTTATCAACGAGGACTTCACAGCACGTGTCAGAAATGTCAGGAAACAGTTGGCACCACACTTCAAAAAGGCACGTGCTGATGGCAAGAAAGCAAATTTAGTTTTCGATCATTTGTTTATTGAAGGTGTGAAGTATGGAGTGAATGATGGTGGGGATCTCTGTATTCTGAAATAGGGATTTGGCCGGCCAGTGGTTGATTTTGCTGAGGGTGATAATTTTGATAAAGCACCGGGTTGTGACAGGCAAAACAAGACCCTGTTTGGCAAGTTCTGTGACTTGCTCCCCTCACGTGCCGAGCGTGATGCTAGCTCTGCCATGGCGGAGACAGTGGCAAACAGCGCTGGTCCTTCCCTGCCAGGTGACAGGGAATGGCGGGGTGATGCACGTGCTGGTGGCACAGAGGGGGCAACAGATAGCTTTGTAAATATAAATGAAAATGATAAAAATGAAAATCTTCCGTTTTCTTTTTTGAGTTGGAATGTCCATGGTCTGTTGAACAAAATGTCTGATAATGAGTTTGTTTCATATGTACGTTCATTTGATTTTGTTTGTTTACTTGAAACGTTTGTTGAATATTTTGAAAACATTTGTTTTGCAGAGTACGAGTTGTTCTGTGTACCTGCTCTGAAATTATCAACTCAAGGGAGACGATCCGGGGGGGTTATTTGTCTGATTAAAAAGAGTCTTTGTCAATATGTAAAACAAATTAAAACCACCCTTCATAACACGTGTGTGTTTCGGATCAACAAGTGTTTATTTGGTACACTGAAAGATGTATTGCTTGTATGTACTTACATTCCCCCAGAGGGTGCACCATATTATATGCATTATGATATCGATAACGGTATATCGTCACTGGAAAATTTTTTATGTGATTATTTGATTGATTCAGATGACGTGTATTTGCTGTTATGTGGAGACTTAAATAGTAGAACGTCTAATACATCTCATGTTTGTGGGAATTTCGGTTCCGATGTTGAATTTACATGTGACAGTCATCCTATCAGACTGGATCGAAATTCAGAGGATGAGAAATTAAATAATTATGGGAAATTGTTACTCAACATGTGCACGGTCCTAGATCTACATATTTTAAATGGCGTTTGTTCTGGTGATTCTGTTGGTCGTTATACTTTTATTTCTGATGCTGGTAGTAGTGTGAATGATTATTTTCTTGTGTCTTGTGATTTATTTTTTATGTTTATTGATCATTGTCAACTCATGGTGAGTGAACGGTTAGAATCAGACCATATGCCTGTAGAGTTTTATATAGAGTTCCCTCAAGATAACCCTAACAAGTCAACAAAAAGTAAGCAATCATATACCATGGAAAAATATGTATGGAATAATAATTGTTCTGAAGATTTTTTTGATAAGATGTACTCAGAAGACATACAGAGTAGACTGGATGAGGCGATTATTTACCTTGATTCAGATGTCGACACTGCACTTAGTCTGTTCAATGAATGTCTTAAAGATGCGGCTGAATGTATGAAAAAGACTTTTAAAAACAGTGAAATTAGTAGTCTATGTAGTTGGTTCGATAAGGAATGTAGTAATCTTAAGAAATCTGTCCGTAATTTGCTACAAAAATATAGACGTACTCTAACAAAAGAAGATAGAGATAACTATTGTCGAACTAGACGTGAGTATAAGCATCTTTTAGAGCGAAAGAAACGAGAATATAACGAGGCTATGATTAATAAATTGACTCTTTCAATGAATGATCAGAAAACTTTTTGGAACAATTTGCACAACGTTTCTTCTAAGAAAAAGCAGCCCCATAACACAATCGATACTGATACTTGGTATCGGCATTTTCGAGACTTACTTGAAAAAGATTCTGCAAGCATGCATGCTGATGAAATAGATGAAAATGAAATAAGAGATGAAGCTTGGGAATTTAATCGTCCGATTTCTGAAGATGAGGTTCTTCTAGCTGTAAGGAAAATAAAAGATAAAAAAGCAGCAGGTATTGATGGTATAATTGGAGAATTTTTAAAGAATTCTGTTAGGTGTAGCCAGGTTATCAGTTTCTTTGTTACTTTATTTAATGCTTTATTTGATAAAGGTATTTTTCCAACAGCTTGGTCTGAATCAATTGTTATTCCCTTGTATAAGAAAGGTGATACTTCTGATCCGAACAACTATAGAGGTATATCGATCTGTAATATTGCAAGTAAACTTTACAGTTCAATTATCAATCATAGACTTCAGGAATGGGTAGAAGCAAATAACATAACAGACGAATTTCAGGCTGGTTTTAAGCACAACTATTCAACAATAGATCATATATTCACATTGTTTGCATGTGTACAGAAACAATTTAGTTTAAACCGTAAGTTGTATGTTGCCTTTATCGATTTTCAGAAGGCGTTTGATTCTGTCAATAGAAGTATCCTATGGCCAATTTTGGTAAAAAATGGAATTTCTGGTAAATTACTTGTTTGTATTATGAGCATGTATAATTGTGTGAAAGCTAGGATTAGAAGTGGTGGTGCTATAACTGATTGTATCAACTGTACTACAGGTGTTAAGCAAGGGGATGTGTGCAGCCCTGTTTTGTTTTCTTTATTCATCAATGAAATAACTAGAGAAGTTCTTGAATTTGGAAGACATGGTGTTTCCTTTCAGGATGATGCCTTAGAATTGTTCATTTTACTTTTTGCTGATGACGTTGCATTGATATCTGAAACTGTTGTAGGTCTTCAAAATCAGCTTAGCTGTTTACAAAGATCAGCATCGAAATCTCAACTAACAGTTAATATGTCTAAAAGTAATATAATTGTTTTCAGAAAAGGTGGTTATCTTGCTGCGAGAGAAAGATGGACTTTTGATGGTGTAATGATGCCTGTGGTTAATGCATATAAATATTTAGGACTATATTTTTCGACACGTTTGAGTTTTATGTTTGCTTGTAAAGATCTTGCATGTCGGGCAAAAAGGGCTTTAATTTTGATAATGCAGAATTTAAGTAAACTGGACAATTCTTCTTTTGGTTTATTCATGAAACTTTTTGACGCACAAGTACAGCCAATTGCTTTGTACGGTGCTGAGATATGGGGACTTGAAGCAGCATCTATTCATAGTGAGAAAGTTCATTTATTTGCCCTCAAGAAATTTCTTGGCGTGTCTAGAAAAACACCTAATAGTCTTGTCTATGGAGAAACAAACCGTTACCCATTACACATTGTTTCAGCTCATAGGTGCATACACTATTGGTTGAAACTGACTCAAATGGAGCAGTCTAGACTTCCCCATAAAGCTTATAGAATGTTATATTTATTAGATGAAAAGGGTAAATCAAATTGGGTTACTAAAGTTAAAAGAAAGTTATATGAAAACGGTTTTGGGTATGTGTGGCTTAACCAGGGTGTTGAAAATCACTCCTTGTTCTTACGACTTTTGCGTGAAAGACTGATTGCATGTCAGTGGCAGGACTGGCATTCACACATTGAAAACAGCAGCCGATGTGAAATGTATAGTTTGATCAATCCATCACATTGCATTCCTTTATATCTAACAATGAAAATGGATAGGCATTTGAAAAGAATATTAACAAAATTCAGATTTGGTATCTCAGAATTAAAAACGCATCATTTTTACTATAGACAAGCAAATGAGAGTGATTTAGTTTGTCCTCTTTGTAATATTTCTATTGAAGATGAAATTCATTTCCTATTTGGTTGTTCACAACTGTTAGAATTGAGAAAACAGTTTATACCTCAAAAGTTTTTACGACAACCTTGTCTACATAGGTTAAACATGCTTATTACGTCTGGAAATGAAGTTACTATGAAACATCTAGCCATTTTTCTGTATAAAGCATTTAAATTGCGGGATACTTTGATCAATTCTTGATGCCTTGTTCTGTTGCAAACTATGTGTTGTGAATTAATTCATTGTATAACATTTTGTTACTTGCATTATATTGTTTTTTGTGTGTGTTTTCCCCCTTCAAATGTGGCCAAGGCCTTTTGAATAAACCATTCGTATTCGTATTCGTATTCTCTCTCTCTCTCTCTCTCTCTCTCTCTCTCTCTCTCTCTCTCTCTCTCTCTCTCTCTCTCTCTCTCTCTCTCTCTCTCTCTCTCTCTCTCTCTCTCTCTCTCTCTCTCTCTCCTTTTTTTTCAGGGGGAGGGGGAAAATGTTACATTATACATAATATCCTTCACTCATTTTCATCTCTTTCCCCCTCCGTGGCTACCAAAAACAAAACAAAAAAGAAAAAGTACATCTCGCTTATGTCTCTAATTAACTCTTCCACCCCACGCCACTCCCCTCCCCTTCTCCATCCCCCACAATATCCCTTCCACACACACACACACACACACACACACACACACACACACACACACACACACACACACACACACACACACACACCACCACCACCACCACACCACCACCACCACCACCACCACCACCACCACCACCCATGTTGCCCGACATGTTGTAGGTATGGGCAATATAATAGCCTAGTAGTAGTAGTAGCAGTAGGAGAAAGACGGAAGAAGAAGAAGAAGAAGAAGAGCAAGACATCATTCATCACAGCCGGCAGTCAATTAAAATGTCATCAGACCGCCATTTGTCTGGAAGTCCTGACACTGTACAGTGTGTGATGGTTATCTCCCTTATGGCCCAGGGTGGGGGAAGGGGATGGTGGTAGGGGGTGAGGTATGGGAGGGGGAGGTAGGAGGGTGATGTGGGAGGGGAAGAGAGGGGGTGGGTGCCATTAGCACGTCAGGGCTTTGTGAGGGGGGGGGGGTAGTTCTTGGAAAACTGGTGACCTCTATTAACTTTGGGGGTTAACTGACTTGGGGGTGGTTTCGTTTAGTTTTTTATTATTACAGGATGCATGCCTGGATAGCTTTCTTTAGGTGGTATATATATATATATTATATATATATATATATATATATATATATATATATATATATATATATATATATATATATATATATATATATGGTGATGAACTCCCACCAATATTGTGGCTGGTGGAAATAATTTATGTATCAATACTGTGTTACATCATTGTTGTGGTACGTTGTATTGTATTAGGCCGTGTCCTATTCCATATTACAGGCTTGTATTTCTTATCAATCTTTTTGCCCCGCAACACATTTCTCTGCCCGACTTTTTTAAGGAGTACTGACACAAGAATTGTAGACTCATTACGCTTCCACATACTTTTTTATTGCATATATTTCCTCATAAGTCAGAATGCAGCTACGTTAATGGTGGATAAAAACAATCACATACGTAAACATCTCACCATTGGTGAATCTTGGAGCTCTTAAACGAGAAACCGAACAAAAATGTACACAAGACTAACATTTCTGTGGACAAACACTTTTACCAGAAACAATTTTCCTACTTACCAAGATTTCTTTAACGTGCACGAGAAACACGCTGCACATTTCATTCCTTCTAGGAGAAAAAAATCTTCCAAAGTACTGGGAATGGTACTTGAGGTATGGCAGAAAAAGGGGGGAAAAAAGAGGAAAAAACCAAATCGGATGTGTCTGGAACTAAAAATCAAGAAGTAGAAGTTTTCTGGGTTTCTAGACATTCGCGTTTCCCATTAGACCCCCGGCCTACTTGTGAGTATGTTGGTCGTAAGAGCCAGACACTTTGTAGTGTGCTAGACCTGGTCTCTTCGGACGTTTTCAGAATATGTACGTAAATATATATATATATATATATATATATTATATATATATATATATATATATATATTTTTTTTTTTTTTTTTTTTTTTAAACCGAAAAAAACCCGAACCTTCTTGAGATAGAATTCATGATTATAGGTAAGAATGTCTGTTAAATCAATTTCCGTGATTTCTTCAAGATACTTACTAATTGCATGCCTTTCCCAGAGAGTTGATTTATTTATGAAAGGAGGGGGAGGGTGTTGGGGATGCAATTTTTCTCATAAAGAAAGTGAATTTGTAGTTTAAATAGATGAGTGTGTGTGTATGTGTTTGCGGCGGGGGAGGGGGGGTGACTCTGTGTGTGTGTGTGTGTGTGTGTGTGTGTGTGTGTGTGTGTGTGTGTGTGTCTGTGTGTCTGTGTGTCTGTGTGTCTGTGTGTGTGCGTGTGTGTGTGTGTGTATGTGTGTGTATGTTTAAGCGAGTGCGCGTGCGCATGAACATACCTTTGCGTGCCAGTATGTGTTCGTGAATGTGTAAATGTGTGCATGCATGCATGCTTGTGTGTGTGTATGTGTGTGTGCATATAATTTTGCATGCCAGTTTCTGTCCATGAGTGTATGAACATTTACAACCATACATGCATATTATATATAATTAAACAAAATCCTCACCCACACGAACACTTCCCATACCTTAGTCGCATGCTGTCTTGTTAGTATCTTTTTATTTTTCTCTTTCAGCGAAACATCAATTGCTAGGCCATCAGAAAATAAAGCAGCATATAGCCTGTGTGACCTTCTTCAGACACTGATGCTGATTACACCACTCGCCCACCTCTGCTGGGAACATGCACAGACAAAGCTGTGTGCCTGGCATACAGAGGAGACAAGAATCAGACAAGAGAGAGGAAAGAGGAAAGTAAAAAGAAAAAAAAAACATGGTGCTGTTTTGTATTCGTCTCGCATCCATCAGACTTGTATTTCATCAACAGAAACTTCATTCCAAGACTTGGGTGTTTTTTTTGTATATTATCATTATCATTCCAGAGAGAGAGAGAGAAGAGAGAGAGAGAGAGAGAGAGAGAGAGAGAGAGAGAGAGAGAGAGAGAGAGACAGAGACAGAGACAGAGACAGAGACAGAGAGTATCACACAAAGATTTACACGCACGCATTGACATTCGAACGTACACACCTACGCATGCATGTATACATAGACGTGCAAGCGTACATGTGCGCATGCACGTGGATTTGCATGTACAGATGCGCATGCAGAGAACACGCAAACATACATGCATGCACACACACAAATGAACACACAAACGCAGACAAAAACATGACCACAAACATACACACACGCGCGGGTTAACACACAACACACACACACACAGCATAACACAATACAACACACACACAACACAACGACAACAACAACAACAACGACAACTACACACACACAGGCACACACACACCCACACCCACCACACAGACACACACCCACACACACACACACACACACACACACACACACACACACACACACCACACACACACACAAACACACACCACTCTACAACCTTCGGATGAGACTACAAACTGAGGCCTCGTGTGTAAACGCGCGCGGAACAACTTGCGTTAAGTTAAATCCTGTTCCGCTTTTCGTAAGGGTAGGCCATCGTGTGCCGGTGGGAGCTGATGACATTTACAAAACTGCACACACACTGGTACTAG
>CM060320.1:70627934-70632934 GCA_030674155.1 Stramonita haemastoma | reverse complement strand
ATCCTTGAAATAAAAGAATGATTTTTTTTTAATGAAAGTAAAGTTATAGTGTGTGTTTGACGTAGACACTGATATTATTTTACATGGTGACAACTAATTTTGAAAAAAAATTCATGGCAATGAGAGTTTTTAAAACTAGATTACGGAAACTATTTTGATTAGCATGATTAACAAAAGCTGTGTTGAATTTGAGATGAAATCTGACTTTTTCTGCTGAATTTTTCTGATCACATTGTAATCACGATGAAAATTTTGTGTAAAATTACACGCGTCACCACTCTCACTTTTCTAGTTTCAGATATTAAACTGTCTTTTATTCTCCGTTCTGAAATCGGAAGTTAAAAAAATAGGGATATCTTCTGATTTCTTGAAATTGGGAGGTTTTTTTCCTCCGGAGTTTAATGAAAATTATTTTGTCCCTCTTTATATTGTCTCTCGAAGTCATTGTGATTGTCTTTACATTTCACTTTCATTTTAAGTATCTCGTCTATCAGTGTCTGTCTGTCTGTCTGTCTGTCTGTCTGTCTGTCTGTCTGTCTGTCTGTCTGTCTGTCTGTCTGTCTGTCTGTCTGTCTGTCTGTCTGTCTGTTGGCTAGTTTGCCTGTCTGTCTTTGTTTTTGTCTCTGGTTCTGTCTCTCTGTCTGTCTCTGCCTCTCCCTCACTCTCTCTCTCTCTGTCTCTCTCTCTTCCTTTTACTTTGTTACTCTGACTCTCTCTGTCTCTCTCTGTCTCTCTGTCTGTCTGTCTGTCTGTCTGTCTGTCTGTCTCTGTCTCTGTCTCTGTCTCTGTCTCTCTCTCTCTCTGTCCCTCGCAACCATCTTACAGAGTACTTCTTAAAGATAATGGCAAAATTTTAAAGTTTATCGCTCGCAGTGAGAGAGAGAGAGAGAGGAGAGAGAGAGAGAGAGAGAGAGAGAGGAGAGAGAGAGAGAGAGAGAGAGAGAGAGAGAGAGAGAGAGAGGCTAGAGAGAGAAACAGAGATAGACGGAGACAGACAGACAGACATAGACAAAGACACACAGAAAGACACACAGACAGACAGATTCACAGACAGAGAGAAGGCAAGCAGCCACTTATAAAGACTGATTAGTGGCGTGAGGGTCGGTAGCTTTGCAGGACACACTCACAGTGTTCAGCTCTTGCCCGAGAGACCTCTCCACTTTGTGTGAGAATCAGGATAGTTGGGAACCCACAACCCTGCCTGTGTGTCTTGTGGGCCCAGTGGACTGATCAGGTCACACCCTCAGATAGCAGCCAGTTTACAGAGGGTCACCCGACAGTGTTTAGTTTAACTCTTTCCAGTGCTGTCTCGCGAGCGTGCGGGTCGGGCTAACACTGGTATGTATATATATATATATATATATATATATATATATATATATATATATATATATATATATATACATATACCAGACTCAAAGCTTTATTTTTACAGTATATATATATTGTAGAAATAAAGCATAGAGTCCAACTGTGCCAATACAAATAGTCTCTGAATCATATATCTGGGTTTCCAAAGCATTGTAAGTGTGATGGTACACTCATGTGTGTTCATCATGATGATGCTAGAGAGTCATATGTAAACAAAATAAAACCAACCTGATTTCGATTCTCTAACTGTTTATGATTTAGTCTTATGTTGTCTTGGAATGAGATGAATATTATATCTGAGTGGGTTGAGACTCTTTGACCTCAATATCGAAAGTCATTGAAGTCAGAGGTTCGAATCTTTGCAGCGTTTTGGTGAATTAAGGGTGGGGATTTTTTGTTTATATCTCTCTGGTCAGACCTTAACTCCTCCTGTGTATATACACACGCAGAAGATAAAAAAAACCAACTCGCCTGGTCTAAAGTGGTTTTTAAAAAAACGTACAGAAATCCCACAACCCAAGAGGTGTTTAAGGAGCGAAGTGTCATAAATCCCAGCTTCTCTAGGGGCCAGTATATGAGGGCGGCGCCCATCTCCTCTCCCTCGCTGCTTTACCTTCCCTGACCCTAAAGAGGGCAGGTGCCCATTTACAGCTGGGTGAAACTGGGAGACTGTACTGAAGGTCTCTGACATCTTGCCCCTCAACGACCGAATAGGATATAGAGCACCTTTAACTTTACCTTATCTGTAAGGTCGAAATAAGCAGTGTGGGGTGAGAAACACGCAGACACATCACACACAAATACCATAGCAAGCAGAAAGAAATTTAATAAACAAAAAATAAAAACCCAACAACCACAACAAAATAGTCTCGGAGTCTGGCTAGGGATAGCAATTTGCTGGGAGAAAGGCGGGATGATTTCAGGTGGTTTTTTCCCCACGTTAGGTAAAGCAGACGACAGGAGTGAAATTAGATCACAGGACTGTAAGGGCCCATGAGGGAATTCTTCTTCTATCCGTCCCCTAAGGGGGGGGGGGGGGTGGAGGAAAAAGAGGTTTTTATGTCATCACTCTCGGTTGTGAAGAGGTCTGACCTTTTCCTCCCCGTTCTTTCTCTGCTTCATTTGAAAATGTTTCGGGAATGGGTTGTTGGTGTTTTGGGCGTTTTTGACAAAAATCACATTTTGGTCTTTTCGAGAAAGATTGAATACACGAGAGGCAAGGAAGGAAGGGGAGAGGAGAGAGAGAGAGAGAGAGAGAGAGAGAGAGAGAGAGAGAGAGAGAGAGAGAGAGAGAGAGAGAGAGAGAGAGAGAGAGAGAGAGAGAGAGAGAGAGAGAGAGAGAGAGAGAGAGAGATGCAGACTGACAGCCAGCCAGACATACACACACATACACACAACACACTCCCCCAAAAAACACTCACACACATACACCCACACCCACACACACACACACCCACACCCCACACAAACACACACATACACACACAAACACACACAAACACACACAAACACACACACACACACGCACACACAACACACACACACACACACACACACACACACACACACACACACACACACACACACACACACACACACACACACACACACACACACACAGAGGCAAACCGAATATCACCAAGTAGTGAAGGACATTAAACAAAAATAAAACCAAAAATAAAAAGCAAATCGAATAAAACACGCATAAAGACACTCAAACAGACAACTAGATCACAAAAACCAACAAAAAACAAGAAAGAAAGAAAGAAAACGAGAACAACGACAACAAGGATGCAGATAGACAGAGGAAAGGAGAACAACTTCACCAAAAAGAAAATAACAAAACCTTAAAAAAAAACGTTAGCCTGCTATAACTTTTATTCTGCAATTGTCCTCCTAATGGAATTGTCTGGCGTTGATCTATCATATTCAAAGAGTACTTTCTAATTTCGTTCAGTCACGCCAACTCATAAAAACAAAAACAAACAAACAAAAAAGAAATAAGTAAATAAAAGAGAAAAGTTTCGCCCAAATGTACATATTTCTTTACAAAAAATGTAAACTCTTGCCTTTGACTTGTCTCTCTGTTTTTCATTTTGTTGGATTGTTTTTTATTTGTGTTTGTCTTTGTGTTTATCGATGTCTTGTTTGTCTGTCTGTTCATCTTTGTTCTGTTTTTTGTCTGTGTTTATTTTTGGGTTGCCTGTTTGTTCGTTTCTCTGTGTCTGTGTGTCTTTCCATTTTCTTGGTATTTGTTTTTATTGTGGGTGTTTGTCTTTGTGTTTGTCCTTTGTGCTTATCTTTGTCTCACTTTGTGTGTCTGTTTGTCTGTCTGTTCATCTTTGTTTTGATTTGTGTCTGTGTTTATGTCTTTTGCTTTTTGTCTGTGTCTCTCTGTGTTGTCTCTCTTTCCGTGATTTGTGTGTGTGTGTCTTGTTTTGTTATATTTCTCTGTCTGTGTTACTTATCTACCGCTGGTTTCTTTTTTCTATCTTTATATGTCTTTCTGTACTTTTCCCTATGTCTGTCTCTGTATTTCATTTTTTGTTTCTTTATCTGTGTCATTTGTTATTTGTGTATCTCTGTCTGTTTTCTCTCTATCTTTATCTCTTTCTTTGCCTTTCTCTGTATCTGTCTCTGTATTTCTTTCTGTTTTTTTTTTTAATTTCTCTGTCTGTGTCATTTATTCTTCTTTGGTTTTCGCGGTCTGTCCATCTGTACTGTCCACTCGTCTGTTCTTCCTTTGGTTATGTTAGAGTCCTAGCGGAGTTATCTAATTTAGGGGCTGCATCCACCAGACACCATTATCAAGTAGCTCTCTGGGACACCCTGGACGTAACGGAACCCCCGTCTGTCTGTTTTTCTGTCTGTCTGTCTGTGTCTGTCTGTCTGTTGGTCTGTCAGTCTCTGTTGTATCAGAATTATGATAGTAACTATCACTCTCAGTGTCTCTGCCTTTCTCCTGCTCTTTCTCTCTCTCTGTTCTGTTCAATTGACATATGCATGCATTTATACAGGCACACATAGTCCGCCCCTTATGTCTGTCTGTCAGTCTTGGTTTCTGTTTCGGAAAGTACGTGCGTGCGTGCATGCGCGCACGCACGCACGCGCGAGTGTGTGTGTGTGCGTATGTGTCTGTCTGTCTGTCTGTCTGTCTGTCTGTCTGTCTGTCTCTGTCTCTGTCTCTCTGTCTCTCTGTCTCTCTGTCTCTCTGTCTCTCTCTGTCTCTGTCTGTCTCTGTCTCTGTCTCTCTGTCTCTCTGTCTCTCTTTTTCTCTCTCCTTCTCTCTCTCTCTCCTCCTTTCATCCCCATCTCCCTCTCTCCACCCCCTCCTCTCTCTCTCCCTCCCCTTCTCTACCTCTTCCTCCCTCTCTCTCATTCTCCCTCCCCCTTCTCTCCCCCTCCCTCTCTCCCCTTCTCTCTCTCTCCCCTCTCTCTCCCTCCACTGTACATCTCTGTCTTGTCAAGTAGTGTGTCTGTCAAAGAAGATTGGATTAGTGTACAGCACCATTCCCTCCATCCCTCCATCCATCCCCGGTGTGTGCTGCAGTAAGGCGAGGAGGAGACATCAGACTGCGGGATGTGACAGATAATGCAATTCAGCATCCCTCCCTGTCATATTCTCTGCA
>CM060320.1:70617934-70620434 GCA_030674155.1 Stramonita haemastoma | reverse complement strand
GCCAGAGACTGATACAAAGTGTGTATGGATGAAGGAGAAGAAGACAGCCGCCATGTGATCAGTGTGACAGCCAGTCAGGCCGCTAATGAGGCGCCCCAGGGAGTTGCTTAGTTCACTGATTTACACTGCCACACTGCTCCTGCATCTCACCTACACTCTCTCGCTTTCCCTCTGTTTGTCTGTCTGTCTGTCTGTCTGTCTGTCTGTCTGTCTGTCTGTGTCTCTCTGTCTCTCTCTGTATCTCTGTCTCTGTCTGTCTGTCTGTCATTCTGTCTCTCTCTCTCTGTCTCTGTCTCTGTATCTGTCTCTCTCTGTCTCCGTCTGTCTGTCTCTGTCTCTGTCTCTGTCTCTCTCTGTGTCTGGTTGTCTGTGTCTCTGTCCTCTCTCTCTCTCCTCTCTCTCTCTCTCTCTCTCTCTCTCTCTCTCTCTCTCTCTCTCTCCTCTCTCTCTCTCTCTCCTCTCCTCCTCTCTCTCTCTCTCTTGTCCTTGTCACAAGTCTCCATCTCTTTGTTTTTTTCGCCCTACCTTTCTGTGTCTCTCTGTCTACCTCTCCCTTTCTTCATACAAAAAATATCCTTTTATTTTTAATGCTTCTTTATTTTTTTCAGCTACTATTGTCCCCCTCTTTATACACATTTTGTTAGGTACTCACAATTCGTTACAAACAAAATCTCATCTTTGATGCTTTTGTCAAATCAAAACGGACCATCATTATTATGACATAATATTCTAAATGAATCGTATCTTTCTTTCTTTTAACAGGCACTCTGAAAGTCAAATAGAGAAAATGAAGATGTCAGATCATCAAGTCATGTCTATGTATCTAATGAATAGGTCAACCCAAGACATCAAGAAGTCATTCAAGACGTCAAATCAAGAAACCAAATAAAAAAAAATCAAGTAATCAACAAGTCAAATCAACTACTTAAGAAATCAAATCGAGAAGTTAATTCAAGAAATCAGGAAAATCAAACCAAGAAGTCACTCAAGAAGTCAAGTCAAGAAAACAATCAATAAGCCAAATCAAGAAGTCAAGAAGTTGACTCAATAAGTTGTGCCCAGATCTTCAAGTTAAGACCTCAAGTCAGTATTTCAAATCAATCTAAAAAACAACGAAGCACGCACACAGTAGGCTGGCAGAATAACTGACTGATATGATACCCTCAAAAAAATGGCTGGCCCGCCAGGTCTTCTTGGTCTTAAGAAAGCTGATGGGTCAATAGAGTGTGCCGCCCTCTCAGGCCTCTTCCAGTAGATCAGATTAATTACTACTCTCTCTGATTGATTGATTGATCGCCTAATTTGATGGAACTCTCATGATATGGCAGCTCCTCTGATATGGCTTAAGTGATCGGCTTGATTATTGACAACTATTAGCGCTAATTGATAATGCTGGCTGTTTGTTAATTACTGTATTGCTTCTGTTTGTCAGCTTGTTTTGTGTGTTTGTGTTTGTTTGTGTGTTTGTTTGTGTGTTTGTTTATTTGTTTGTATGTGTGTGTGCTGTGTGTGTGTGTGTGTGTGTGTGTGTGTGTGTGTGTGTGTGTGTGTGTGTGTGTGTGTGTGTGTGTGTGTGTGTGTGTGTGTGTGTGTGTGTGTATGTGTGTCCCTTGTCGAACAAGAAAGACAGACAAAAATCCGCTCAATCTGCTAATACTAATCTAGCAGCTGGAAAAAAAGACTTTCTTTTTTTTTTAAATCATAAATCATGGTTATTCAACTCTCATACACTGACAAAGAATCAACTCCATTTTAGTAAAAGGTAAAGGAAAAAAGGTGAAGGTGTTCTATAACCGATGCCATTGTAGGGAGCGAGGCATCAGAGACCTCAGCTTCTCTAGGGGCCAGCATATTGAGGACGGCGCCCATCTCCTCTCCCTCGCTGCTTTAACTTCCCTGACCCTAAAGAGGGCAGTACCCATTTACAACTGGGCAAACTGTGGGACTGCACTGAAGCCAAGGCGCGCAAATGGTCACCCATCCAACTGGTAATCCACATTGGATGCTACTTAACTTTGGCTGGGGGAAAGCGAGCGCTCTGACCACTGAGCTATCCCGTGCCCGCAGGATGTAAACTGTCGATAAAATGTTCAAACAAACGCACAGTTGGTTAGCTTTAAGGTGGGTAGTTATAAAAAGCTATCGTAAACATGACAAGAAGATCAGAAAAACTGACATTTCAAAAGAGGAGGAAAATGGTCATTATTGATAAAGCCGAGGTTTTATTGGCACACTTAATCACGATGATTACGCTTCTGTTTTATTGCCAACCCTTTTATCCTTTTTTTAAAAAAATCTTTCTCATTCTTTTCCTCTCAGTGTGTGTGTGTGTGTGTGTGTGTGTGTGTGTGTGTGTGTGTGTGTGTCTTCCTTTTAACGTCTATCAACTAAAAAGTGATTTTAGACAAATAATGGGGGGGGGGTGGGGGGGAGTATATCGTGTGTTTGTGTGGACAGGTGAATGGAGGATTAAAAAAAAAAAAATTAAAAAAAAATAATA
>CM060320.1:70605434-70607934 GCA_030674155.1 Stramonita haemastoma | reverse complement strand
TCTCTCTCTACTCTCTCTCTCATCTCTCTCTCTCTCTCTCTCTCTCTCTCTCTATCTCTCTCTCTCTCTCTCTCTCCTCTCCTCTTCTCTCTCTCTCTCTCTCTCTCTCTCTCCCTCTCCTCTCTCTCTCTCTCTCTCTCTCTCTCTCTCTCCCCCTCTCTCTCTCTCTCTCTTCTCTCCTCTCTCTCTCTTCTCTCTCTCTCTCTCTCTCTCTCTCTCTCTCTCTCTCTCTCTCTCTCTCTCTCCTCCCCATCACCAAAAGATTGACGGCAAACTTTTTTTCCCGCACCATCAGCTACTTTCTTGAAAATAATGTCTTTGCAATTTCAGATATTTTCTGTTAAATTGCAAATCGCTTTTCAATTGAATCATTTAGACTTCGGACGACCAGAGCTTGATTCTACGCTGTCTTGTCTTGTATTGTCATAAACGGGGATTATTATTATTATTATATTTTTCAGGAGTGGAGATGGGGTAGCGGAGGAGGGAATCAAATTTTGCTGAGATTCAATGTTTTCTTTCAGACTTTTTTTAGAAAAAAATATTGAAAGAAGTTTTGGCCCTTTTTTGGGGGGGTGGGGGGGGGAGGGGCGATCTTCAAATGTCTCTTGGTTAAGACGCATTTTGGTGAAATTTTGGAATGATACTATTTCTGTGAATGTTTTGTTTAGTCTGGGTTTTTTATTTTGGACGGTAGTGTTTCCACCGAATTCTGAAATGTTTGTATTTGGAGAGCTGTGTGATTTCTTTTATATCTTAATTCCCTGTAGGACGATATGGTTTAACGATTTGGTTGTGGTGTTTTCTTCTAAAAGTACAGTGGATTCAGTATCTTTTCCAAGCTGCGTCTGTAGATCTATATGCGTTTTATTGTGCAACGTAAGGATATATATATATATATATATATATATATTTTGCACACGGTATTATGTGTGTGTGTGTATGTGTGTGTATGTGTGCGTGTGTGAGCTTGCGTGTGTCCTTGTGTGCGTGCGTGTGTGCGTATGTGTGTGTTTGTTTGTGTGTGTGTGTGTGTGTGAGGGGGGGGAGAAGGATTTTGTTCAGCTGCTGCCCAGTTTGCACATTCATGTCAAAGCATTCTTATCAACATTGCTCGCCTGAATGGTTTTTCGCGTCCTGGTGCTATGCTGTGCAAATCATTTATTTTGGTGTTAAAGAGAGAGAGAAGAGAGAGAGAGAGAGAGAGAGAGAGAGAGAGAGAGAGAGAGAGAGAGAGAGAGAGAGAGAGAGAGAATGTGAGAGAGAGAGAGTAAGAGAGAGAGAGAGAGAATGTGAGAGAGAGAGAGAGTAAGAGAGAGAGAGAGAGAGAGAGAGGGAGAGAGAGAGAGAAGGAGAGAGAGAGAGAGAGAGAGAGAGAGAGAGAGAGAGAGAGAGAGAGAGAGAGGAGAGAAGAGAGGAGAGAGAGAGAGTGAGAGAGAAGAGAGAAGGAGGAGAGAGAGAGAGTGAGAGAGAGAGAGAGAGAAGGAGAGAGAGAGAGTGAGAGAGAGAGAAGGAGAGAGAGAGGTGAGAAGAAGAGAGAGAGAGAGAGAGAGAGAAGAGAGAGAGAGAGAGAGAGAGAGAGAGAAGGAGAGAGGAGAGAGAGAGAGAGAGAGAAGAGAAGAGAGAGAGAGGAGGGAACAGCCCAGACAGCGATCAGACTGATAGAAAGAAGTGTGAGAGAGAGACATATAAGTAATTCAATAATAGAAAGGTATCATTTTCTGTGCTTCTCTTTCCATGTCGTCTTTCTTTATGTCAGTATATCTACCTTTGTCTTTCCGCCCTATGTTTCTGTTCCTCTCTTTCTCCCGTCTCTGTCTCTATCTATGTGTCTTTTACTCACTAACTTACACAGGTACGCAAACACACACACACACACACACACACACACACACACACACACACACACACACACACAAACACACACACACACACACACAAACACACACACACACACACAAACACACACACACACAAACACACACACACATGCACGCACATATGCATGTTCGCGCTACAAGCATGTGTGTCTTCAATTTTAAACGTCTGTCCACTAGAAAGTGATATTAGACAGGTAATGGGTAGGGTGAAAAATGGAAAAATAATGTTAGTGTGTGTGGACAATTGATTGGAGGAAAAAGGATCAAGTAATGTGAAGAGATATACGTGTTTGGTCAACATGTGTATCTTCTAGCACTGTGGATATACACGCGTACACATTCATATAGCATATTCATTCACATACAAACACATACATGTATTTTTTTTATTTAAATGATACACAGGCACAGACGGACAGACAGACAGACAGACACAAACACACACACACACACGCACGCACACACACAGACACTAACACACACTCACAATACACACAGACACAGACACAGACACAGACACAGACACAGACACAGACACACACACACACACACACCACACACACACACACACACACACACACACACACACACACACACACACACACACACACACACCAACA
>CM060320.1:70587957-70605334 GCA_030674155.1 Stramonita haemastoma | reverse complement strand
AATAAGATCCTGATTGTGCATGGAAAAAGCTGGCTTCTGTTTATCTGTTTGTTTATTTGTCTGTTTTATTGTGAGTGTGTCTCTATCGGTCTATCTGTGTGTCTGTGTGTTTGTCTTTGTCTGTAAGTCTGTGTATATGTCTGTGTGAGTGAGTGTGTGTGTGTGTTTCTGTCTCTGTCTGTCTGCCTGTCTGTCTGTCTGTCTGCGTGTCTGTCTGGTGTCTGTCTGTGTGTCTGTCTGTGTGTCTGTGTGTCTTTCTCTCTCTCTCTCTCTCTCTCTCTCCTCTCTCTCTCTCTCTCTCTCTCTCTCTCTCTGTCTCTGTCTCTCTCTCTCTCTCTCTCTCTCTCTCTCTCTCTCTCTCTCTCTCTCTCTCACTCTCCTCCTCTCTCTCTCTCTCTCCTCCTCTCTCTCTCCCCTCTCTCTCTCTCTCTCTCCCCTCTCTCTCTTTCCCCCCCCTCTCTCTCTCCCCCCCCCCCTCTCTCTCACTCTCCTCTCCTCTCTCTCTCTCTCCTCTCTCTCTCTCTCTCTCTCCTCTCCTCCTCTCTCTCTCTCTCTCTCCTCTCTCTCTCTCTCTCTCTCTCTCCTCCCCATCTCTAAAAGATTGGCGGCAAACCATTTTCGCTTCCACATCATCAGCTACTTTCTTGAAAATAATGTCTTTGTGATTTCATATATTTTCTGTACCAAATTGCTTTTCAATTGGATCATTAAGACCCCAGACAGCCAGATGTTTCTTTCTACTCTGTCCTGTCTTGTATTGTCATAAAACGACAGACTATGGGGTTTTATTTTGCAGGGGGGGGGGGGGGGGGGGGGGGGGGGGGGTAGGGGGAGCGGAGGGGGGCGGAGAATAGCGAATCCAATTTTGTTGATATTCAATGTTTTTGTGTCAGACCTTTTTTTCAGAAAAAAATACTGAAAAATGTTTTGGCTTTTTGTGGAAGTTTTGGCCTTTAAATGTTTCTGGGTTAAGACGCATTTGGGTGAAATTTTGGAATGATACTATTTCTGTGAATATTTTGTTTAGTCTGGGGTGGTTTTCTTTGGGGAGGGGGGAGGTGAGGGGGTAGTGTTCTTCAGAAATCTGAAATGTTTGTATGTGGAGAACTGTAGAATATGTTTTATATCTGAATACCTTGTAAAACAATAGGGGTTTAACGATTTGGTTGTGGTATCTTTGTTGATAAAACGAAAAATAGGTTTAATTTCTTTTTTGAAACTGTGTCTGTAGATATGCGTTTACTGTGCGACATAAGATTTCTTTTTCTAGCGCAGGACTCTGTGTGTGTGTATGTATGTGTGTGTGTGTGTGTGTGTGTGTGTGTGTGTGTGTGTGTGTGTGTGTGTGTGTGTGTGTGTCTGTGTCTGTGTCTGTGTGTATGTGTGTCTGTGTGTCTGTCTGTGTGTCTGTGTCTTTTTGTGTCTGTGTGTCTCTGTCTAAGTCTTTGTCAGTGTGTCTCTGTATATGTGTATTATATGACATATGCATGGGTTTTTATGAGTATGAATATACTCATGTAAGTGTGCAAGTGTACATGGACTGTGCTAGCAGATATGCATGCCTGTAGATCTCCCACGAGTGCTTGTTCTACACGATTCCACTTTGAACAAAGTACATCCTGTTCGTTTAGGCCTGTCTTATGGGCTTCAAGTGGTGGCAAGAAAGGCATACACAGTGGAGAGCATCAGGAGCGGTGCTGAAGAAGCCAGACAACACCTGCACCCTGCTCCTGATTGTGTCGTGCTGCACACGGGGATCAATGGTCTCAAGGGGAAAGATGCTACACTATGTGGCAAGAACATGGCGTCTGCTGTGAAAGCCGTGCAAAGCATCTTTCCTCGATCACACATCGTGTGCAGCAAGGCTCTACCAGTAAAGCAACAACGGCTGGAGTCGAAACGCGTGGTCTACAATGCCCATACATTTTCAGAGGCTACAGAACAAAATATTCAAAATCTATCCTATGTAGACCATGAGAACATTCTTTCATCTAGACACCTCCAAGACGGTTTGCACCCTACAGAGCAGGGAGCTAGTCTGCTGGCCAGGAACCTGGGGCGACATCTGCACCGCCTCTACTGGGAACAGCCCCGGCGAAGGCAGAGAGGGGGAAGGTTCGGCGCTTCCAACGCTAGACAAGGCTACCACTGGTCTCCCAGACCCCGCCACCTCCTGCCACCTCCTGGCTTCTGTCCTCTGCATCGGCCATGGCTTCCTGGTCCTTAGCTCTTTTGTTCAATGTTGGACTGCATCCTGTTTTAGTCATTTCTAACTTGTTAGAAAAATTGTAGTTAAAATCATAAAAATGTTCAATATTAGTATTTTAGTCACATAATGAAGAAAAACGAACACAGAAAAACTGAATTATCTGAAGGAGTAAAGATTCTTCAGTGGAATGCTAGGAGCATTGCAACAAACATTTTAAGTTTTGAACATTTTTTAAGTTGTCACTTTTATTCTATACTAGTCCTGCAGTCTTTGAATGTTTGTAAAAATAAAATGCCCAAATTAGAGCATTTTTATTACCCGCCATTATGTAGCATTGATGATGTTTCTAAAAAGGTAAAAAACAGCCATATATATAAGGCAGGGTTTAGATTATCAAAATTTAGCTTTGTGGCCAATACCTCCAGATGTCAAGGATATTTATTGTACTGGTGTGTCTGTCAAAATTAACAAATCAGTAGTATTTAATGTTTTATCTGTATATCTTCCCCAAGGTCCAAAACTTGATAATACTGACTGGCTTAAAAACGTAGATTTTACAAAGAATAAATGGGTGATATTGGGGGATTTTAATGCGCATGCCCCGTTTTGGGATTCGGAATGTACAATTGTCACCAATAATCGTATTGTGGAAAATATTATTGATTCTAAATTATGTCTTTTAAATGATGGCAGGATAACTAGAACACCTGATTATTTACTACACAAGCCTAGTGCCATCGACTTATCATTGATTTCCCCTTCTTTAGCACTCGATTGCAAATGGAATGTTAATGGAGATTGTCTTGGTAGTGACCATTTTCCTATTTCTATATCATTTAGTAAAAAAATTATCCTAGATTTACCGAAATTTGAAGACAAAATTCCAAAGTAATTTGTTTAAATTGGCAAACTGGGAGTCATTCCGAATACACCTTGACCTTTATGATTTATCAAGTGTGGAAAACGATGACGTAAATATTTTCTACAGCCTTTTTACGAAAGCTGTTACGTCAGCTGCTGAGCTCTCTATTCCAAAGCGTAAAAATCAATGCAGTGGGAAGCATAAAGGCAATATATGGTGGACAAAAGAATGTGAAGAGGCAGTCCATTATAAAAAAGAGAAATACAAAATATGGTTTAAAGACAGAACTGAAGAAAATCTTATCAATAGTAAAAGAGCTAAGCAGCTATGCAAGAAAACAATTGCAAAAGCAAAAAAGACATATTGGACAGAATTTTGCCTAAGGGAAGTATCAGAATCAAAAGATATGCAAAAGGTTTGGAAGAAAATCAATAAAATGAAAAATGGATTTCACTTGCCAGCTTATCCAATAAAGTTAGAAAACAATAGTTTCCCAAGCACAGCAGAAAAAGCAGAAGCCTTTAATACAATGTTTTCTGAAAATAGTTTTAACCAGAACTGTCTCCTGATATCAGACGTAAAAGACAAGAGGAAGCTGAACTATTGAACATGGCAGAACCTCCAGTAGATAATCTGCATTATCTGAATTCTGAAATTCAATACAATGAATTTATTGAAGTCCTTGAATCCTTTAGAAATAACAGGTCGGCAGTTGGTATTGATTGCTTGTCTTATCAAATGTTAATTAATTTGCCCGAGAGTTGGAAAAAAGTACTATTTTCATTTCTCCAAAAATGTTGGATAAATGGCACTCTTCCTAATGTCTGGAAGCAGTCGATTGTAGTCCCAGTTCTTAAAAGCGGCAAATCTCAATCAGCATTAAGCAGCTACAGACCAATTGCCCTCACTTCTCATGTTGGAAAAGTACTTGAAAAAATAGTTCAAAAACGTTTATGGCATTATTGTGAAAAAAAACAATATAATTCCTATAAACCAGGCTGGTTTTCGAAAAGGGAGATGTACAACTGATCACTTAGTAAAGTTAACCCATGATATTAAAAAGCAGTTTTCCAAACGAAAGAGTACACTAGCTACTTTTTTTGATGTAAGGAAAGCATACGACAGGGTTTGGCATACGAGGTTATTATACAAATTGAAAAGTATCGGCGTTAGTGGCATGATGTTTTCAATACTTAAAGGATTTTCTATCTGAAAGATCAATCTGTACCAAAGTGAATGGTGTATATTCAGATTTTAAATCTGTTGATATGGGGATACCACAGGGAGCAATTCTGGCACCAATATTATTCTCTATTTTAATTCATGATCTTCCACAGGCGTTGTCAAAAAATACGACTATTGTTCAATATGCAGATGACATTGCCATGTGGATCAACACTTCTCTTAAAAAGAATACGAAAAGTAGAGTGATAAAATGTGTTCAAAAGATTTACCAGGTTGAACTGAATAATCTTAGTAATTACATGAAAGAGAATGGATTGGAATTATCTGGAGAAAAAAACTTGTCTAGTTCTTTTTAACAATGGGAAAAAACCCCAAACACTACCGTCATTAACACTTGATGGGGCCACACTTCAATACAAACAAGACGCCAAATTCTTGGGAGTCCATTTAACTAGCAAGTTAAACTGGAAAATGCATATTGAAAACTTGATTTTGAAAGCCAGGAAACGATTAAACTTCTTAAAGATTGTAAGTGCTCAGCCGTGGAGTCAGGATACAAAAACACTTATGCACCTTGCTGTTTCTTTAATTCGGTCTAAACTCATTTCTGGTCAAGAAGTGTATTTTTCTGCTCCATATTATCTCTTAAAAAAGCTGCAAAGTGTGGATAGCAAAGCAATCAAAATAGCCT
Organism: Stramonita haemastoma; assembly: GCA_030674155.1. Taxonomy (NCBI): domain Eukaryota; kingdom Metazoa; phylum Mollusca; class Gastropoda; order Neogastropoda; family Muricidae; genus Stramonita; species Stramonita haemastoma. Next base: position 70,600,387 of record CM060320.1, on the reverse strand, counting down.
TAGGAGTGCCGATTCATGCCAGTACACTAAAAACTTATACAGAAGCTCATTTACTTCCACTTTCTGAGCAAAGAATGTTATCTGTCTCTAAATATGTCATTCGAAGTCTTGCTATTTCAAATTCTGTTCACGATGAAATATTTATTGATAAAAAGGATTATCCAAAAAGAGCTAGGAACATCTCTTTTTTGCAGCCCATAAGAAATTATACTGAAGACCTTATGAAGGAAAATAATATCGATATATCAAACGTCCCAGTTTTACCAGTAGTTCCCCAGATTCCACCATGGGAACATAAATATGCAAATTTTGATATTGACTACACAGAAGCAAAAAAGGACACTAATCAAAACCTACTCAAAATTGAGGTTCAAAATCATATAAATTGTCAGTATTTAAACCACTTGAAAGTATACACGGACGGATATGTATTAGAATCGGGCATGTGCGGGGCTGCATTCGTTATACCCGACTTAAAAGTAAAAAGATCTTTTTGTATTGGAAAAGGTTTTACAATATTCACTTCTGATCTGTTCGCAATTTTTATGGCACTAAATTATCTTTCAAATATTTCTCTTGCGATTTACAATGTCGTTTTTTGTGTTGATTCAAAATCAGTGTTACTGGCTTTAAAACATTGGGACTCTAAACTGAGAAATGATGTTATTTTTGAAATCAAGTTCCTTGTGCATTCTCTTGTTTCTAAAGGTATTGGGATAAAATTTTGCTGGGTGCCATCACATTGCGGTCTTTACTGGAACGAATTGGCAGATTCTCTGGCAAAACGCGGTGCTTCAGAATGTACAAGTGACATAATGATTAATAGTATAGGTCTACGTTTATCTTCATTTGAGATTATTTCAATTCTTGCAAACTCTATTTATTCAAAGTTTTTTTAGATTTCACTTAAATCGTTTATGTTGCCCACGAAATATAGAAATTATAATTCATAAATTACGTCTAAATGCTTGGAAAACTAAATATTTAAAAAATGTTTTCTGCACTTGTTCTGCTATTATATCAGTCCATCATATATTGTTTGATTGCCCTGTGCTTAATGCCTCGTAAAAAAGCAAAGGGATAGATTTAAGAAAAAAATATGGAAATATCCAAAGTGTCCTGTACGATTCCTAGTCGCATGTCCTAGTATCAGTTGCAGAAAGTATTTGCCAGTCACCAGTAGGTCAGTTACTATAAATGAAATTGTATAAACTTATCATCTTTCATTACATTCTTTATCCTTTCACCTTCTCCCCACATCCCCTTTTCAGTGCATCCTTAGGCTAACGTGAATGTGCCATTGTCTAAATCACCTTGTAGTGAACGGACATTAAACCAATGAGAAGAAGAAGAAGAATGCATATATTGACCAAACACACATATGTGTACACATGCGTGTAGCAAGCAAGCACAAGCGCGCGCGCGCGTGTGTGTGTATGTGTGTGTGTGTGTATGTGTGTAAGTTAGTAAACGAGTAACAGATGGAGAGAGACCAAGAAAGAGAGAGATAAAATTACATATGATGTTATCGCATTCTCTCTCTCTCTCTCTCTCTCTCTCCTCTCTCTCTCTCTCTCTCTCTCTCTCTCTCCTCTCTCTCTCTCTCCTCTCTCTCTCTCTCTCTCTCTCTCTCCATCACTAAAAGATTGACGGCAAACTTTTTGTCCCGCACCATCAGCTACTTTCTTGAAAATAATGTCTTTGCGATTTCAGATATTTTCTGTTAAATTGCAAATCGCTTTTCAATTGAATCATTTAGACTTTGGACGACCAGGAGTTGTTTCTACGCTGTCTTGTCTTGTATTGTCATAAACGGGGGATTACTTTTTTTTTTTTTTTTTTTTTTTCAGGGAGTGGAGATGGGGTAGCGGAGGAGGGAATCAAATTTTGCTGATATTCAATGATTTCTTTCAGAGTTTTTTTTAGAAAAAAATATTGAAAGAAGTTTTGGCCCTTTTTTTTGGGGGGGGAGGGGGGGGCGATCTTCAAAATGTTTCTGGGTTAAGACGCATTTTGGTGAAATTTTGGAATGATACTATTTCTGTGAATGTTTTGTTTAGTCTGGGTTTTTTTATATATTTTGGACGGTAGTGTTCCACCGAATTCTGAAATGTTTGTATTTGGAGAGCTGTAGGATTTTTGTTTTATATCTTTATTCCTTGTAGGACGATATGCTTTAACGATTTGGTTGTGGTGTTTTCTTCTAAAAGTACAGTGGATTCAGTTTCTTTTCCAAGCTGCGTCTGTAGATCTATATGCGTTTATTATGCAACGTAAGGATATATATATATATTTTGCACACGGTATTATGTGTGTGAGTTGTGTGTGTGTGTGTGAATATGTGCGTGTGTGAGCTTGCGTGTGTTCTTGTGTGCGTGCGTGCGTGCTTGCGTGTGTGCGTATGTGTGTGTTTGAGTGTGTGTGTGTTGTGTGTGTGTGTGTATGTCTGTGTGTGTGTTTGTGTGTGTTAGTGTGTATGTTGTGAGGGGTGGGGGAACGATTTTGTTCAGCTGCTGCCCAGTTTGCACATTCATGTCAAAGCATTCTTATCAACATTGCTCGCCTGAATGGTTTCGCGTCCTGGTGCTATGTTGTGTAAATCATTTATTTTGGTGTTAACGAGAGAGAGAGAGAGAGAGAGAGAGAGAGAGAGAGAGAGAGAGAGAGAGAGAGAGAGAGAGAGAGAGAGAGAGAGAGAGAGAGAGGGGGGGAGAGAGAGAGAGAGAGAGAGAGAGAGAGAGAGAGAGAGAGAGAGGAGAGAGAGAAGAAGAAAGAGAAACAGAAGAAGAACAGACAGACAGAAAGAGAGAGAAGAGTGAGAAGAGAGAGACACTCATAAGTAATTCAAATAATAGCAAGGTATCATTTTCTGTGCTTCTCTTTCTATGTCGTCTTTCTTTATGTCAGTATATCTACCTTGTCTTTCCGCCCTTGTTTCTGTTCCTCTCTTTCTCCGTCTCTGTCTCTATCTATGTGTCTTTTACTCACTAACTTACACAGGTACACACACACACACACACACACACACACACACACACACACACACACACACACACACACACACACACACACACACACACACAAACACACACACACACACACACAAACACAAACACACACACATGCACGCACATATGCATGTTCGTGCTACAAGCATGTGTGTCTTCAATTTTAACGTCTACCCACTAGAAAGTGATATTAGACAGGTAATGGGTAGGGTGAAAAATGAGAAAATAATGTCAGTGTGTGTGGACAATTGATTGGAAGAAAAAGGATCAAGCATGTGAAGAGATGTACGTGTTTGGTCAACATGTGTATCTTCTAGCACTGTGGATATACACGCGTACACATTCATTAGCATATTCATTCACATACAAACACATACATGTATTTTTTTTATTTAAATGATACACAGGCACAGACGGACAGACAGACAGACACACACACAAACACACACACACACGCACGCACACACACAGACACAGACACACTCACAATACACACAGACACATACACACACACACGCACACATACACACACACTGACACACATACACGTGTGTCATCTGTACTTTTTAGGAATGATATATCCACAAATGGAATAAACAAATCCCAGAGTTCATGCACTTTGAGAAGAAAACATCTTGAAAGTAATCAGAAATGTGACACAATGTCTTTTAGTTTATCTGATAGATGTCTTGTTATTTATTCCGACACGAAACATTTTGAATGACGTTTGAAATATTAATAGACAGATAGAGACAGAGACAGAGAGAGAAGAATCTTTTCTGAAGATGTGACCGAAAAATCGAAAATAGGAGAAAAAAAATGAAAAAGTTGATTTGGACGAACTAGGAAGAATCGGTATTATTTACACAGCAATATCTTGTTTGTATTTTAATCAAACTGGGTCTGTGTGGTGTTTTGTAAGTGTCTGTATGCTTGTCCGTCTGTCTTCATGATGTGTTTTTAAGGTTTAGGCTTTCAGTTCTGTCTGTCTCAGGATTGAAGACTTTCCGTTTTCTCTCATTTTATTCTATGTCTGCCTTTCTCTCTGTGTGTCTTTGTCTGTGTGTGTGTGTGTGTCTCTCTCTGTCTCTCTGTCTCTGTTTGTCTGTCTGTCTGTATGCCTGCTGTCTGTCTTTCTGTCTGTCCGGCTGGCTGGCTGGCTGTCTGTCTGTCCCTCTCTCTCTCTGTCTCTCTCTCTGTCTCTCTCTCTGTCTCTCTCTCTGTCTCTGTCTCTGTCTCTGTCCTCTCTCTCTCTCTCTCTCTCTCTCTCTCTCTCTCCTCTCTCTCTCTCTCTCTCTCTCTCTCTCTCTCTCTCTCTCACTTTTATATCTAGTGCAGGATCTAGTACTGTTGATTACTTTGTCATTTCATATAATTTGCTCATGATGTCACATGATATATCATTCAGTGTTGAAGATTCGACTGAATCTGATCATTTACCTGTGATTTTTACTCTTTTATCATCCATTATTAGCTGTGTTGGGAAAAAAAAGGAAATTAAAAAGTTTTGTTTAAAAACGCATGTATGGAATACAGAAAAAGAACATGAGTTCTTGAACAAACTAAATGATACCTCTGTAAAAGGTAGATTGCAAGATGCAGAAAGTGTTATAGAACAAGATGTGGATGGTGCATTGGATATTTTTGTGCATTGTTTGTTAACTGCTAGTAGTTGTATGTTGAAGAAAGTATATCCCAATGCACCAAAGAAATCTTCCATGTGGTTTGATAATGAATGCCATCAAGCCAAAATTAAAAGTCGACAGACATTAAGAACTTTTAGGAAGTCTAGAAAAACTGAAGATAGGTTAATGCATGTAGAAGCAAAAAAGAGTTACAAGGCAATACTTAAAATAAAGAAAAGAAAGTTTAGACATGACCAAGTATTACAGTTAATGTCAAATATTACAGATTCTTCTAAATTTTGGAAACAACTATCTGAAATGGGCTGTGGGAAGCAGAGATCAATTAATACTAATAATATATCTATAAGTGAGTGGTATGATCATTTTAAAAAGGTGTTTTCTATTGATGATAGTATGTCAGGAAATATGCAAAATGGTGGGATTGGCTTGACTGAGGAAGAGGATCATGTATTAAATTCTGAAATAACTGAAGTGGAAGTGGCTAATGCTGTTAACAAATTAAAATTTGGCAAAGCTTGTGGAATGGATGGCATTACCACAGAAATGTTGAAGATTGGTAGTACAATTACAGTTCCTTTTTTACATAAATTGTTCAATTCACTATTTTCAAAAGGCATTTACCCAAATGAATGGGCCAAAGCCATTGTTATACCAATCTACAAGAAAGGTGACACTGAAAATGTTGACAACTATAGAGGGGTTTTCTCTGCTGAGCACAATTTCCAAATGCTACAGCACAATACTAAACAAGAGGCTTTATACATGGTTGGAAGACAATGAAATGATCTCAGAAGGTCAGGCTGGTTTTCGTAAAAAATATTCAACAACTGATCATATTTTTGTTTACACTCTATTATTCAAAAATGCTTTTCTCAGCGGAGTAAAAAATTGTATGTTGCTTTTGTTGATTTCAGAAAAGCTTTTGATTCAGTAAGACATGACAAGCTATTACAATTAATTAGAGACCAAGGTGTTAGAGGAAAATTTTTCTGTTCCCTACGTGCAATGTACAGTAGTTTGATATCTTGTGTTAGATCCAATAACGAATATTCAGATTTTTTTGACTGCCCTTTAGGGGTTCGACAAGGGTGTGTCTTGAGTCCTACTTTGTTTGGAATGTTTATTAATCAACTAGCAACTCATATGTCTGAGAAGGGAAAACATGGTGTACAACTGATACCAGGTGCTGTAGAGTTGTTCATTTTGCTTTTTGCAGATGATGTTGTTTTGTTGTCTTCTACTCCTGTAGGCCTGCAAAATCAGTTGAATATTCTCCAAAAGTGTTGTGTGGATATGAAATTAAACATTAATACAGATAAAACCAAAGTTATGGTCTTTAGGAAAGGAGGGGTTTTGGGTAAGGATGAAGAATGGATTTTAGGAGATAAAAAGTTAGAAGTTGTAAATAAATATTGTTATTTGGGGTATGTTTTTACGACAAAACTTTGTCATAGGCTGGGTACAGAACATTTGTGTGTAAAAGGGAAAAAAGCACTAATAAGTTTAATTAGAGCATTTAAAAAAAACAAAGATATTTCTTACCAGGTTTATTTTAAAGTTTTTGATGTAAAAATTAAGCCAATATTGCTATATGCATCTGAAGTATGGGGAGTAAATCGCTTAGAACATGTAGAAAAAATACATTTGATGGCTTGTAAACGTTTTCTGGGAGTTCCTGTTATAAAACACCAAATAAAATGGTTTATGGGAAGTTGCCAGATATCCTTTATTCATAAACTCATATATTTGTGCAGTTAGATATTGGTTAAAATTACTACAAATGAGTAATCAGAGGTTGCCAAGACAGGCCTACGAAATGCAATTAATTCTAGATCAGAAAGGTAAAAAATGTTGGGTAGCAAGTGTAAGGGAATTGTTGTGCAATTCAGGGTTTAATATTGTTTGGCTACAACAGGGTGTTGGTGATATTCAGGGATTCCTTAGTGCATTCAAGCAAAGATTAATTGATATGTTTATTCAGGAGTGGTCAGGTGTCATGAGAGAGAGTAATAGGTATGCAACATATAGATCTTTTAAGACTGTTTTTGAAAAAGAATTGTATCTTCATAGTATTGATATTTATTGTTTCAGAGTTGCACTGTCACAGGCCAGAATGAATGTTCTTCCTTTAAATAATAATCTCAACCGATACAGCAACAACAATCAAGATAAAAACTGTTCTTTGTGCAAAAACGTTATTGAAGATGAATACCATCTAATATATATTTGTCCATTATATACAGATTTACGAACCAGTTACCTGAAAGATCTTCTTCATGTGCCTATGCCTTTTCTTCTTCAGGCACGTAGTAGATGTCGTTCAGTGCAGCTAGCAACATCTTTATTCCGTGCTATTCGAAGAAGACAGACAGTGGCAGAACTTTTGTAAAGTAAATAGATCTAGATCTAATAGTGAAAAAGATGCGTTGTATCAAGTGTGTACCGTTGCTTTATGATGAGACTTTGAACAAATTCGTTATATGCACATACATCCACTCCCCCATCTCCCACTTCGTTTTGAATTGTGGCCCAAGGCTGATGTTCAATAAAAACATTTTCATTTTCATTTTCATTTCTCTCTCTCTCTCTCTCTCTCTCTCTCTCTCTCTCTCTCTCTCTCTCTCTCTCTCTCTCTCTCTCTCTCTCTCTCTCTCTCTCTCTCTCTCTCTCTCTCTCTCTCTCTCTCTCTCTCTCTCTCTCTCCCTCTGTGTCTCTCTCTGTCTCTCTCTGTCTCTCTGTCTCTCTGTCTCTGTCTTGTCTCTCTCTCTCTCTCTCTCTCTCTCTCTCTCTCTCTCTCTCTCTCTCTCTGTCTCTCTGTCTCTCTCTCTCTCTCTCTCTCTCTCTCTCTCTCTCTCTCTCTCTCTCTCTCTCTCTCTCTGTCTCTCTCTCTCTGTCTCTCTCTCTCTCTCTCTCTCTCTCTCTCTCTCTCTCTCTCTCTCTCTCTCTCTCTCTCTCTCTCTTTCTGATCTTTCCAGATCCCCCTCCCCCCCCCTGCCTTTTGTATAAATCCCTTTTGATTTTGTTATGTTCCAAACAAAACATTGTTGATGTAATGAAATTTAAAACTCCTGTTTAATAAGTATTTAAAGCTTGGTGGATACTTCTGCTGCATTGGTACTTTTTGGTGGTATTTAAGTGATGATAAACATGTGATTGTTGAGAAAGGGATTCTCTCTCTCTCTCTCTCTCTTCTCTCTCTCTCTCTCTCTCTCTCTCTCTCTCTCTCTCTCTTCTCTCTCTCTCCTCTCTCTCTCTCTCTCTCTCTCTCTCTCTCTCTCTCTCTCTCTCTCTCTCTCTCTCTCTCTCTCTCTCTCTCTCTCTCTCTCTCTCAGAGGGCTGGTTGTAAAAAAGCATGTTTGCTTATGCCATTACCCTCTTTAAATAAAATTTGTTCATTGTTCATTGTTCATTGTTCTCTTTAAGGTTATGTCTATCTTGATTTTGGAGCTCTTCCGGTGTTTCTTGTGTGAATATAGACAGTGACACAGCATGTAAGTTGCACTGCCAGATCTGCTAGTGTCATACCACTGGCCTAAGATTGTTCTTCTTGGAGCTGAAAAAAAACAGTGTTTATAACCTGTGCACTCATCACCGAAATCAGAAAGCGGCTACCTAAATGGTGGCAAAAACAGTGCGTACGCTAAAAAACAACAACAACACTATTGGTGAACACAGCAGCACTAGCCGACGAACAGAGGGAAAAGTGCGCGCGGAATATCGCGCACACATTGGCACATAAGACTTCTGTTTGCATAGTGTTAGCTCATGCAGGAACAATAGAATTGTGGAGAAAATAGGGGCAGAAAGACAAGCTGATAGACTTTAAGACACAGAAGGATATGTGCGTGCGCGCACACACTCACACGCGCGCTCGTGCACGCACGCACACACACCTCTGTCTAAAATCCCTTTTTAGTGGACAGACGTTAAAACGAACACACACACACACACACACACACACACACACATCACACACACACACACACACACACACACACACACACACACACACACACACACACACACACACACACGTGTGTGTAAACAAGGTGAATATGAACCATTGCCCTTTTCTCAAACTGTTTTTAATACTTATTCTGGAAAAATCAAGCAATGCAAAACAAGATAGCACAATACGATCAGGTATCCCTGAATACAAATCGTTTTAAGATGACGAAAACTGAACTAAATGAAATAAAGTAAGATAGTTGTTTGTTTCTTTCTTAACTTTTTTTACTCAGAAATTGCTGTTTAAAATGAGTGACAGTTTTCCGCCTCATTGAAAGTGACATGGATTAAATGATGCCGCTTTTATTGCATTTAGTTTCATGCTATCTTTTTACATCGATTTTATGTCTTCAGTTTATTTTCTCTCTTTTTTTTTTCTCTTGCTAAGTGTGATACTTAATGGAGTTTTGTTTGCAGGGTTTTTTTTCAACGATTTGGTTTAAAATCCTTTTTTTCAATTTTTTTGTTTCTAACTTCTTAATTTTGAAAGGAAGTTTGATGCATCTTTTTGTCCTAGATTTTGAGAAAAACTGAATGTATGTTTCCTTATTTGTAAAAGAAAAACGAGTGTTATAATTAGGTTTCCTCTTCAAATTGAATTGAATACTTTTAGGATTTGGTTATATTAATTTGGTGTTAAGTTTTCTATTGTATTTTCCTTTCTTTCTCTTGTTCAGAGATATGTGGGGTTTTTTGCTAATAGGATAATATTTTTTGTTTATTTACAATGTATAAGATATCACTTTGGAAATATATAGACGAAAACAAGACTCATTCTTGTCGAACACAAAGATAATGCAAGCATGTATAATATATAAGCATTTATGTTCATCAATAGGCATACATAAGCGTGCGAGCGCGTTTGTGTGTGTGCGCACACACACACACATACACACACACACACGCACGTACGCGCACGCATGTACGCACGCATGCACGCACACACACACACTTGACGAAACTGGATATAAACAATTCAGCTTTTTCAAACTGTTCATATCACGTTTAGAAATCACACAAACACAACACAACATGCTATAATACCATCAGGTATCACTGAATACAGGTTATTTCAAGAAGACAAAAACTGAACTAAATAATATGAAGTATAAGTCGGGCTTTTTGTTTGTATTTGTTGGTATTTTGTTGTAGGTTTTTTTGTACTTTCGTCATAAATGCTGTAAAAAATGAGTGACACTTTCCACCTAATTGAAACTGGCATGGCTTCAATTACCTGATTTGTATTTTGTTCATTTTAGAAAAATTCTTTTTTTTATTATTTTGTGTCGACAATTTACTTTTATTTTCTCAACTTAAAAAAAAATCTTTATAGTTATTTGTGTTACTCAGTATAGTTTTATTACAAGGATTGTCTTCGTCTTTCTTTTTAAGTATTCTGGTATATAAAATAGTTTTCGTTCTTCTGTTGATATCCTTTTGATAAAAAAACAACATTAAACAAGTATTGATTTTCGCTGGCTCAGGCCAAAAGCTCTCACATGTGTGGATATCAGCTGAACCCTGTGGCTTACTTTAAAAGGTTGCTATGTTAAACTATGTTGTGTTGAGATTGCCTTCAGCCATGACAAGCTCTTAATATAATACCATGCATTCTCCATTAAGAAGGAAAAAATCTTCTGATCTCGGAGTAAGGATGTCTCTATGACGAGGTACTTGACAACAGTCATACACGCAAACTTCTCATTCAGTGTACTTCCTATCTCACAGCGATTCCCAGGTGGGATGAGTGAGTCAAAGTGCATATTCTGGGAGACCCCCAGAGTGTTAAGCTGGGGGAAGTCACAACGTTTATTTTTGCATTGTTTTGTTTGCATTATTTTGAATATTTGTTTATGTGAGTTATTTTTGTCATTAAAATTAGATTTCTTGCCATGTTCTGTCGAAAATGATCTAATTACACAAATATTTGGGTTAAAAAAAAAGACTCCATGACAGACAGAAAAATGAAGAAAATACACATAATGCGTGCATATGTAGATACATAAAATGGACTTACACACACACACACACACACACACACACACACACACACACACACACACACACACACACACACACACACACACACACACAAACACTCACACACACACACACACACACACACTCACTCACTCACTCATGCATGCATCACACGACAACAATACAACACATTAACATCACGCACACACCACACACACACACACACACACACACACACACACACACCACACACACACACACACACACACACACACACACACACAAACACAAACACACACTGGCACACACAGATACAAATACATACATATCTGCCATGACTTAAAGTGGAGTGAAAATGTCAATGTAAAATTAACACCAAAAAAAGGAGAAAGAGACAGTGCTATCTCCTTAGGGAATATCGAGGCGGCCTTTACAGCAATAGAACTGTTGTGACAAGGACATCACGGGAAACGATACGATAGCAAAACAAAAACCACAACAGCATCAAAGCCAGACAAAAGTACACCAGAAAGAGGGATAGCGAGTACAGCCATTTTCAAAAGAGAGAAGAGAAAGCATATCATGATTTTAGGTATCTATCAGTGTAAAAAAAAAAAAAGCATCAAACCCCTAAAGTACATAGGTAAACGAAGAGAAAAAAGATAAAAGAATGGACGAAGGAAAGAAGGGGAAAAAAAGGAAGTAAGGAAGGAAGGAGGGAGGGAAGGAAGGAAGAAAAGAAGAAAGAGAGAAAGAAAGAAAAGGAAAAAAAAAGAAAGAAATGAAGAAACGAAGAAAGAAAGGAAGGAAGGATTAAAGGAAGGAAGAAAGAAACAAACAAACAAACAAAGAGATAAAGAAAGAAAGAAAGACATTAAAAAAAGAAAAGTTAGAAAAAAGAAAGAAAGGAAAATAGAAAAAAAGACAAGAACAGGAAAAAACAAAAAGAAGGAAAGAAAGAAAGGATAAAAGAAAGAAAAACAGAAATAAAAAAGAAAACAAAAGGAAGACAGAAAGAAACTATAAGAAAGAAAGAAAGAAAGAAAGAAAGATAGAAAAAAGAAAGAAAGAAAAAGAAAGAAAGAAAGAAAGAAAAAAGAAAAAAAGAAAGAAAGAAAGAAGAAAGAAAAAGAAAGAAAGAAAAGAAAGAAAGAAAGAAAAAAAAGAAAAAAAAGAAAGAAAGAAAGAAAGAAAGAAAGAAAAGAAAGAAAAGAAAAGAAAAGAAAAAACGAAAGAGAAAAAAGAAGACAGTATAAAGTCAGTTAAAAATAAAAAGAATCAGCTGAAAGAAACGTAAACAAACACAAAGTACACGGATATTTACTTTTCTATTCATTCAGTTATCTTTCTTCTTCTTTCCAGGACAGTGGAAACATAGGTACACGTCTCTTTTTTTTACATTCAGTCACCGTGTACATGCGGTTTTGTCAATTTTCATCATCATCACCTCCCCCTACACAACGACATACCCTTTAAGATAAGAAGATTGATGAAAGAAGTGGGGAAAAACTAAAAGAAGGGGGAGGGGGGGTGAAGAAAATAGGAGAGACAGACTGACAGACAGAGAGAGGAGGGGGGAGAGGGGAGAGAGGGGGGGGAAAGAGCTAGAGAGAGAGAGAGAGAGAGAGAGAGAGAGAGAGAGAGAGAGAGAGAGAGAGAGAGAGAGAGAGAGAGAGAGAGAGAGAGAGAGAGAGAGAGAGAGAGAGAGAGGAAGTGGAAAAAGTAACACTACACATTTTGGAGCCTTACATGAAAAGAATAAACGATACTAGTAACATAACGGAACAG
>CM060320.1:70565457-70572957 GCA_030674155.1 Stramonita haemastoma | reverse complement strand
ATTTTTAACATCAACACAATTCCACTTGCTTTAACTATTTGCAATGTGAGATTTGTTTTTTTGTTCGTTTTTGTGTCTTTTTCCTACTTTCATTCAGAAAAAAAAAGATTGTGTGATGAATTTCCTGTTGAAATTTTTGCCGAAACTGCAAGACTTTGGAGTTTAAAATGATGAAATGATCGTTGTAAATATCAGATTTGGAACTTAGACATTTTTTGTGTTTAATCATCATCACCAGCTGATAATATCATCAGTTGTGTGTTTCATGGAAACTTTAAGCGTTGCATTGCTTGTCGACATTTTTTCAGTGTGTGTGTGTGTGTGTGTGTGTGTGTGTGTGTGTGTGTGTGTGTGTGTGTGTGTGTGTGTGGTGTGTGTGTGTGTGTGTGTGTGTTATTAAACTGTCCTTGGAAAGGAAGAGGGAAAACAAGCAAATGTTGTTAACTTCGAGAAATTTTGAAATCATTTCACTGAAATATAGAACTACACAGAATTATCTCCCTTCCCTTCTAACATTCATTCATTTTTTTGTGTTCCCTCCCCTTTCTTAACTTTGTCTGCCTGTCTTCGAACAGTTTGTGGTTTCTTTTTATTTTTTTAATGTCTCCCCATCTTTATGTTACATTGTTTCTTAAACAGTATACTAAGTTTGAAGTTGGGGGCCCGCGCGCGCGTCTGTGTGTGTGTGTGTGGGGGGGGGGGGGGTGGAGGGGGTGGTGTACGCGCGCTCTCGCAAGCAAACGTGTCTTTTCGCATGCATGCATGCGTGTGTGCGTGTATATGTGAGTGCGCGTGTACGTGTGTATGCGTGATTGTATCAAGGAGTACGTACATGTTTGTGTGGATTCGTGCGCGTGTGCGCGCACGTGTGTGTGTGTGTGTGTTTGGGAAGGGTGGATTCAATAGGGATAGAGGGGGGGGCACCTTTTAGTACAAATATTGAAAGCTGAAATCCTGGCATGTCAAGAAAGATTATTCAAAGAGAATCTCAAGAAAGGGACGGGATAGCTCAATGGTCAGAACACTCGCTTTCCCCAAACTAAGGTTAAGCAGCATCGAGCGTGGTTACCAAGTGGATGGGTGACCGTTTTGCGCGCCTTGGCTTCAGTACAGTTACCCGCAGTTCACCCAACTGTTAATGGGTACCTGCCCTCTTTAGGGTAAGAGAAGGTAAAGCAGCGAGGAAGAGGAGATGGGCGCCGCCCTCGATATCTGGCCCTTAGAGAAGCTGAGGTTTCCAACGCCTCGCTCCATTACGACCACATAGGCTATGGGACACCTTTACCTTTATTAATAACAAGACGGTGTTTACCCTGTAAGAACGATGCTTTGTGTTATTGCATGTTTTGTTTGTGATGAGAGACGTTGGAATTCATAAGAGCACATGGTTCAAGGCCTTAGTGGTGAGATTGTTTTAAAGTGGAGTTGCGATCGAAAGGAAAGGAAAGAAGACAGTATAGTGTTTTTTTCTGAATTGATTTCAAATATGTTATGTTCATGATGATATTACTACTTCATGGAAACCATATTTTCCAGTCATTGGTTATAATTTGTTGTGGGGTTTTTTTTCCCTTAATGTCAGAGTGCTAAGATGACGTGTTTTTCATTTAATTTCAGGCACATAGTCACTTTACAAATATTATGTCCATCAGCATACACACTGGTATGATATACAAGTAAGCACGCAAAGCAGATAACTCCCTCACCCAACCCCACCCCCAACACACATGCAAATTTCTAAATTTAAAAGCACAAACCAAAACTTATCTTCTTAATGTTAAATCAATATTAACCCGAGTGCTTTTTCTTTAAAAAAAGTTTTTAATTATGTTTGCGCGAATAAGCCGAGTTAGGGGGCAAAAACTGTTGAAACATCCGGTGAAAAAGTCGTTGGAAACTAAACATATTTTGCAAATGCTGCTGTAAATCGCCGTTTTTCTTTTTTTTTTGCACTGGATTTTTCAACGTTTACAAGCACTTCCCGATCTACCGCAAATTTGACCCCAAAACCCCCAACCTACCCATCTAAGGGGGCGTATTTTGGCATGTGTTACTATGTTTTTTTTTTACCCAGCCTACCAGCTGTTACTCTCAACCCTGGTCGTTAAAAACAGGAGTATGCATGAGCAACATGGATATCGACATGGTTTTGATCCTAAAATCGATGGCGAAGATTTCTGTACTAAGTCAGACATTAGAAGTATTTGACAAGGTGTTCCGGTGTAAAGTCGTAAAGTCGTCTGTGGGAGTGTATCAAGGTCGCTGTGTTAGTTTCTGTACATATTTTATACTCCTCCTCCTCCTCATTTACTTGTGGCAAACGGATTGTCAAGTCAAAGTTAAGTCCAGTGAAAAGCACTTTAGTCATCCCATATAGGGAGATTACAAAAATGACAGGCATAATGATACGAATCATAATTTCAAAAGACACAAGATAGCTACATTTCAAATTGGTTCATTCTAAGATAGCTTTCGAATAAAATATCAAAAACCCATTAACATACACACACATACACGCGCGCGCAACACACACACACACACACACACACACACACACACACACACACACACACACACACACACACACACACGCGCGCGCGCGCGCGCGCGCGCGCGCATTATCCTCTATAAAAAATAACTAAAATAAATAAAATAAAATATCACACACACAACCAATACAATATTATTAAGACCATTAACTAGAAAAGATAGAAAGTGATCATTTACGCATTGGATTAATGTTTCTTCATAAGTTTAGAGACAGATTAGTCAAAGTTGTGTCCTGAAGACCTCTCTCATCACAGTGAATAAGAAATGCAGAAAACATATGAAACAAGTCAAAATTATTAAAGTTTTTACAGGTTTTAAAAAAAACACAGAGTAAAAAAAAAAGCAGGTAGTGGTATAAACAATCAAACCTATTCAACCTGAATCAAACACTAGTGGATAGACAAACACAGGAATCAAACAGTTTCCTCAGGACCATTTAAACATAGGTACAGGATAGTTCAGTGGTCACCAAGCTACAACGTTAAGCAGCATCAAGCGTAGTTAACAATTGAATAGGTGACTATTTGCACACCTTGGCTTCAGTACAATCCCCGAGTTCACCAAGATGTCAATGGGCACCTGCCCTCTTTAGGGACAAGGAAGGTAAAGCAGCGAGGGAGAGGAGATGGGCGCCACCCTCAACATGCTGGCCTCTAGAGAAGCTGAGGTCTCTGATGCCTCGCTCCCCTACTACGACAGAGGTTATGGGACACCTTTACCTTTACCATTTGAGCATTTGAACCGCAATGAATGACTGAACGAGTGTAATAATGAATAAGTGAAGGAATGTGTATGCAAGGCATTTACCCCACCCCCCACCCCCCACACACACAATACAAATGTGCATGTCTAGTATGCTTCAACGCACACGTGCACGTTTCATGCCTCAAGTCTCCTTCCCCCACCCCCACAGATTCTGCGCAACTATGTCTCAAGATAATGAGGAAAAAAACAGTAAACGTAAAAAAGAAAGAAAACAATCAACAAAGAAACATAAATATTGAAAATGAAAGACAAAAGAAAAGTATCAATGCTGCGTAGTTGAAATTGATACAAGTAGGGACTTCTTACTATTAAAACAAATGACAAATGTTGAGTCGAGAAAAATCAGCACAAAACACTTATTAAACAGTGGAAAGACAATCTTGAAAAACACATTATAGCCAACACTTTCTTCCTCTCAAACCCCGTCAGCAAACCTAAACATGAATGATAAATGCTGGCATTTTTTGCTTTTTACTGTTTATATATATAGTGGTATTTTAAGCTAATGGCTAGTGTTTGGGAACACGGTAACATCAAGAACAAAAACGTAAGCTTTATCCAACCAGCATACCTGCTGCACTTTTACTCCTTGCACCCCCCTCCCCCTCCCCCATCTCCTCTCCTTCTCCTCCCTTCCCTCCCCTTGCTGTTGTTGTTGTCATGTTGTCCATAAACAACAGGTCACAAACCCTGTGTGCAATGGGAGACAAACTGTGATTGGCCTGTTGATGGTTCGGAAGTTTGTTGCTGCTGGTTTATTTTTAAGGCTTGCGTGATAATGTACGTGCTCTCTCTCTCTCTCTCTCTCTCTCTCTCTCTCTCTCTCTCTCTCTCTCTCTCTCTCTCTCTCTCTCTCTCTCTCTCTCTCTCTCTCTCTCTCTCTCTCTCTCCTCTCTCTCTCTCTCTCTCTCTCTCTCTCTCTCTCTCTCGTCAATATGTATTTAGTTGGTACCAGTATCATGTTAGTAATATGATTATATGGCACATAATTCTCCGATTCACATAATATACAAACACACTACATGTGCGCACATACACGGACACTTCATGTGCGCGCGCATACACACTCAGACATACATACACACACACGGACACACACTACATGTGCGCGCGCGCACACACACATTGAAAGAAAATACAACATATGGAAAAGACAAACGGTAGAGAGAAAAGAGTGAAGGGATAGAGACAGACAGGGAGAGAGAGGGGGGGTAGGGTAGAGATATAGAGAGAGAGGGAGAGAGAGAGAGAGAGAGAGAGAGAGAGAGAGAGAGAGAGAGAGAGAGAGAGAGAGAGAGAGAGAGAGAGAGAGAGAGAGAGAGAGAGAGAGAGAGAGAGAGAGAGAGAGAGAGAGAGAGAGAGAGATGCTTTATATGTTTCAAAAGATCCAATTTATAGTCCTTTCAGACAGCTAACATGTGGGATAAATTGAAAGCCAGGAGAGAGAGAGAGAGAGGAGAGAGAGAGAGAGAGAGAGAGAGAGAGGAGAGAGAGAGAGGAGAGAGAGAGAGAGAGAGAGAGAGAAGAGAGAGAGAGAGAGAGAGAGAGAAAGGACGGATGTAAAAAAAAAAAACCCAAGCACCAGTAATGACATGGAAACAATTAGTGTTAAGTGTTTAATTGTCAGTGTCTTTGAAATCCAATTCCACAGCTCTTCTTCTTCATTTGCTGTGCACACGCACGTTCATGCGTGCACACACGTGTGTGTATATCTGCGTATGTGTGGGACGGGGGTAGAGGGTGGTAGACATACCCAATGACCACATTAAGTTTGTCTTTTTATGAATGAGCACACATACACACATAAACGTAAACACGTTTCTTGTTGTTATATAATCTTTGTAGAGTTTTTTTTCTTAAATGACCAACTCCCTCCTTCCCCCTCCCCTTTCTTTATGTGTGAATTGTGCATACGTGTGTGTGTGTGTGTGTGTGTGTGTGTGTGTGTGTGGTGTGTGTGTGTGTGTGTGGTGGTGTGTGTGTGTGTGTGTGTGTGTGTTTGCACGCTTGAACGCATGTGTGTGTGTGTGTGTGTGTGCGTGTGTGCGTCTGTACATGTGCATTTGGGCGATAGATCAAGACTAGTACAGTGCACTCTAAGGTTTATCATTCACCAAACTCTTTCACTGTTTCAGCGTTGTTTTGTTTTTTTCTTCTGTGGTGTTTTATTTTTCTCACTGTGTCTTTTCTTGGTCATCATGGGGTAGGGTGTGGA
Organism: Stramonita haemastoma; assembly: GCA_030674155.1. Classification (NCBI taxonomy): domain Eukaryota; kingdom Metazoa; phylum Mollusca; class Gastropoda; order Neogastropoda; family Muricidae; genus Stramonita; species Stramonita haemastoma. The sequence continues at coordinate 70,567,427 of CM060320.1, read as the reverse complement.
CACCTTCATTTTCATGGAGTACTTGATGTCAATTCATTCAGATCACACCGGCTCTGTACGTCTGTGTTTTTATTTTTCTATTTTCAATCTCAACACTGACCTGTACATTAATTGACACATGTTTTCACAGAAGGAAGGTAAGGGAGGAGGTCTCAGTTGATCATGATGATGATGATGATGATGTTGATGATTTATGATTTCGTATGCTAGTTTGTAATTATTGTTGAAATTTTATTGATTTTTTGGGTTAAAAAATCAGTCTTTCTGGCACATTAACTTGCATGTCTTATATGTCGAGAAATATCTTGTTTGCTGGAGGTTTTTTCTTCTCCTTCTCCGCTTTATTTCTCCTGCTGCTCTCATTTTTCCTTTTCTTTTCTCTCCTGTTTAGAGGGCCGGATAGCTCAGTGGTCAGAGCACTTGCATTTCCCAAGTGAAAGTTAAGCAGCGTCGAGCGTGGTTACCAGTTGGATGGGGGACCGTTTGAGCTCCTTGGCTTCAGTATAGTCCCCCAGTTTACCCAGCTGTAAATTGGATACCTGCCTTCTTTAGGGTCAGGGAAGGTAAAGCAGCGAGGGAGAGGAGATGGGCGCCGCCCTCAGCATGCTGGCCCCTAGAGAAGCTGAGGTCTCATGCCTTGCTCTCCTCCAACCGCCTAGGTTATGGGACACTACCTATTTTCTTTCTTTTCTGTTTCTTCAGTCTTTCTCTGTGTGTTCCTCTTTTCCCAGATGCTTCTCTTTATTCGTCTATTCTTTTCTTTCTATCCTTCTTATTCTCTTCTGATTTTTTCTCTGTTCCCTGTCACCAATTTCTTTTTTTTTTTAATCTTTTTCTCCTGTTTAAACTCTCTCTTCTTATTTTCTTTCCTTCTTTTTTTTTTTACTTAGCTCTAAGTTTTTTTTCCTTTTTCTGTCTTCCTTTTGTTTTCTATTTCTTCTTTTTTTTTATCCTAATACTCCTGCCGTCTTACACTGAGTTCGTTTTTTTGACAGTTTGATTTTATTTCGGTTAGTTTATAATTTTTTCCTCAATATCAATGTTTGTTATAAGAATCTTATGTCCATATTTTGAAGAACCAAGCTAACAACCCCTCTACATGTGTGTGCTCAGTGTAGCTATCAACAGTCATGTCCTGTGTACATTGCAGATCATTTTTCCGCCATCTGGTTTCTTGCTGTATGTGGTAATTTTTTTCTGTTTGTATTTTTTTCTTTGTTTCTTTTTTGCAAACTGCCTCTGTCCAGAGTTTATTCTCTAAATAAACACACATCATTGAACATCTGAATTTTGTGTGTTTCTTTTGTTGTGTTTGTGGATGTTTTTGAAGAGAGAGGGGGTGAGGGGAGGGAGAGAGAGTGTGTATCTTGGCATGTTTATAAGCATGTGTGTGTGTGTGTGTGTGTGTGTGTTGTGTGTGTGTGTGTGTGTGTGTGTGTTGTGTGTGTGTGCACATACGTGGAAATATATCCATATGCCTACAAAATTAATGACGGCAGTTTGCCTGAGGGAGCACACATACAAACATGGCTATGGATGAATGTCTAGACATTTACATTTACCGATGGTCCATATACATACAAGCATCCATAGCATTGCAAACTTACATAAAACCTGCATCGAAGCCTACATGCTTACTTACAGATGCACAAACGCTATAATTGAATAACTTCAGCTATATCTACTTGTCAGCAAACAAGCAAACAAACACTGAAACACACATACACATACATGCGCACATGCAAATACGTACGCAAACATGCACACTTGCGCACACACACACATACACACGCACATACACATACACACACGCACACGCACACACACACACACACACACTTTTAGAATGAAATACACAAACAAGAGATATTTCATCCAACATTTAATTGAAATCGACTCTATTGCTTTACTATAGCTTAACACGTTTTGCCATAAGTCAAATGAAGAATTTTAACTGTTGGAACATTCCA